>JAQPZY010000419.1:0-161060 GCA_029931535.1 Margaritifera margaritifera | reverse complement strand
ATATTGTTTAATAAAATGACAATAAAATATGTCTAAAAGCCCCCCCCCCCCAAAAAAAATGTCTGATACTGTCGATGGAAACAGACCGTCTAATTGATATTCTGTTTTGCACATGTGCACCTAATACGCAGATTACACAAGATCTTAAACTTTGATTCAGTCTAGCTATTCTCTCATCTGGTAATCCGTAGCGGTCGATCTTGCAGAAAGAAGTACGTCCAGTCTGTTGACTCTTCTTTGTCTACAATAGAATTAATTTCATCAGTTGGCAATGTTACCCTATATTCAACAGTTCGTGCTTGATAGATATATTTAGGCGTGTAAGCAGATATCACAACATCAAGTGTAGGCTACACAAAATCTTTTTGTACAGTTTTTTTTTTTCTTCTGGCACTTTATCGATCAAATATTTGTTTTTTTCCCCTTGAGTTGTTTCCAGTCACAATATTGTGGTATTTAAAAATTGTATCCGATCAAATTAAATTGTTTCAGAACTATGATATTGCTATTTTATTTGAATTCATCGTCATAGGGAAGAAGTATTCTACATTCAGAAAACAGTTTTGGCGTCTGTAAATAAACATGAACTTTGTATACTGATTTGGCTAATTAATGTTTTTAATTAAATTTTTGCCCCGTTTAATTTGTTCCCCCAGTTGATTGATATTTTGTAAGCAACTGGACATTTAGGATTGTAGTAAAGATGTCTTAAATACTATTTTTGTCTGTCGTGTCCAATGGAGAGGTATACTTTTGGTATCTCATTTAAAACTGCATAAAAGACCCAGATAATAATTTTTGCATCATAAATTGTCTTTATTCGTTATCAATAGTCCAACAGAGAGTTTAACTTTTTTCTCAGGAAATTCTGTATCTGTTTTTGTTGAATCGTTGTAGACTGACCTTAACAAGATCACGAGATCTTCAGATTTTACTGTGAATTTGGCCAAATATAAATGTGTGTATTTACTCAATCAAATTACTGAATTATTATTCCTCACAACCAACTGCTTCAACCATCTCGCTATCAGGGTGGGTAATAATGATTTCGACGTTATTATCATTAAATGTAAAATGCAAATCAGCATATTTGTTTAAAGCGTTGTTGTATATCTTCTTTGTGTTTTAAATAAAAACAAAAACAACTTTTTATTCTCTTATAGGTTATTTTGTAACACATGAAACTATGACCACATTTTTATCCCATCCAAACATGTAGACAAATACACTTTATATCTTGATACTTACATTGTTGATTTCATGTTAAACTCATGAAATATTTCTGTTAACTATCTGCAAACATGTTGAATTCAATACAATATCGCTTTGTGCCATTTTTTATGTTGTGGTAAAAAATCAAGTAAGTGTTTTACTTTGTTCAGGCTGACATTCGTGCGTCCGCGCTTCACAGCTGTGCCGTTTGCGAATTATTTTCAGTCTGAGCGGTCTAGAAATTTTAAATTCGTTCAGAGTATCCACAAGTATAAGTGATTTAGTGATTTTCGAATGTTCTCGTATCCCTTACACCTTATAATTAAATGCAAAATAAGAAAGATTGGCCTTGCTCACTTAGTATATTTACCACTAACTTTATACAATTTCATAATTTACACAAATTAAACTATGAACTCTATGCTATGATACGTATTGCAAAACTATGTAAGTGTTTACTTAGGTTGTGGTTGGGGTCAGTCGGTGTGTTAGCCAGCCGGACGATGGGTGAACCCCGATAAGCCAACGGCGCATGTTCATCCAGCCCGACGAACCAACAGCGCGCCAGTTGGTAAAGAATATGGTTGTTAGTCCGTCCAAGACATATGTGTATGTGTGTGTGTCTGTGTATGTGTGTGAGAGAGTAACATTTGTGTGTGTGTGTGTGTGTGTGTGTGTGTGTGTGTGTGTGTGGGAGAGAGAGAGAGAGAGAGATTAATTGTTTGCGCTAATCGCAAAACTCGAAAAATATGCTACAACTGACTGGGGGAAATTAGATTACTTTTGCCCTGTCGAGTCACTTTGACATGAAAGTATTTATATAATGATGAAGTTGTATATATTACATACTTTATTACGTGCCTCTGAAATCTGATTGTTTCGTATTGACGACACTTGTTACACACTGGAAATGCATTGGACTGATATCATTGATGCTTTTCGAAATGAAATTTTATTTTTGTATATTCAGCACAATATTTTTCAACTTTTTAACAATGTAAGTAATTTTGTACTGTATCTTTTGCATTTGTTATCATCACGAATTATTCATGTCAAATCAGTGTTCAAGTGGAAATAGGGTGGAGTTCTCAAGTTATAACCCAGAGGTAAAATCCCTGGGAGAAGAGATGGGCCATGGGGCCAATGTTAGCTGCATGCATACATTTGTATTGCCATGCTGAGTTAGTGTGTGTGTGTGTGTGTGTGTGTGTGTGAATATATATATATATATATATATATATATATATATATATATATATATATATATATATATATATATATATATATATATATATATATATATATATATTGTTATAGGGTAGGAATCTCAAGGCTAAGTTGAGTTGTACACCGGGATAAATTTTATTTGCACTTATAAAGTTCAGTAAGTAATGTATATTGTTCTAGGATGGGAATCTCAATAGTTTCTAAGTTACAACCTGGGGGCTAAGTTCCTAGAACTAGCGTTGGACACCAGGGTCTAGTTTTCATGCTCAGTAAGTTTTTGTGTAATTGTAGTTTTGGATCTTGAGAGTCTCCAAGTTCTGAAGTGGGGTCGAGTATTCACATGGTATATTCTTTCCAATGTTAAAGTGAGAGGTGGTGAGAGGAAAGACGCTTGTATTGTGAGAGAAAGTTGTTCAGAGTGATGAATCTCGTAGAGATAGGTTCGATTAATTTGATTTATGGTAGTAAGGTAGTGTTTTCACTAGATCCAGTCCCATTCGGTTTCATCTAGTTATAGTATAACATAAGCTAGTCTTTTGCTTTTCAATCAGTGTTGACTTTCCCTGAATTTAATGATGAATACTTTATTGATATTTTGAACAGATTCAAACAGGTAGATATAAACAAACAGATAGAATCCGAGAGATTATTCATACGTGCTTACATACACACCTTCCTATCTATCTCCTTATCACTCTACCTACCCATGTACACATCTACCTACATACATATTTTCATATATACTTGCATCCATACATACATACGTACACTGTATCATAACAAAATAGTATCAGGAATATTATCAACTGTTTTATTAATTCTAAGTATAATTTTAAAGCACATGCCAATCTACAGAATGTTATAATTCAACCATTTTCAAACATTAGTTACAAATGTATATTTGTGTAAATGTGAAGAATACACATTCCTGTTGTAAAGTAAGATGATAGAAGAAAAGGAAAGTAAGGTAACAGTGACTCAATTTGCTACAATCAACACAATTTTTGCCCCAAATCAAGTTTCTTTTATGTCCGTGTGTACGGCTTCACAAACACTCATCAGTAATTCTCGCTTTTCAAGACCAGAATTCGTCAGCTTGCATGTAAATATATTAAGTTCTGCATTGAATGGCATCTTGACCAATATTTTGACAACGCAAATGTGCCCAAAAGAAACAAGCAAATAGAACATAGTAGCATTGGACTGGCATAATTAACATGTTAGGTTGGGTGGTTATGGGTATAGTTTTTTCTGATTTCTTATTTATTCCGTGGAGATATAGTAAAAGGTTAATCAATAATTGAAATGCTTATTTATTCAGAGTCATAATTGAAATCATTAAACACCCAACCAGGAACGTAAATTGCTCATGTATTTTTCTAAGTCACATGGAGTCGACAAAGCCCAATTTACTGAGTCGTGTATCGGGTTTCACATCTGTTGTTGTTTTTTTTCTCTGAATAAAATCTACATGTAGATTCGTGGGCATATCCTGGATTTGTCAAGTAAATGTGTGCTATTGCGGAAACCTTTTGTATAATCAAAGCAACGAAATACGAAAAATCGAAATTTAGCTGTTTTCACCCGAAGCTCGAGAAGAAAACACGTAGAGTATGCAAGCACTTTTCGGACATGCTGAATATGTAAAAAAAATATCCACAGGACAGAATCTAATACTGCAAACCGTAATAGTATGGTAAGAATAAAAAAAATGGGATAAAGCCCAGGATAATAATGTGATAACTCCTTTTCGGATCCCACTGCAATATTTCATGCGCAAGAAGCAATCAATTTGTGAATAAGAGGACAAACAACACTACGGGGGGGGGGGGGGGACGGGTGAGGGAATTGAAAGCGCGAATGAGGAACGTGGCTGTTAAGCATAGTTATAAAGGGCAGTGGTGTAAATAGACTCCAAGTTTGCATTCATAATCATTTTAGTATACAAAGTTTGTCTAAAACTGGATATTGGTTAAAGTAAACACCATTTAGTCCAAAATATCTTGATTATGCTTACGGATACGGAGAGAGAGAGAGAGAGAGAGAGAGAGAGAGAGAGAGAGAGAGAGAGAGAGAGAGAGAGAGAGAGAGAGAGAGAGAGAGAGAGAGAGAACAAGGATGTTGATAGTAACAAAGGAAAACAGAGAGCTGGGGACGATCATGGTAACGAAGGAAACACAATACAAATTAAAGATAGAAAGAAAGAAGATAAGAAAGAAGTAAGAAAGAAAGTACGAACGAAAGAAAGAATTTAGAAAGAACGAAAGATAAGGATAAGTAAACGAAAACCAAAGAAGAGAAATTGTAAAGGAGGGAAGGAAGAAAGAAAGAATATTATAATTCAACCATTTAAAAACATTAGTTACCATCAACATCCTTGTTCTAACCGTTCTAGCATACAAAGACTGAATAAAGCGGGACATTATTAAAAGTGAACACCATTTAACCCAAATGTCTTCATTATGCGTACGGATTCTGAGAGAGAGAGAGAGAGCATCAGTGTTAGAACAAGGCTGTTGACGAATAACAAAGAAGAAAATGTGTTAAGGAGGAAAAGAAAAAGAATGCAAGGAAGGAAGGACAGAAGGAACAAAATATATGGAGAGAAAACCTGACATAAATACCGTTTGATGAAGGAAAATAATTTTAGAACAACAGAGTTAATGATTTGCTGGAAAAGGAAAATATCGAATACTTTCAACTTAATCAGACAGAAGAAATCATCTGTAGTGGAAAGGTTTCGACATAACCCAAAAGACTAGAATGCAGAAGTATTCCACTCATCATATCAACCTGTGATGCAGAATGCAAACTGAAATCATCTAGAGATTTTAACATGAACATTGCCTTGATGTTTTATGCTGTGATGTAGTCCGCACAATGAAGAATGTTTCACTCAAGTACTAGACTTGCTTTCTAATTTGATACATATATCCCGCATCACATATTATTTTGTATTATGTTGTATTGAGGCTATACATAAATTAAATAAAATACCATAATTGTATCTCCGAGAATGCATAGAAATTCAGCTATATTGGCTATCTCTGTATTGTACAAATGCAATCGCTGTATTGTAAAAATATGTGTTACGCTGTCCCGTACAAATATTTGTGATGCGTAAGCAAAAATTTAAATTATTAGCATTAGTTTGTCTTAAATATTAGTACTTACTAGAACTGTCCATCTGTTTTTTTATTTTAAGTTGTGGTATCATCACACTAGTGGTTGGTGTTAAGAAATTACTAAAATAATGATAGGCTTATTCCTCCAGAAATCTCTTTTCTGTACTTATTAAGCTATACGTTAACAGAGCATTGCAAAATCTCACATACTTTCTCGGAGCATTTTATTGCAAGAATACATGGCACGAAATTACATAATCGAAAAAAATATATTGACAAAACATGTTGTTTTTTTATCAAATAGTTTTTATCTCTCCTTTTTTAAAGTAATAAAAATTTTGTTCTCGAATGCATAATAAGAAGGTTTATTGCTTTATTAGCAGGTAACAATTTTATTGCTGAGTATAATTTAAACGCCTACCCCCCCCATCCAACCCCCCCAACCCCCCCCCCCCCAAAAAAAAACATTAAACTAATATTTGGAATCCAGCAGTGTTAACAGTGTTAAGATCAATGAAAATCTTGTTTTCAACGGTAAGCCATTTGTCAAGTTATGACGTTAACATGAATCATTGCACAGTACATGTAATATCTCTCTATCTCTCTCTCGTTAAACATAATGTGTGAAACGTTCTGAAGTGATGCCTAGAAAATTGCAGTCTTAACACAGGTATAGAATACTGCGAGAGAATAATCTGACAGAAAGAACTGAAACTTTTTATTAAACAATTTAACATATTAGTAGGTATATTAGTTGTGCGTGCCACCTGTACGAAACACAGAAAAGATCTATAAAGTTTACAAAATCCATCACACAAGGAATAAACCAGGGTGTGGCTGTTATAGTTTGCCACCGGCATCATTCACATAAAGTTTCTCACAGAATGACACAATCCTCGCTTTAGCGCCTTGCTCTCTGCTCCATAGCTCGTGTGCTTCCAAGAAGATTTTTCATAGGTTCTGCCCAGTTTTTTCGGATCCAGGACATCTTGAAAGTCATGATTTTCTTCACCGTTCGGGTCTGTCCCCCAATCAACAGAGTTCTTGAGACAAGAAATCGGTTGTTGACTGCAGACAATTCGTAGAATTCGTTGCTGTAGTCTCCACACATTTCATCATCTTGGAAGAAGACCTTATTGGTCAGGACGTCTGGAGAGAAGATGTAGCACAGTGTGATGAGTGTGTCCACCTCCTTTGTCGTCAAGAAAGGGTAGTTTCTATAGTTTTTCAGTCGACGGAGGGTGATGTTATCACCATCGTCAGCTTTCAGAGCTGTACACACGCATTGCAGGTAGTACATCAGCCTTGCTTTTGGATTTTCAGGGACACTGGCCACGACTCCAATTTTCTTCAAGCCTATCCTCGTTTGCCCCAAGTAAGCCATAGTGTATGTACGGTTCTCTTACAGTTTGCAATTTGACAGCCGAAACAGATATTGCTATAACCGCAATGCCGCAGGATTAAACTGATAACATTTTCGCTGGCGCTATATTGATTATGGTGTATATGTTTCCAGGAAATTCTGATGAAATGATTTTGAAGTTAAGGTTTGAAGTGTCCAGTCCGAATCTTGAGTGTTCACTGCCTTGGGAGCATTTGATTTAGTATGATCTGGAATTTCAATAGCATCTACACGTCCATCTAATAACAGATAAATTGTTCTTCGTTATAGAGAATTAGGCCACAGCGAGAAAAGTCGTGTTATTATGCTTCCAAATATTTAATACAGAAAATACTTTAAAAGATCATTTCCAAATAATGAATCGAAAGGCCATACAAAATAATATGCCTAATATTATCATACTTTCAATTTATTTGTTGAATATGATGGTTTCCGTAGACCGCAAGCTTATCTCATTATCCCTTGAAGTTCCCTTTACCATACTTTTCTGTAATATTAGTTACTGAGATGTATTTACACGATGTACATTAATATTTTACAATGTGGTATATTGTAAGATATTATTAAATGAATACTCCTGTGATACTTTGCGACCTGGCACAATTTGGCCTAATTTGACTGTTTGCCTTCAAAAGCTTTTATTTTTTTAGATTTTGTGCTTTTAAGAGGCCGACAATTTAATTCTCGGGACAGTTGGAGCCTGGAATTTTCTTTCGAACCAGAGTATTTTTTCTCTTGCCTGAGGATAATTTATTTTAAAGCTAATATAATGTATATAATACGTTTTTTTATACGAATCCAAGCAAGAATATTATTTTCAAGCTATTTGGAGACGGGAGATTTAAAAAAAATCACATTCTCTCTCCTCCGCCTCCGAAAATAAAATGGTCGGACCAAACCTTCCATTATGACCGTGCGATCGAAAAGGTCATTTTGGTCACGTCTTGTTCAAACTTCTTTAAGAATTGTCAGTTAGAGGACCCACCAGCTGTGCTTGAATATTTTACAATGTGGTATATTGTAAGCAATTTTTAAGTGGTTACTTTTGAGATTCTTTGCCCGTTGGAACAATATGGTATAATTGGACCGTTTTGCCATCAAAAACATTTATTTGTTGTTCGATATTATGCTTTTAAGGGACGGAGAATTTAATTTTCGGGGCGGGTGGAACCTGGGATTTTCTTTCAAACCAGAATATTTGTTTCTTTTACCTCAAGATAATTTTTTTCAGCTAATATAATGGATATAATAAGTAATTTGACTTATCTTGCAGAAAGACAAATGATCTGTTCAGATCCATTAACCTTGACCTTGCACCTAGCAGACCAAATATTACTAGGTTTCTGAAGCCACCCATCGTTAAGGAACATATGAGATTTAAGATAAAAGAATAAAGCAAGCTAAAGTTATGTTGCGGAAACCACATCTTCTACGGAAGGACAGGCGGACATCGCTGTTGTTATATCCTATGACACCCATAGAAAAGAAGAGAGAAACAAATGAAAAGGTCAAATGTCTGAATCTCTTGCATTAGGAGTATAATTCTTGTCCAAGATGTATTTTCCACATCTTTACTGTTCGACATATTGTGATACCTTCTATCTATCAGTCTCTCCGTCTGTCACAACATCATCTCTTTAAAGATTTGATGCCTGCATTATTGTGATACCATGTACGTATTATGATAAATCTTCATACATTCAATTATGTTCATCAAAAGGCAGTTTTTTTTCAGACGGACGCATGTATGAATGTCAGATTGGATGGATGGATGGATGGATGGGGGAAATTTTTGATAAATTGGTGTCAGTGTCATGTATATATTATGACAAATGTTCAAGCATTCAATTATGTTCGTAAAAAGGCAGTTTTCTCAGACTCTTCTCACCCCTTTTTTTCAATATCCTTTAGTAGGTCTCTCGCTCTTCTAAATAAAAAACAATTTACTGAGATGGTGGTATTTATATGTCGTGCATTAATATTTGCAACGTGGCAAATTTTAAGATAATATAAAATGGTTGCTGTTGTGATACTTTGTCCCATGGCACATGATGTGTCAGATACGACAGATAAAACGTTTAAAGTCACTTCTTGTACAGTTCAAGGTCATACGATCACCTATATATTCTTTATCCGGTAAAAAAGAATAAAATATAAAAATATTTTGAAAAATGGTACAACGTGCCACATCACATATCAGTAGGAGCGAGTTATTTAGCTGTTAATATGCAACATCGTAAATATTTACTATAGTTTCATCAAGTTATTATTATAAATTTTAAATAGAAAGCTTATAGACTAAAAGCTCCATATTGCATACACCATGTATAGTTTTCTTGTTCCGTCGCCCCCTCTTCATGCATTTATGAATGGAGGGTATGTAGGTAGGTATAGGTTAATATACACATAAATCTCACTAATGTTTATACAACGCACACGTAAAAGTATGCATGTATGGATGGATGTATGCACGAATGGCTGGATGGATGGGGGAAAGTTTTGATAAGTTACACGTATTTTAACGACTGTAGATATTTAGTGAAAAATTTAAACTTTAACCATATAACCAATCACCCATATATATATATATATATATATATATATATATATATATATATATATATATATATATATATATATATATGCATGCATACCTACCTACCTACCTACTTACATATATGCATACATAAATATATCTTTTCTTGGTGGGCTGTATTATGGCACACAGTTGGCATGACTTTTTTGCATGCAGTTAAATGACCTGTATACACATAATACAAATTATTCTTAGTATGTAAGAGTATATCCAATTCGCAGAATTATACTCAAAACGTGTCATCAACGCGCATGGTTTTTCCAAAGGAAGAAACAAGAAAGAAAAGGGAGTGCTTACAAGGATATATAGCGTTTACCTTCCGGGTTGATAAAGCATAGTAGAAAATGAATTAATGAAAGTATTCGTATTCAGCTTATAAACTTAAAATGCGCTAAATCATACATCGTTGTTCTGTCGATCTCTTTCCATGGGTGCATGTAGGTACTATTATGTAAGTACATACACATTCTGAGGTACATGTCTGAATGCATGTTCATAATTATGCATACATGTATGAATGTATATGAATGTATGGACGGATGACTGAATGAGGTGGGTGTACGGGGTAGCTGGAAGCACGTGGGAGCTTTTAAGTAGTTATTTTCAAGCATAGTTGTAACTGAGTGAAGAACGGAAACTTCATTAACACATATAACTATGAATACATACATACATACACACATACATACATACATCCTTTTCCGGATAAATTTGGTGAAATTGAATCTAGGAAATTAAGTTATCGAATCGAAACAAAATTAAAATGACGGCTAAAGAGACCTTGACATTTCACCTCTCTGCATCAGAATAAAAATATTGTCGGCTAAAATGACCATCATATTTCACCTCTCTGCCTCAGAAATAGAGGGAATTGCCCCTGCCCAGGTGTAGTCTACATATAAAGTTTGATGAAAATTAGGTGAACGTAACTTGACTTATCGTGCATAAAGGAATAAAGGAAAGTGACGTGTGCAGCTTCATTGACATTGAACTTGGACCTAGCAACCCAATAATGCATAGGATTCTGCATCCACCCATCGCTTAGACACAAATGAGGGTTTGAAAAACAAAACACACACACACACACACACAAAACTGAAGCAGGTAATTATCATCCAGTGTCTATATTAAGTACATGTATTATCTCAAAGGTACTGGAAAGGGTAATGCATGATCAGTCATTCTCTTATCTCACCAAAGACAAACTTTTATTTTAATCTGGTTTTCTGCATACTTTTACAGCAGATGTTTAATTAATTTAATAGACTTTATTAGATTCTAAATGGACAAAAGCAGTTTTGCTATGATTTTATTTCACTTTCAGAAAGCTTTTGATACCATCAATCTTTGCATACTTTGACAGAAGTCAAAAGTCATTGGTCTAAACTTATGTATATCAGATGGTTTAAATCTTATTTGACCAATAGACAGTAGCTAGTGGATGTGCATGGTACTTTTTCTTTCAATGCTAATATTTTATGTGGAATTCCCCAAGGATTAATAATTTGTGCTTTGCTCTTTCTCATATATGTTACTGATAGTATTGGAGCTGTTGGCACTATACTACTTTTTTGTAGATGATTCTACTATTCTATTTTTGGACAGCGATATTGGTTTAATTGATGGACATCTAAGTATGGTACTGGGACTGTGCGTCAATGGCTTATTGATCACAAATTATTCCACCATTTATGCAAAACTGAATCTATCCCTATTAGCCCAAGTGAAGTTATAGTATAGTCCAGCATCTGTCATGTGTCATCTGTCTGTTAACAACTGCTCATTAACTCTGGAATCAATATTTCTGATCAGATTTAAATCAAACTTGGAATATGGGTTTGTATTATCACAATCTCCGATGAATTCGATGAGTAAGATCCATGAATACTAATGACGTGATCTTGCACCTGATTGGCTAACCTTGTTTCCACTTTGCAGATTAATTTTCTAATCTGATTTTGTATCAACTTGGAATACATGTTTACATCATTAAAATATCAGAGGAATTTGGTAATGAGTTAGATATGTGCATATTATTGAGATAATCTTGCACCCAACTGGCTGACCTTATTACCGCTCTGGAGGTCAGAAAATCTTGGACTATAAGCTTATATCAAGATCTCTGACAAATTCCATAATACACAAGATCTACACTGTTACCACTTTGGAAGCCATATACATGATCTGATTTTGATCAAACTTGGAATATATGCTTATGTCATCAAGATCATCAACATTTTTAATAATTAGTGAGATCCATGCATATTAATGAAGTGATCTTGCACACAATTGGCTAACCATATTACCCATTTGGATGCCATCATTCTTAACCAATTTTAATAACAATCAGAATATAGGCTTATATCATCAAGATCTTGAGCAATTTCGAAAGTAAGCAGGATCCATGCATAATAATGAGATGATCTTGCATCTGATTGGCTGAGCTTGTTACCAGTCTTGAAGCCATATTTTGTTTCTGATTTTGATCAAACTTCTAAAACAGGCTTAAATGATCAAGATCTCACATGAGTTTGATAATGCATCGGATCCACTTATATTAATGAGGTGCTGCTGCATGTGATTGGCTGTCTTGTCACTATTCTAGAGACTGTATTCGTGATCCAATTTTGACAAAACTTAGCAAATAGGCTTAAACCATTAAAATCTTGGATGAGAACAATTATGAGCAAGAACTATATATATTAATGAGATGAATTGGCATCTGACTGGTTGACCATGTCAACACTTTAACAACTCTATTTCTGACCATAATATTTTTATTAAAGTTGGTAAATAGGCTTATATCATCAAGATATGCATTTTGTTATGAGCAAGTTTTATGCATAGTAACGAGCTGATCTTGCATATGACTGGATGAGCATCTTACCACTTCAGAGACTGAATTCTAACCTGATTTTAATCAAACTTCGTAAATAAGCTAATATCATCAAGATGTTGGATAATTTTTATTATGAGCGAGAGCTATGCATATTTATGAAGTGATCTTGCATCTCATGGATATATTTTTGTACCCCTCAAGAAACTTTATTTTTAATAGGATTTTGATCAAACGTGGTAAATAGGCCTATGTCAACAAGATTTGGTTAAATATGATCATGAGTAAAATTCATAAATCTTGTCTTTATTAGCTGGCTCTTATGCAGGATTTTAGCATTCATGTTGAATTTTTGTGTATCTGTAGTACACAAAAATTCAACATGAATACTAAAATGTTCATAATGACCCATCCATCGACCCATCTATATGCCTATCTAGCTATCGACAGCTAATTCATAAAAATACATTTCAGGTAAAACACATTGAAGAATGTGTAAAGAATTATTTTTGTTCAAAGTATGCTGTACAATTGACATTGCAATGCAATTATACGTGAAAGTAGAGGAGGAATGGATGGATGAAGGAATGGAGGGAGGGATAGATTGAGATATAGAAGAATGGATAGGTGATAAAATGTACTTAACTTATATACAGGCCAACAAGGATTACACACCAGACCTTTGTTTGAACCATGATTTTCTAATTCGAAAATCCCTTTGAGAAAAAGAATTGTTCTTCCAGGTTGTGCCTAGAGAGGTTGCTGTTTTGCCCTGTCGTTGCGGTAGATAGAGCGGTGGGAAAACAAAATAGGGCGTTAACAAAAGACAATGGACGAAAATGAGATAAACGGAATATAACCCTATTATCATGTAGTGATTATGGTGCGATACATATCGTTTAAAGTTCAGTTTCACAACTCAGTTTGGTACATCTTTATCTTATTCTCCTAAATTGTTATTTACTGTTAGTCATTAAAAGTACAGGAATTCTCTTCAATCAGTTTGCACAGTTGGTCCCTCATCATCCTATAGAATTTGAGAAACTGTGCAAATAAGCGGGTGATTTGGTATTTTATTTATTTCAATGCTGGCTGCTGAGAAAGAAACGTAATGAGGAAAGATAAGCCATAGGTGGCTTGCTGTAAAATACTAGAGGGTTGCCTGAATAAGGCTAACTCTAGGGGACAATGCATCGTGTCGTTCTGTGATTGAGTTTACGGTTTATATTTTGGAGTTGTGGCTGTATGCATATAGCATGAGCTACAGTAGCTCTGGTATGTTCTGCGGTTATTTTCACAGGTTTCTAATGCAGTCGTACTTGCCTGGATAAGGCAAGAGATAACGCTAGCTCTGGGATAAATTCCTCTTACACATAATAGTGAATCTTGCATGAGGTTTGCGTAGTATCTCTGAAGATTAAACATTTTCTGTCCATTTTCAAAATTACTTTATTTAAACATTGTTGATATATAGAGAATACTTAAAATAATTCTCATAGTTATCTCCTCGTTTACATAGTGGTGGTGGTGGGGAGAACCTATTTTGTTGCTACTAATATTTTGTCCCATAATACATTTAGATTCTTATCATTTACCACAACAATCTTCAACAATACCAGCCTTAAATAAACTCCCCAAGTGGTGTTGTTGCTTCTTTCAAAATGCTACTTCCTCCACAAGTTGAATTGTGCAAGAATCTTTGACAACGTCTGATCGTACTTTACCTAATTTACCGAGGGAACAGCAAACATATTGTAGTTTTAAAGCCTAAACCAGCAAATTTAGCACCAAAAGTCTTTAGTGACAACTCAAAACGATACTGGCCTCGGGATCAAATGGTCTGGGTTGAGTTTTGGCGCTGTCACCAGACAATCGATTCGCCTTAGTTGTTCCAGTGTTTCTGTTTTTGTGTGGTTACGGTGCATGACAATGTGGCACAGTGCAATGGCGGTTGGGAGTGAGTTCTGAAATTGATAAGCATTAGCTTTGCTCTGTGTAAAATGCTCTCTTATAGCCTCCTGCTTACTTTTCTTAAATCATTTATACTTTAAACTCTCTGAAATATTTTTGCCTAATAACACGTTTTTGTTTTAAAGGTTTAGCAATCAGGTATTTTATAGCCGGTACCAACTCTCCAACCACCTTGCAGAAGAATACAAGTCTGTTTTCACGGCGTTTACTTTGCAAAGAGGGTGATTCTAGGTTCTCTGACATCCCAGTTACACACAGCCCATATCTGCATGATAACCACTGACGAACCTAGTGGCTTGAAGCTGCACTTTTTTAAAAGTCTGTCTACAGTACAGGCGAGGCATCGCCTGCTACTGTAACTAACAGTAGACGGTACTACCTGTGACTGTTGATCCAGAGTGGACGACTAAACCTGGCTCCCTCTGGAGGGTCCATTCTGGTGGATCAGGCGGCCGAGCAGATATGCTCATCCCCCGGCTGTGAAGGCAGATGGCGAGAACTGTGTGGACGGGGCAGGGCATCAGTTCATGTGCAGTAGGAACTGGTGGCCATCCATTGCATCCGGAAGTGTCTCCAGACGTCTTAACATTGTCGTGCCACTGGACACAGACAGGCTTGGACGAGAGAGTGAGGGCCACTCTGCGTAACGTTTCCTAACTCTAATCCATCTCAGGGGCGAGTCATGACACTATTACCCTCACACCCACCATATACTTTCGAGTCCTGTGGCGATGGGCGAGCGGCAAAGCAGCAGACGTGGATACACTGGGAGCTCTAGCTGCAGACCTGCACACAGGCGGCTCAGGGCATATGGTAGCTTTTCACTGGACCAAAGCAGTAGTGGAACTGGGAAGCCCCCTGGGTGACTGAGCAGCCCTTTTTAGGATCACACTGTTCACCTCCGTAGCATGAGGAAGGGGCTAGAAAAGGTGCCCTGAACATTGCCTGCTTCACCTTAACCCTGGACAGCATACCGCGCCTGACGGGGATCCAACCTTAGCGGTCGAACACCTAACAAGAAGACAAAGGTGATCCAACTCGCTATCGGTGCCTGAAATCTACGCACATTAATGGCCAGTACATCAGCAAATAGACCAAAGAGAAGAACAGCTCTAGTTGGTAGAGAACTATCCAGATTCAACGTCCAGATAGCAGCTTTGAGTGAAACTCGCCTAGCCGAGGAAGGACAACTCACCAAAGTAGGAGCCGGCTACACCTTCTTCTGGAGTGGCCGTAGTAAAGAAGGGGACGTGAAGATGTTGGATTTGCCATCAAATCACAGCTAGTTAGCACGCTCCCAAATCTCCCAAAGGGCGTGAATAACAGGCTAATGCAAATGAGACTCCCACTGTCTGGAAAAAGACATGCAACTATCATAAGCGTCTATGCACCCACCATGACCAACCCAGATGAGATTAAGAATAAACTTTATGAAGACTTTGAGTATTTTATGAAAAACTGATCATCCTTGTTGACTTCATTGCTAGAGCTGGCACTGATTACCAGACATGGCCAGGTGTCATTGTCAAAAATGGCTTTGGCAAATGCAACAACAACGGACTCTTCCTACTGAGAAAATGCGCTGAACATGACCTCCTAATCACCAACACAGTATTGCGCTTACTATACCGCAACAAGACGTTTTGGATGCACTCACGCTCCATGCACTGGCATTTTATTGACGACGTCATTGTCAGGAGAAGAGATAGGCAGGATATCCGAGTGACGAAGGCCATGAGAAGTGCAGAATGCTGGACTGACCACAGGCTCATAGTCTCCAAGCTCAATATCCGAATTAAGCCTAGCAGACGACCACAAGGCAATAAATTTCCAAAAAAACTTAATGTCGCCAAATTGAAACAGGAGAATGTGAAACAGGCATTTGTCGAAGAACTGTGCAGCCAACTGGATACAATCGATACGAACTCCGAGAATGTCGAGGAATACTGGGTATCCTTCAGAGACTCTGTGTACTCAACTGCATCCAAAACCCTCGGTCCCACCACATGTAAACGTCAAGATTGGTTTGATGAGAAAACAGTGCTGACATACAGAGACTTCTGAATGAGAAACATCGGCTACAGAAGGCCTTTTTAGAAGACAGCACTTCATCATCTAAGAAGGCAGCCTTCAACAACATCAAGAGGACTGTCCAAAGCAAAGTCATAGAGTTGCAAGACTCATGGCTGAGCAATAAGGCAGATGAGATTCAGTCCTACGCAGACAGAAATGACATGAAAAAAAAAACAAAAAAAAAACAAAAAAAAAAAAACCATACAATATATATACAGGTTAGAACGAAACAGTTCGTCCGCCAAAAATGAGAAAAATGAAACAGTACGAAGAAGAGAATATTTATGCATAAGGCAGACGAGTTTCTTTGTACCCAGGGTCGGTCCTAGGTAAAATTTGTGGTCTGTGCGAACTCTGTATTCGCAGCCCCCCGCCCCCATTTTAAAGAAAGGTTCATGTAAAAAAAAAGAAGCTATATGTATGGTCTACATTTTCAACATTTTAATATATTTCATACTATGAAAACACCGATCATTCAAAAGTACACTTTTCGTGTGTTTTTAGGTCGATTTTGGCACCCCTTTGGTAGCCCACCCTAGGGCAAACTCTGTCTGTACCTTTTTATTATTCGCTCTTGTCGTATGAAACTAGCCTTTATACAGTACTATAAATACCAGTATTATGCTTTTAAAAGTTCAAAAGAAAAAAAATAGTTTTTAAAATCTTTCTTTCGTTCTTTTTTAATCCTTTCTAAATTTTAACTTACCTTACGCTCACGACTCAATTTTTCGGGGAGGCGCCAGCAGGGATTCAGAACAAAGTAAAGAGATAATGATATGCTTCTATATTAAGTAGAATTTTGTTGTTTGACGTGCCTGAACATTACCAATTTATCACAGAAAGATTGATGTAACTAATACAAAAAAGTCATGTTTACAAATAAAACATGACCAAAGGATTTAACGTTTTATGTTAAGTTTTCTTGTGAGGCTCCACCCGTCAATGTTGGTGGAAATTAAAGATTTACGGTAGACTTAACTGTACCATAGATGATTCTTCATATGTACACACACACACACACACACACACACACACACACACACACACACACACTAGCTATTATCTATAGAGTAAGATCAAAGCCAAGGTACATTTAAGAACATGTTATTCAACAGATCTGTCTTCAGATTGTAACAATATTACCTTCAAACAAGAGTACAGCGAGCAGCATATTGTACGCCTGCACCATGTTTAACAATTTTCAATGTAGATAACTCAAATATTTGACAGAAACATTTGTCTTCTTTCAGTCAGAGTGATAGTAACCTTTGCCCTTTGAACCCGAAATCGATAGGCTGTTTCCTTAACTTAAGTACATGCCATCCCCGAAGGTTGGGCCAGGTCCTTTTTATATAATTAATATTTTTGAGCGGAAGCCATTATTCTTCTTTCAGTCAGTGACCTTGATCTTTGATCTTTTGATAATGAAATCGATAGAGCTTTTCCTTACCCCAAATGCAAGTTATCCACAAAGTTTGGTAACTGTAGATGGTTGAGAACTTACGTGATTGCGGCGAAATAGTTTTCCTTCTTTCAGTCACTACCGACCTTGACCTTTGCGCCTTTGAGCCCAAGATCGATAGCGTTTATCCTTACCCAAAGTGCAAACTATCCACAAAGTTTGGTAACAGTACATTATGAACACTTAAAATTACTGTGTGGAAAACAAATTGGCAACAGAAAGACGGACGGACGGACAACATCATAACATAATACTCGAAATTACTGATTGCAATGCCTCCCAGCACCAGCTACTTTAAGAATGGACCAGTAACTATTTTAAAGGATTCTACTCTTTGTTTTGACAGTTGTTTATGCGAAAGCCAGTAGGTTCTGAAAAAGAAAAAACAACAACAACAACAAAAAACCCCGGTGATTTTGTTGTAGGTATCATGTATGTTGGGTGTTTTTGTAACACGCGCTTGCACGCAAGAGAGAGAGAGAGAGAGAGAGAGAGAGAGAGAGAGAGAGAGAGAGAGAGAGAGAGAGAGAGAGAGAGCGATGCTCTTGTTCGGAAGCTACAAGGAGTATGAAAAAGAATTCAGCTTTATGGACATTTCACTTAATCTTTCGCAATCAACATTCTCCACTGCATTGTATATACTCAGAGTCCGGATGTTTGGTATTGCTTCCGGTTTCGTCAATATTTGCACCTGTATCGTTGTGTACGGTGTGGTATATAGATACAACATTACATAGCAGATGCTACATTTCTTTTGCCAGTGAAGGACAGGTAAGACCTATTTTTGTTTTTGTTGGTTTTCAACGGCACTTTTAAAGCAGTATTGGTTATATCATGCCGAGGAAATTAAAGCTAGGTGCTTTCACAAGGATACACTGAGGCAGCCGATCCGGGCTGACCAGAGCGGGTATCGAGCCCGCGACCCTTGGAATAATATTGATAGAACTCCATTTTTGTTGATATATATTTTTTTCTATTTCACTCACAACTAGTTTGCCACTTTAGGATCTAAGGGCGATCATTTTTTAAACAGGGGAACAAAAAAAAAAAATTTAAAAAAAAAAATTTAAAAAAAAAAAATTACGCAGTCATTTTGAAATGTATCGGGAAGACAATTATTATATAAACATTTATTCATAGGTTTTCTTCACAGGATGAGTAGGTCTGCTTGTGACGGTGTATGAATCTATTTTGGTGGGAAATGTTAGTTTTCTGCCTTTTACTGAAATGTCACGTTATGTTTGCTTGATAAATATATTGACATAAAAGTATATGGAAGTGATGGCAGTCTGGAGATATTCTATCCATCTACCATCCATCATGGTTTTCTACTAGCCAACAGTTAGTTTTCTACTATCCAACACCCAGTTACCTACTATCCAACATTCCGTGTGTAGTGACAAATACCCCCTCACAAACTATCTAACACCCCGTTATCTACTATCCAACTTGTCATGTGTAGTGACCAATGCCCCGAACATACTATTCAACATGCCTTGTGTAGTGACCAATACTTAGTCATCTACCATTCAACACCCAATATTATACCATCCAACACTCCTCGTTTACTATCCAACACGCCATTTGTAGCGACCAAAATCCCACACCTACCATCCACTGAAAATTTTAGGATGTAAAAAGAAGTGGGATGAAAACACACACCATCACGCACAAGTGGGTAGGAGGACTAATACAGATATTATACTTACATACACACAAACACACTATTACACGCTAAAGGGTAAGAGTCTTTATATACACACTATACCCCATATACACTCACACTCTTTCGTCGCTGCCTTTACCTTTCGTTAAATCAAATCCCAACAAAGTATATCCTCCTGAATAATTTAACAGTGTAGTGAAAGAAGAAATATAAGTAGGCCGCTGTTTTTTCTTTTGGGGCATTATAAGTGTATATGGGAAATTAACATTAGGTGTATATGGGAAATCAACATTAGGAGGCTATGGGAAATTAACATTAGGTTATATGGGAAATTAACATTAGGTGTTATGGGAAATTAACATTAGGTGTATATGGGAAATTAACATTAGGTGTATATGGGAAATTAACATTAGGTTACACTTTCTATGAGTTTCTGATGTCAAGAGTAAGTCTTATGTTAGATATGTGCATAGGTTTTTATCTTTTATAAATTATATATGAAGTTCAAGAGCGGAGGGGTGGGCGGAGGGATGAGAAATTTTAGTAATTCTAAATTTTACAATTCTCACAGGCAGTCTATTGTATTTTTTGTTTGTTTGTTTGTTTGGTTGTTTGCATAATTTAGGTGGGTGTCTGAGAGAGAGAGAGAGAGAGAGAGAGAGAGAGAGAGAGAGAGAGAGAGGGTATCTTAAAGCAGAACATTTACAAGTATGATTTAGATCTAAATCATTCTATAGGAAGCTCAAGAAGAGGGAGTTTTAGAAATTTTAGCTGTCCTAAACTGTACAATTCTCACAGACATCCAGTTGTATTATTTTTTTTCTTCATAAGACCGACAGACATATTTTTAATTGATCAGTTTCTAAAAACCAGTGATATATTTTGAAATATTGTCGAATGAACATATGTATTCTGTCAGTCTTCATTGCCTATAACATTGGCTTGTGCCAGGCGTATGCCAAAAAATTACAATGTTATAATTCCCTACCACGTACTGTATATTTTGACTCGTTTATTCTGACCGACTATTTTTCCAAAGCCGGGTGAATTGTACTGTAACATTTATCAGTTCCCGTTTTTTAAAATAAGCTCTAGATTTTATATGATCAATTAAATGTACCCAAAGGTGAAACACACAAATGTTCTACATGTTGTTTTCGTGCAAATCTAAACATTGCTGTAATGGCCCGAAAATCTGATAAAGCCACATATTTATGACCAAGATAAATTATGTAGAATGTTATGGTTCTAAGCTTAATATCTTTTGTGCTATCGAGCTCAAATTTATTCGGGACGGACGTACGGATATATAGCAGCTAAACAATATGCCTCATTATAAAGGTGAAAATAAATTAATTTCTTCGGTAACATTTACCTGTAGTGTTAAATTGCAATTCGAAATCAATTCGTCAGCTAATATATTTTCCAGGAGTTTTGAAAAAAGTTATGTATTAATCTATATTGCCTGGTAGAAAACTGGATAAACACTTTATTTTAAGTCATTATTATGAAGAAACTTAAAGACGGCATTTTATATACTAGAAAAGTGAAGAAACTTTTGTTTCAAGTCATTATTATGAAGAAGCCTAACGACGGCCTTTTTATAGGAAAATGAATACTTTGAGCTTGTTTCATGAGAGAATATACAGTTGTAAGCAGAATTTAATCAAATGCATGAACGATTTTCTCAACCACATTAAATTCCAAAATTACTCACGAGTCATATATCAAAACCAGATATTGGTCTTTACATGATGGATTTGCGCCTCAGGAATTTGATAACATTTATTTTAAGCTGAAAGTATATATTTCCACAATACATATTATTTAGGCTCGTTTTATTTAATAAACCGACTTATACCAGGTTAAAATTGATCCGGTCTTTATCCGCCGCAGTGAAAGTTGTGATGTGCTTATTTATATGTAGTTTAACTTTGTTCTGTCAACTGTATAAAATAAATTATTTGGTTCCCATACTGTTTTTGCTTGTGTATTATGTCTTAATAGATTCATACTGTGGGCCTAAAGGTAGCCTCTAAAACAGTTGGTTTCTTTATAGAGGTTCATTTCTTCTATGTTTGATGTAAAGTCCTTAAAAATGTTACTGTTGTAGAAATGTACTTGCTTAATGAAGGTGACCTTTACTGCAGGTTTGACTATATTTAGGTCTCATTTACAGTACTTGTAAAATTTCTACTGACGTATGTAGTAGCATATCATTGTATAAACTACATGTACTTTTAAATAATTAGTTCAGTTGCATTTTGTCCACATCCTTGCCAAAGAAAGGATTTTTTTAGTGACGATGTTTCAACACTCGCGTTCAAATGTTTATATTCATATTTCCTAAAAGTGATTGGCTGTCAGATGACATCCTTTGTATCGCAGATTGGTCAATAATGAACGGCTTTTCCGAAACGGTCTTGCAATTTGGTTATTTTGGTTATTTTGTCAATACTTTTACAACCTCTCTTAACAAACGACGAGAAAATAGTCCAAGTCGTCTGTTTTTATGAAGAAAATAGGCAAATTAATGAATATAATCGACATTTACAACGGTTAGCAAGTCAGCGTTTTAGCATTTGGTCTGCAGGTTTTATTGGTCAGCACAAATCTGACGTCAGCAGACTGGTCCGCATTTAAGCACCGACCCTAATTGTATATAGATTATTTCAGTCGATTTTGTAGAGTCATAAGGACTCTGAAACGTTTACCAGATTTTAAACAGAATTAGCAATATTAAAAAAATGAACCTGTGATGTCATACATGTAACTTCACGCTTTATTAAAGGTATTTGACATCACAAATACTACATACATGCAAGGTGGTATATATGTAAGTATGTATGTATGTAGGGTTTGACGGCACGTCAGCACAATACTGGCTATGTGTCAAATATAACTTCCTGACGCAACAGCGTCAAAAGGTTGCGAATGATCCGAGTATCTTCAACGTTTGGTGATAATATCATATGACTTGTTTAAATATCGACACTTAGAGGTCTCAGTGGTTAATTTGTTTACACACCAATATTATGAGGTCTTATCTTATGACTTCTTTAGACACCAACGCCGAGAGTTCATAGAATATTTGTGTATTCTCTCATTTTTGAATCAATTAGCATACATGTTAAAAAAATAATAACTGCATAAATTTTGTTGATAGGGATATACTTGACTAGTCTTTCCAGCGACATGTTGTAGGCATTTACTTTAAGTCCTCCTAATGCAGGTCTTACACATAGACTAAAAACAATTAACACACTTTTTTATACTTGTTATCATAACGTTCCAAGATTTTGGGCCTCACTGTATGACCAACACTTATTTCAATCAAATCTCAAAAATCTCCAAAATTATAATACTTGAATATTTTCACATGTTATTCCGCATGCGTTAGGAGGATGCATTAGAATTACATTCTCCTAATGTCAGATGTCCTCTCCTAATGTTGGTGTCCTAATGTCGGCAGTGTGTACACAGACACACACACCTTCGCCATTTGGTTACAAACCAACTGGCTTTAAAGAAAATCTGTCTCGCCCAACCCTATAATCCACTTGACTATATGTGATAACTAAGCATAAAGCACAATGTATATGCGGTTCACGTTGCAGACGGTTCGGCTCAGTCTCTGCATAATACGCTTGTTCAGTAAGCAAGTAGTGTACAAACGTTCGTCTCAAACTACTGCACAAATTACCTCCCTTGTAGAAATTTCTCTCTGTGTGTGTCTGTGTGTGTGTGTGTGTGACGCACAAGTAGGTAGCTGCACAATGTAGACACTCTAATGTATGTTTTTTTTTTTTCTTCCGAAAATGTGATTTTTCAAGCGAAGCTGTCTTATTGCTATGGCGGATCCCAAGTGAATCGCAATTCTTGCTCAAACGAGCATATAGTCTCTTTATTTTACATGACCTTGGAAACCGTAGTTATATAGGAAGAACTCGCCAAGAAATTTAGATCCTCCAAGATATCCATATGTGTCCAATATAAAAAATAAAATAATTTCTCTGTAAAAAGAATCGTAGGTGCTAAATTTACACTTGAAAATCGCAAATTCCAAAAAACATAGTCGTTTCTACAGTGAGATAAGTAGTAACTGATCCATGAACTACTGATTGATCAGTTTAATACTTGGACTAAGACTGACCCATGCACTAATGATTGATCAGTTTAATACTTGGACTAAGACTGACCCATGCACTACTGATTGATCAGTTTAATACTTGGACTAAGACTGACCCATGCACTACTGATTGATCAGTTTAATACTTGGACTAAGACTGACCCATGCACTACTGATTGATCAGTTTAATACTTGGACTAAGACTGACCCATGCACTACTGATTGATCAGTTTAATACTTGGACTAAGACTGACCCATTCACTACTGATTGATCAGTTTAATACTTGGTCAAAGACAATTTATGGAAATATCATTTTCAGTGTATTGTTCTTCCTAAAACGACCAGAGAAGCAACCTCACCAGGTATTATTTGACGTTAATACTTGCCTATTTTTTTCTTCTTTGCTTCCATCCATCATTCATTCATCTGTTGATAGCCCGAAGTGAAATAGAAGGGGGGGGTGGGTAACGCGACTTCAGTTTCAACCTAAGAATAGCTTATTGCAATTTACTCTGTTCTGAATATACGTGTTTTGAGTAAATGTATGCCCTTGATCCTTTCGGCTCTGACCTATTGAGCCTGCTCGTCGGGTCACACTATCGAAGCTCCTGCCAATCTTCTGCAACATCAACTAGGCGCCAGAACCATAACCGGACCCACACAGGACCTACACAAGAGATTACTTCTTTTCAAATGGGAAATAGTTGCCCAACACCAATTGTTTTCTACATGTTAACAAAATAAATAAATTTGTATATTTCCCACAACAGTATTAGAAGTATTTCTTTGAGTACAAATTTACATAATATTTACATATGACTTACTTTATCACATTACAATTTACATCTTCGCATAGCTGAACTACTTGTACATAAATTCAAGTCACATCCATTAAAAGTTTAATTTTGAATGTTAAACCTCGCATTGACAGATACAACATTTCTATGCTGTATTTCAAATACTGAATTACCTCAAATTCAACATTCAATTATCAACCATTTTAAGATAATGCAAACCTTTTTGAATTGATACTATATATATATATATATATATATATATATATATATATATATATATATATATATATATATATATATATATATATATATATATATATATATATATATATATATATATATATGGCTTCGTACTTTGCCAATTCAGGCCGAACTTTGATTTTTTTTTTACCGTACTTTGATTTTTAAAGAAAAAGAATTTCCAACATTTTCTTGACTGGTCATCCTGGTAATTTTAAATATACCTGGTATATCTTAGGTATTGTTAAAAAAAAAAAAAGAAAATAAAAAAATAATTACTTTCATTTTGGTGTATGATTGATGGATGTAATTTGTGTTATAGAGTACACAGTTTGACCTTACTTCAGATGTGCATCTCTCAAAAGACTATTAGCTCTGCTTGGTCATTTTCACTTCCTGGACCTTAGAGGTATATTGGAAAACAAAAATAACAGATACCTTTTTACTTTTTCATATTCCTCCACCAAATATACTGGCCCCCATGTAAGTTGTGCTGAAAAACTGAAAAAGCTAAACCCACGAAACAAACACCAAACCAATCATATCATCATCATTAAGAATACAAACTACGGATAACTCAGTAATAGAAAAAACAGTAACTCTAAACATCATTGTTAAGAATAAAACCACAGCTAATTGTGTGAAATGTCTTCCTAAGTACGCGTGATAGAAAGAACAATAAATCTAAACATTACGTTACGATGAGCATGATTAACGTCATAAACATTCAACGTCATGACGTTGCTAAAGACGACGTCTCTGATTACCCGACACATTTCCTATGTGTCATTCACAGCGAACAGACGTGTCTTTTTTAGCTCTGCTAATTATTGCCAATATTATTGAACATACTTCACAAATGGATACAATTCTGGTACCGAATATTGCACCAGGTTGCCAAGAGAGAATTGTGTAAGTTTTATTGAGAATGAACAATTGTCGTATATAAACTAAAATACTCAGATGGGAGGGGTGAGAGGAAGTTACGACATAACGATGGCAAAGGTATGTATCCATGTATGTGACACGTCAGCACAGTACTGGCTATATAGTGATGATTAAAACTTATGTTCGAAAAAGACAAAGATAAAGAATTGCATCATAGATTTAGGAAGATAACCTCTTCCAAATAAATGTAAACATGTAAGCAATGATAACACATAAACAGGATAAAAGGCAAATAGGTCAAGATGTTTACATTCTTTAAAATGTTTTTAAAATAAAAGATAAATGTCCAAGTCATAGAATCCTTCAAGCACATGGTGTTGGTAAAGTTGTTAAGCCAGCTGTAGAAACTTCAATCACACCCCTCTCTGCATTCATTTAAATTCAGTAAAGTTACAACGTAATAATAGGAGGTCATAAAAGCTCCAAAATACTGTAGACCTAGGAGGAAGAAAGCAAGTAAGCAAGTGATGGCTAGTCAACAACAGTTGTACAAAAATTATAATCATCAGTGCTATGATGCTTTCTGTCAAATTTGGTCAAACTCTCTTGAGAGGTTTTTAAGAAGAAGCCGTTTAAATGTTTCTCTGTTTGTTTGGGGCTTTTTAGTAGCGGTTATGGCAAAGAGGTCGTTGAAAAGTTTTTTCTTTTTTCGTAACACGGGCTTTTCTTTCTTTCTTTTTTTTTCTTCTTCTTTTTTTTTTTTTTGTAACAGCGGCCATGTTTTAAGGCGGACCGACATCTTTTGTATAAATTCCAAGGATACTCATGCTGTGATTCTTTCTGTCAAATTTGATGACATGCTTGTGGAGCGGAGTTTGAGAAGAATTCGTGTAAAGTGCTCTAACTATTTTTAGTAACAGCCGACATATTTGACGGCGGGTCGGCATAATTTCTACAATTTCGATTTTGCCTTTGATGTTAGGATGCTTTTTACCGAATCAGCGCAAAATTAGTCCTGTGGATTTGGAGAAGTTTAAAATATAAATTGTTGAAGAACGTACGATGCACGACGGACGCAGGGTTATACCAAAAACTCATTTAGTTGAAATTTCTTTAGGAGTACAAACTTGTTTCTGTAGGTCAGAACACCAAAGGGTAAGTGGAGACAACTCGATAGATATATTGCATGAAAAAGATACGGTTGAGAAATTCAAACATTATCAGCAACAATGACAAGTTTCATATGTTATGTGTTGTGATTTTGAAAGTTCTATACACAATCAAATAGATCATGTACAATGCAAAACATCAAGGTTTTGTTTGCAGCTCAAGTCAATTACAGTCTTATGGTTTACAGAGGTACTGACTGCATTCAGGTGTTTAATAACTCGTTGCGTAGGATCGCAACAATAATGTACGACGAATTAAGGCCGAAAAATGCAAAACCTGGGGTGTTCACAGTGGATGACGAAAACATTTGAACTCTACAAATACATGACATATGTGAGAGAAAGATATTTAAAGACAAAATTAGAGGCCATCATTATTTAACAGGCAAGTACAGAGGGGCTGCTTATAACGAATTAAAATTTGAATTTCGGATACCAAACATATATCCCACTATTCATTCACAACTTGTTCGGTCACAATAAAAAGAACGATTGGTTGTTGATAGCTTTCGCTTTATGTGCCAATCTCGAGATCAGTTGGCCAAGAATTTAAAGATCAAGTTTGGTCAAATTTTTCTAAGTAAAGTTTGCTATGAAGCACCATTAATTGTATTCTTTTAAACACATCCAATTGGTCATTAGGTTTAGTAAACGTAAAATAGAAGTTTAATTATGATTTGAGATAGCGACTGCCTACCCTACGAAAAAAGCGCAGGAAACCGCAGGCGAGTTTCAGCATAGACTAGTAGAGACACCGTACTTAGCGTGATGTCATTGGTGCCACTCTTCATTTACACTTGTCTCAACTTAGCGTGATGTCATTGGTGCCACTCTTCATTTACACTTGTCTCAACCGCTAATAATGTCTCCTAATCTCAAGTTACTTTCAGGACATCAGTTGTAAATAGAAGACAACACTTGTATATACTTTCAAGTCTGGACACTCATTTTGTCCTTGCCTTTTACTTCTGTTTTTAATTATTTGTTTTCAAATGTCTTCTCCTAAACACAATGTTTCAAACATACCGATCTATAACTTAACATGAAAAACATGTCCATGCAACAAACCGATGGTCATTTTAAGCGATTGTCTGACAATCTTTTGTTTGTCTTTTGGAACCAATGACGTTACACACGTTCGGCGCGCCGGAATTTAACGTAAACTCCCGATTCAGCCGGGTGTAAAGTGTTGTGTAAAAATATCTTTTATCGGCTCTATCATTTGATGAATGACACCATATAAAACAAAATATTTACAGCTCAATGAGCTCAAATACTATAGGTTGTATATACATTGAACATGATCTTTAAACAATAAAAAGTTCGTTGAGACACTGAAAATAGCTTCAGAGTATGAAACCTACAAATCTTAAAAAACACATCTACCCATAAGAATATAAGGATTGTTTCGAAAGATTCGATGAAACATCATATGCCTGATGTGTCGTCATACTTGAATATGAATATACAGGAATATCTACATGACTAAAAAGAAATATACTTTAATGTTGTGCGACATCATCTAAAAGTCTTAATTACAGGTTATTTAAAACTAGTTTTGAGTTAGACAAGGTATATTTTTCATTATCATAAATATACACCCAAGATCTGATAAAGTTTAGAACTGTAAATCATAGGTTTCCTGTTTAAACTGGTACATGGGCTATTGTTCCATATAACGAAATATATTGTACACTCTATCAGTCGCAACAAATAGGTGACAAATTGTATTATC
This sequence comes from Margaritifera margaritifera, assembly GCA_029931535.1. NCBI lineage: Eukaryota > Metazoa > Mollusca > Bivalvia > Unionida > Margaritiferidae > Margaritifera > Margaritifera margaritifera. The sequence continues at coordinate 132,531 of JAQPZY010000419.1, read as the reverse complement.
TTTTATCGTGTTCTATTTTCATAATGAAAGACAAAACTGTATACCTCATTATTACATTACAGGTAGCTTACGACTCTTCAAAAATATTTTCAGGTTCTTAGATTGTGTTTTCCGAATTTTGTAATCCCTGTTAAGCATTATGTTATGATATCACAAACTGTATTCATGTTCATTTTCTTGTATACCTCATATGTTGTAAACTTTACAACCTCAGTGTAATAAAGTCTTGTCTTGTTTTGTTTGATATTTTTAAAAAGAATTTAGGAACGTATGTACGGCCCATTATAAGTTAGACAAGGCGCACTATTATAGTGTATCAGGACTAGCTCATGATGCGAGATTAAAGATATCAGGTGTAAGTTAGACAATGAACATTATTATAATGCACCAGCACGAGCTCATGGTACAAGTTTAACGATATCAGGTGTAGGTTAGACACTGTGCACTATGATAGTGTACCAGAACGAGCTCATGATACGAGTTTAAAGAGATCAGGCGTTTAATTTTACCTGTTGATAGATTATGACATATTTTTGCCCATTTAACGTGAAATTCATAGCGAAATTAGTATGATATCGCCACTTAATTTTCCGCGGATGTTAATGACGATGACGATATTTAAGCCGTCTACACAGAAAAGTAAAAAGGTGCAGCGCATGCTGAAAGATCTTTACAAGCTGAAGGTTTATTGACGATTTGAAGATACAAGGTAGATTCAAGATGTTCATTATCAACTTTTTAGTGTAGCGGTCAAGGGTATATAAGGCCACTTATTAACCAACCATATTGGTACGGATCTTTAATCTAGTGGTAGGTCTGACTGAGAAACAGAAGCACCAGGTTGAATACCTGACATGGGGTGAGATACTGGGCTGCATCCTGTGTAAGGGAAACGAGCAGCGATCGAGATATTATGAGACCACTTAGTAACTACTAATTGTCCTGGTCCTTTAGTGTCGTGGTATGTGTGACTGGATACTACGAAATACCTAGTTTGATAGATGGCTATACCTGTCTCCATCTGAAATTTTATGGTACAGACTAGACCAACGGCACTGTCAATAAAGCAACAGACGTGGGTCTGTACAAACCCTCAACATTACAGTGTTTTCATCATCATCACTGACCTCAATAATATTTCATCATCGTCATAATTACCGTCATCATCGTTGTCATCGTAAGCATCATTGCAATAACAACACCAACAACTACTACTACTAATATTACCCACATTTAAGTTACCCGACTAAATATTTTTCCAGGCTATTTTTTTAAAAATTTCATTTCAGGGGTTATTTTTCGCATTTCATCGCTAGATACCATTTAAATAATTAATTTATTAGCATCTAATTTAAAGCACGTATTGACATGTTGATTTTAACGTTCTCTTCAAATTTAAAGTAAAGAATTAGATGTTGTTGCCCATGCAAGTCTGATAAAAATTTGAATCATCCTGATACAAGAATAAAATTGGTAGCTTAGAAAAGTAACAAAGAGGACGCGTGCGAAATGCTGTGTTTGCCATTTTCTATCTAACGCTTATAATTGGACACAGATTTAAAGGTCTGTGGTAAGAATGAATCAACATGAAATTCTGTTGAATATGTCTCGCCAGCCATCATAACAAGAAAAAGTTGGTCATTGCAAGCACAATTTATATTTTTTAGGTGTTAACGTAAGTGACATGATAAATGTGAATGCACACATGAAATTGCATGCCCATATATTTGACAGTGATTAGGAAACTGAGCTACAAGCGATAACGAGTGTATGGCGTACGTTGCCAAAGCAAATATGATAGCTGGATATATCTAACTACAACGAGAGAGAGAGAGAGGAGAGAGAGAGCTGCTTTACAAACACTCTTGCTTTAAATGCGTTTTGTGCCGTGATGAACGCCCATAAAAGGAATAGTCCCTACTTCGCTTTGCGATTACTGAGAAATAAAGCTAGTCTTCCATATTCTCAAAATTATTATTATTATTATTATTAGTGTTGTTGTTATTATATTGTGGTAGTGGTGGTACTGCTGCTGATGATGATCATAATGTTATTGGTAGTGGGAGTAATAATAATATTATTATCGATGGTAGTGGTGGTTGTAGTTTTTCCTGGTTTTGTTTTTGATATTGCCAAAGTTATTATTTTTATTGTTTCTTCCTGGTTGAAGTACTAATAATATCCATTCCCGGTGAATTTCCTGTTTTATTTCTTCTTCTTTATATCATTATCATTAAGAATAAAAACCACGGATAACTGACTTAAGTACGAATTATAGAAAGAACAGTAACTCTAAACATCATCATTAAGAATAAAAATTACAGCTAATTATGCTGAATGTATTTCCAAGTACGAGTGATAAAAAGAAAAGTAACTCTAAACATTACGTTACGATGGGCATAAATAACGTCATAAACATCCAACGTCATGACGTTGCTAAAGGCAACGTCCCCGGTCACCGTTGTCATTTTCTATGTGTCATTTATAGCGAACAGACGTATCTTTTTAGCTCTGATAATTATTGCAGATTTTATTGAACATACTTCACAAATGGATACAATTCTTGTACCGAATATTGCACCAGGCTGCCGGGAGAGAATTGTGTAAGTTTTATGAAGTTTGTTTCAAAATCTACTGAAAATATTGAGAAAGAAATATGCCATAGATATACTAACGTATTGTAATAGGAAGAATGTGTGGAAGTGACGACATAACGTTGTTAAAGGTATATATCTATATACAAGGTATATATGACACATCAGCACAATAACGGTTATGTAGTGCCAATTAAAAGTTAATTTCTAGAAAGGAACATATACAAAATCGCAACAGAACTTTAGGAAGATAAACCCTTGAAAATATATGTAAATATGTAGTAATACAAGATAAAGAGAAAAGGCAAGATGTTAAAATTCTGTAAATACTATATAAAGTACAAGATAAAAGTGCCAAAATAAAACACTTAAAATGCAGGGTGTTGCTAAAAGTTACATTTGTACAGTAGGCAGACATACTTCAAGTTATCATTTACGAAATCCAATCCCAACTCTCCTATGTGTATTCATTTAAATTCAGTAATGTTACAACGTAATAATAGATCTTAATAGCTCACAGTTATTACAGACCTAGGAGCGAGCAAGCAAGAAAGCACGTGAGAACTTAAGTTGTTCATTTGCGTTTCTTACTTATTTATTCTTTGCCTTTGTTTCCAAAGTTGTTATCTTTTTTTCAAATAGTACGAAAGAGCCCAGGTGATCAGAGATACAATGTAACGGTGGGTAATGGTATACAGTGTAGTGTTGAAAATCCGACATAATCCGTTGCGATTGGATCAATTCAGCAGTCAGATACACGTGGTAATTTTTGGTGATCTTCAATACCCTCTCGAAGTCGAACTAACGAGATTGAACTCTATCTCGTTTGGGAAAAGGTTATGATTTGAAATGTAAATAATGCGAAAAGACATTTCACTTCTTCGTCAGTACTCCCTCCTGCATACGATATGGTATAGTAGTTAAGAATTTTTTTTTTAAATTTCAGATTTGACAAGGTTGAGTTGTTTACTCGATTGGCTGGAGATCTGGTGAAGTTGTCTAAGGATGGCATAGTCAAACCTTCACAGATCCACGACATAAAGAACTCGCTTGAGAAGGATCAAAAGTATCAGGGTATGTACATATATATATATATATATATATATATATATATATATATATATATATATATATATATATATATATATATATATATATATATATATATATATATATATATATATATCTGGTATCAGAGTCCAAGTCATGATTGCAATATCTTACTCAATTTTACTTCAAATCCCTAAAATGAGAAGTTAGATTTTGTATGAAACTTTTCCCAAGCCAAAATAATTGACGGGGTGCTATTATTACTTTCTACATACTTATCCTACTCGAGCGGCCAGTAATTCTTAACACAAGACAATTTCTGACCTTATAATTATTACTGAAATTTTGTTCTTTTTTCTATTTTAATTTATCAATATCTAATCAAATAATTTAATGAATCTTTCTTATTTGAAATGTTTGACATGTGTATATGTTTATAAAATATGTGATAGCATATTCCATTATCTCTTATTCAGAATTAAATGATTACAATATTTCCCCGTTTATAAAATGCGCCCCACTGTGAACACCCTAGACCCAGATCTGCCGTCCCATAAATTGGCAGCAAATCAGACCTCGTATTCTTAAAACGTTTAAAGCAAGTAACTCCAGCTCAAACTCAAAGTCCCATAACCTTGCCAGTGTATAACTGTATTTGGAATAAAGCCAAAATCACAGAACCTTAAGATGTCTTGTAGAGTCGCTTTATTAGACTGCCAATTTATATGATGTAGGTGTACGCTAAATATCATCTCTTATTTTGGGGTTTTGAACTTGAGCTTGAATTTCTGGCTCAAAAGGTTGGATAATACAGAGCCAGCTGCTCTTCGCATAACATTTTATTTCTGTTTTGAAAGGAACAATGCAGACACCACTTTACCGATAATTATGAAACAGCATATCTGGGTTTACACCGATAGCAGTCCGGTTCTCGATATACATAGGTTAATACGTCAGATTTGGGTTTACGCTGACGACTGCCGGATTCACATTATATACAGGTTAAGACGGCAGATCTGGATTTATGCTGATGGCTGTCTTATTCGTGTTATATACAGGTTAAGACGGCAGATCTGGATTTATGCTGATGGCTGTCTTATTCGTGTTATATACAGGTTAAGACGGCAGATCTGGATTTATGCTGATGGCTGTCTTATTCGTGTTATATACAGGTTATTACCATACCTTTTTACTCTTTCTTTTCAGCTTTGCCTGGAATTAGGACTTTATTTGACAGCCTAAAGCAGGCAGTACTGTCCTATGAAGTCCCCCGTCAGGACTCTTCTCCAGAAATGTTTGGGGAAATTTTGTAAGTACATGATCTGGTTCGGATTCCTGAATTCCTTGATTGTTTCTTTTATTTTTCAAGACTGTTTCACACTTTGACAGCATGGCATCTGACAAATTAAAAGTCCAACACAACGGAATTTCGACATGGCTGTCATACCGGAATGAATATAAATCTTACAAATCTTCAATAGCCATAGTTATCATTTTGATTAGGTTTACAATAGCCATAGTTATCATTTTGAATAGGTTTACAATAGCCATAGTTATCATTTTGATTAGGTTTACAATAAGCATTATTTATCATTTTATTAGGTTTACAATAGCCATAGTTATCATTTTGAATAGGTTTACAATAGTCATAGTTATTATTTTGATTAGGTTTACAATAAGCATTATTTATCATTTTGATTAGGTTTACAATAGCCATAGTTATCATTTTGATTAGGTTTACAATAGCCATAGTTATCATTTTGATTAGGTTTACAATAGCCATATTTATCATTTTGATTAGGTTTTATATTACTCACATTTATAGATGACTTATGTTTCAATATATAAAGGTTTGTGTTTACCATTTTTTGATCCCTTTTTCTGTAAGACATGTGAAAGGACACTTAATACCACTAACGAAAACAAAATATTCAAAGGTTGAAATTCGTATATTTCTAAGTCTCTATTGTACAATTGATCCTTTTAAACAAATGATAAATTTCAAGACCAAGGAATCTTTATGTATATATGTTTCTCTAAGCTAAATTTTAAAAAAAATGTTCCATGTCTAATGTCGTTTCCTTTTTAACAGGTTCCCCAGGGCCCATTTAAGAAAATGGACAGCGGACATTGCTTGCCTGAAATCGCTTTTAACAAATTACGGCAAAACTATGACAATACTGCATAAGAAACAGGAGGTAAAATCTCAGACGTATTCATTTAACAATAACGTTGTTTATTTTCGTTCTTTTTTTTTTTTTTGTTGTTTTTTTTTTTACAATTGTAGATACAAAATGAAATTCATTTCTAACGCTTTAATCCAAGTTATATTGCGATATATCTTTCCTCGAGTGTTTTTAATTGCCAAGTGACTTAAAGGTTTATTTATCACCGGTAAATGTCAAACAACGACAGGTTTCTAACGTGTTAGACCATTGCGTTTATTGACATGGACGTCATTGACTCAGTAAATTGCCTGCAATTATCTTATTAAATCCATGGCATTTAGATATTAATTATACCAACCCCAAGATTTTAGTCTGCTTTTATCCCTATAAAATCATTTTTTCCATTATCTAAATCTTAAACTTTGACTCTAATCTATTCCATTTTTATTACGATATAATAGTGTCTACATCCGGGTATTTTGAGGTGATATCTTATTCAGCTAAGGTGAAAGCCCGGTCTTTATTCTTCATGAACACTTCGAGTATAGTACCTTATTGCGACGAACTTACCGTATTATATGCATAAGTAATGTTCTTCGGAAATAATTAAAGGGTTTATCTTGAAATAAATTTAACACACTTATGTCAATTATATAAGCATAGTGCTTTGAATTTTATTTAAAAGTCGTGATTTGCCTAACAGAAAAAAAAAAAACAAAAAACAGAACATTTTTTCTTTCCCTAGGCTTGCTGGAGGGCGAAGGCAAAAGTGGACAAATATGAATTAATGCTAGAGACAGCACAAAAAGCTCTGCGGTTTAACCCCATTGACTTCGTTAAAAGACGAGAGTCCGTGCTAAGTCTCCATGTAGCACTGAAAGAGAGAGTCTCCGAATATGAAAAATGCAAGTCCAATTATAGGGACAATTTGACAAAGGAAGGACAACTGAGGCAACAGATTATTAAGGTATATGGAATTATGGAGAAGAAATTAGAACTCATTCCTTCTTTTAACAATACTCTTTGACAAGGCGACATAATAATAGCAACATAATAATAGCAAAATAATAATAGCAAAATAATAATAATAATAATAATACGCTGTATTAATGATGTCATTATAAACTCTCAAAATATTTCGAAAAAAAGTATCTGTATTATATTCAGCACTGAAGAATTCTTTCTCATGACTTATATTGTAATGTTTTTGTTTGTTTTGTTTTTTTTAAATTTTGCATAGTTTTTATTTTGTCTTCTCTTTTTCGATTCCTCCTTTTCCGTACTTATTGTATGTATAATGTTTTGATTAAAAAAAATCATATTGTGTAATTATTAACGAAGGATTTCTTACATTTCCACAGTTCTGTTATGATCAGGGACAAAAATTGATTGTCGGGAACAACTATAGCCTGTCTGATTTATGTTGCCTTTAAATAAAACCCTGATTGATAACAAGCTCGTTTCCATTGTATTACAGGAGGACTGCAGACTGCTCCAGGAAATCAAAGACAGAGTCTCTGAGAAAATAAAGGAGGGTCTGTTTCATCTGACGAAGATCTGTTGTCCTCTTGTGTAAGACAACAAAACTTTTCCATAATAATTCTTGTTCTTTTTCATAAATTTCTATTGTCTGGTCTAAATGACATACCAAAATTGTATTTTGGAACCCATTTGAGTCTTAAACTCTACTCAAGTGTGAAAACGGAAGTTCTGCCGTGCCGTAGCTTTAAAAAGAATCATGTTACAATCTTAGAATTTTCTGTCTCGTCTTAATTGTAATTCCTCTACCTACATGCAATATTACAATTCTGTATACTCCACGTATCACCTCCACAGTTTGCTAATAAAGCTTGGTCTTGAATTTCGTGCTCAAAATTTTTTGAGAGTACATGGACAAATAAGATAAGTGCACGAGGCATTTTTCCACGAAATTCTACTCGTGCCCACTAAATTGTGGGAATCTGCAAAACTTCATCATCAATTATCCATTTCTTCTAACTGATCGATCAATGATTAATTGTCAATTAATTTATCAACGTTACCTTTTTAAAATCAAAATCTGGAATTTTTTGTAAAGTCATAAATAACAAAACCCCTAAAGGCCCAAATACTGGAAATTGCACGGAAGTTGATTTCGACCAAAATAAGAACAGTGCAAATAGACGAGTCAAATTCTAGTTTTTAAACTTTTCACGTTCAAAGCAGTCCTTAACTCCTCGAGGATTTTATGAACAAAAAAAGTCGGAAATATTATTAGTGATACAGTTTGTTACTGACTGTATACGAGATTTATGGGGTCAGTGTGTAATTTGATTTGGACGAGACACTTATGCCGCAAGTCCAATACGAATTTTACTCTTACCCCATACATTTCGTATACGGTCACTGACAAACTATATAAAGAATTTATCCCACTGAAAATACTTTTACATTTGGCTGAAATAATAGCGACAAAAACAATGAACTAAGTGCTGTAAAATCTCCGAAGCGTTTGTTTGCCGTCGTAAATAATTAAAGGGAGACAAATCAATTTGGCAAATTCTAACACTGTGGACGTACGCTGAGTACAAACCGACACAGACGGAATACGCGATTTATATGTTGTATAGATGACCTAGCTTATCAACTGGTATTCAGAGAAATGTATACGCGGTGGAAAACGTTTTTGATATTTTCATAATGTTATGGTATACCCTGTAGGGCGATGTCTTTTTAGAATCCTTTCTAATGCTGTATCTCTAATGCGACATTATTTTAAGTGTTAAAATTAACGTTTGCGAAACAAAAAAAGTTTTGTTTATATAATTTGTTCAAAATATTTGGTTGGGTACAGTCTCGTTATTTCTCTTTCACTTAAGTACATGTAAAATTTTGCACTATCTGCTCAGAAATTACTGTAGTACTTGATATCGTTTGTTCACAATGAACCTTTTTTTGGTATTTTTTTTTTAACTGGAAATCATTTTCCCCCTTTGGTTTTTCAAAATTTGTTTCGCCGAATCAGATTTTTTATTTCTTCCTTCAAAGTATTGTGTCAGTTACATTTTTCTTATCATCCCCTCAATATATTTTAGCCTTCCGGAAGTAGACGCAAATGCAGTTGCTGATGAAATCTGTAGTCTGAACGCCACGCAGTACAATCTCATTGTACCAATGGTAAGTAAAATGGCATCATGCCAATCCATAATTTTAACATACAGCCTAGTCTCGTTTAGTTGGACCTCTCGCGTGGCTTCGTAAGATCTTGACCAAACGAAGGTATGGACAAAACTGAGTTTTCCTTGTGACGCCAGAACAAAGCTTTGTCACAATTTGGAAAAGTGATTTGATTAGCTGATTATTTAAGGTGACGTAATACTTCATTGTCAACATAAGATGACTTCGTGTTTCACATAAACATCGACAGTTTCACTGGCTGATTGAGACATGCCTCCAGCGGCGGTGTTTGGTTACAAAGTTATGTTTAATTATTCCTTTGAACTATGTGATATAACTTTGACTTGACTAATTGCAGGAAATGTCTAGATTAATTTAGAAATAGGGAGAATTGCCTTTGAAATTTTGACTTGGATGATTGCTAGAAATGTCTAGATTAATTTAGAAATAGGAAGAAATGTCTTTGACTTGACTGATTGCAGGAAATGTCTAGATTAATTTAGAAATTTTATTCTACAATGTTTGACCGAAGCGCCTTCGATCAGTAACAGAGACCAATGAAGCATTTTATCAGACCCTCGTATGGCGGATATCTTACGAAGCCATGCAAGAGTCTGGTTGAACAAGACATACAGGCTGGAGACCTGTTACCGGTGGGTGAAAACATTTGGTCTACTTGGAGCTTGTGGATCATCCTTCCTTTATTTCTCAAATTTTATTGTCGTATAATTTCTCCAAATCAACATCGATGACATAATGTTAAATTGTGATTAGTTTACATATAGCATTTACAGATTTGCAATAGAATAGTTCAATGAAAGTTGCAATCAACGATTTACTCTTGTTTTCAATATCATTCTCGAAAAAATATTTTCATCGACAAAAAATCAAAGATTTTCTGAAAATTATTCCTCATAAGTTTTTGGAATGCATTAATTTCACATGCAATTTATGATTAATTTTCGTCTTAGTAGGAAAATAAAAATCACATACTGGAATGATCACGTTTTATTGCCATACTCAAAAGATGTAAAGGGAAAAACAGAAAATAAATCTGTTCTTCAAGAGCATCACTGAATTTCCATGGGGACTTTTATTTTCTTAAATGTAATTTGTGACGAAATGGGTATATTATGAATTAATATATTCTTTCTTCATTGACTTTCAACAGGACTGCAGTGTGTTTCCACAATTCGGCAGCAGACTCTCTCTTCCATGCAAACTGTTAAGTCAATGCAGCACAACTGTTGATAATAAAAACAAGAAAACCACAACTGCTGCATTGAATACCAAAGGTGAGAACACGTACAGCATCGTTATGGCATGATAGCGAGGTGAAAGGTCATGTATAAATTTCTTAGTGTGTATTCATGCTTTGTATTACCCCCTATGACGAGACATTATACGTGTGAGAACATGAAACCAGTCTGTACCTATTTGGTTCAGAAATAGTAAAGCTCATGCATACTATTCATTTACGAATTGATGGCGATGTAACAAAAAGTAGAAGGGTCCATTTTGTCGATTTAGGTATGTGTAGACTATATTAGGTTTCAATAAAATATGTATGCATGGTTTTGCACATCCAAATGATGGAGAAGTGACATGAATAAGAGCACCCAGTTATTAAGTTTTGTATGTGAAATGCGTTTTACGCATAAACTAAAAACTAAAGGCACACAGACTCACTATAACCCATGCTTATAACATACTCATACACACAAACTCACTGTAACCTATGCTTATAACATACTCGTACACACAAACTCACTGTAACCTATGCTTATAACATACTCGTACACACAAACTCACTGTAACCTATGCTTATAACATACTCGTACACACAAACTCACTGTAACCTATGCTTATAACATACTCGTACACACAAACTCACTGTAACCTATGCTTATAACATACTCGTACACACAAACTCACTGTAACCTATGCTTATAACATACTCATACACACAAACTCACTGTAACCTATGCTTATAACATACTCGTACACACAAACTCACTGTAACCTATACTTGCAACATACTCGTAATATGTACCCACCCAGACTTACCCCGCCCACCGCTTATACACCATAAACACTCACTAATAATAATGATAATAATAATAATAATACATCTACACAATGTTGTTTTTTCTCATCTTCTTCAGGAACCTCAGTGAAGCAGGGGTTATCAGGAAACAAGGGTCTTAAAAGCTTCGCCCGGAGCTGTCTCTCCAAAATAAGCAGAAATCGCAGGGAAATGAACAGTGATATCATTGCTTGTGCATGAACATTGAATGTCCAAACTTGACTGAAACAAAGATGAAATTTTATCATTTTGTATATTTTGTTTAAATCAAGTTTTCATGTATCTTGCGATTTTATTCTTCATTGCCGATAACCATTTTTGATTAAAATATATTTTCTAAGATGTTCTGGTCTGGGTTTTTCTTTTCATCCCCGTGTGCAAGACAGGTATCATATCAATCTGAAAATAGTTTAGAAATGTTTAAAGAGGGTGTAAGAATTTACCACCACCACGAACAACAATAACAACAACAGGAAACGGTGCCTTTCCAAAAGAGACCCATTTAACGACTGACAAGGTCTTTAAGCAATTACTATCCATTTGTGAAGTATGTTTTAATGTATACCTTTGGTTTAGCCATCTCAGTGATGAAAATACAAGAGTCATATGCAGGCAGTGTTTTAGATTATTATTTTTGGAAAATATTTAGTTTATTTATATTAGTTGGGAGTTAAAAAAGACATTCCGGAAAGCGATGCATTATTCTCACAAATATGCTTTTAAACCTTTCCCCCGCAAGTTATCATTTGTTATCACTGCCGGATTTCCGCAAGTTATCATTTCATGATAAAAGCGTACCAACTTGTGTTTCGAAACTTCAGACATCAATATGTAAATACCGATGTGTATTTTAAGAAGATTCGGTGAAAGCACCTTTCAAATATATATTCTGAAGAGTTTACCTGTCCTGCTTGCATTATTTTCTTCATAATACCAGTTTAAAACCGTAGTCAACCTGTCATAGAGTAAGAATGGCGGACATCGCGGTGTCTTGGAAATACCTCTTCATTAGACTAGCTGTTTTTGTAATTCATTTAGCACATATATTAAAGAAAATATACAATTCGTAGAAAACAAAGTCTAAATATTATGTGAGGAAATATTTAGCTAAAACAATACTTTTCTTAAGGTCAGAAACTTATTGGACAAAGCTATTTTGTGGAATTCAAGGTCAAGGTTGTTTTTTTTACATCACTTATTTTTGTGAAATTACGAAATAAAGCAGCAAAGCGAATACTATCTGAACAATAAACAACAATATTACGAGTACGTAGACATATATTTAAACCATAAATGTGCAATCCTATCAATGGATTTTTGTAACGAAGCTAAAAAGTGCAAGCGGTCATGTTAAGAAAATCCCTGTTTCTAAAAATAGATGCACCCACATGGCATGCGTGGCGCCATTTTTTGCTCTTGGCTGTGTACGAATTCAGTCGGAAAAAAGGATCTAGTTCATTGATATATCGACTTTAGTGCTTCAATACATCGTCGATTAATACCTAAGGTAACGTTTTATCGTCAAAGTTAAATTAAACGCCAGAGTTTTGATGTTATTATATATTTAGAGCTTACAAAGATTCGCAGTTCATGTGTTACTAATTATAGATTTTTAAAGCACAGTTCAATCACCATCGCAAAAACATTTTCTCGAGTTATTCATGGGCTCAGTTAGCCTGCTTGACATACTAGGGCATATTAAAGGTTATTACAAACATATTTCAAAAAGTGACTTTGTTATTTGCCCTTTCAAAACAGCACAAGAGAAAAAACAAGTATGACGTATATACTAGCAACAGGGGATGATTTTTTCAGAGTTAAATAATATATAAAAACTGAATGTTTTCTGCATAATTTGAGCGTGCAGAATTAAAAAATGAAATCATTTTTATGATATCTTTTGAAATAAATTCACAGGAAGCATTCAAACACATGCACCGTCCACCATTTTTAATATTGGTCTTTGGTCACTTTTTGCAAATTCTTTACCTCATGTTATTTCATGTTGAAATTTGCATATTTCTTACATATGGTTATATAGAAATATTTTGTGAACATTCAGCTTTAAGAATAAATTCACTTTTTCTATTTTCCAGTTACTTCTGAATCCGTTCTGTGCTTTTTTACCAGCCTCCCCCTTACATTTTTGCATGAAATACGATATTATTGGGTCATACACAAGTTTAAATTATATGTTACTCTTAAAATGGAATGTTTTCTGCATAATTTGAGTGGGAAGAATTAAAAATGAATCCATCTTTGTGATATTGTTTGAAATAAATTCACAGGAAGCATTCAGACACATGCACCATCAACCATTTTTAATATTGGTCTTTGATCACTTTTTGCAAATTCTTGACCGTATGTTATTTCATGCTGAAGTTTGCATATTTCTTACACATGGTTATATAGATACATTTGTGAACATTCAGCTTTAAGAATAAATTCACTTTTCTATGTTCCAGGTACTTCTGAAGCTTTTCTGTGCCTTTTAATCAAGCGTCCACCTAACATTTTTGCATTACATACCAAATTTTTGAGTCATACACAATTTGAAATTATATGCTACTCTTAAAACCAATAGTGCATATTCATTACAGTGTTCTTGTACATATATACATTGATCTGAAATCACAATTTAGTAAATAATAATTGCCATCTTAAAATTTAGTTATGATAAGATATTTTGCATCAATTTTCATATCTTCAAATAAAATCAATGACCCCCCAAAATAAGTCTGACCATTATTTTGAGCAATATTACACAGTTCATGAAGTAGAGGCAAGTGTTAAAATTTGGAATCAGATACAGACGAAACTGGCACTGAGTTGGCTCTCAAGAAACATTTATGATTATGTTTTCTAAAAAGAGAAACCCTGAAGATCGATTTTCTCTACTTTATTATGATAATATTTATATTGATATTCACAAAATATGACATGAATTGGCTTTGTTTCTTTCCAAATTATGCAAAATGGTTTAACTTTTACCTCTTATTCGCCTCTACTAAAGATGAAAATTTTAATTCGAATAGCAGTGTCTCTAGATAAGAATATTACCTAGAGTAGATGGCCTGACAGTGATAATATCTCGGTGATTGTCACAGTTACATGTAAAGTCCAACATCGAAAATACATTACACAACAAAAGTAATACCGCAAATATTCGAACACATTTTACCCATTATTCTTCTAAAAAGCACCCAAAGTATTTAAAAAGCAGGCATATGTGAGTGTATATGTTCTTTTTTTTTTTTTTTTTTTAAATAGTTTTCTGCATGTTGAAAAATTCTGTTGTCGTTTATTTCCGCTGAATATGTTATGGAAAATTCCCAATGTCATATACGCCAAATTTGGACAGTTGACCTTTCAACCATGAGTATATTCGGATGTAATAATGTCGGCTTTTTACATATGGAAGCTGAGAAAGTATCACGTCTAATGAGGTTGCTATTTTGAGAAAATGTTAATCTTGATCGCCAGCGCCTTCTAACCGCAGCGTCTGTTGCTACTATTAACTCGAGTCACAAGGAATTTCCCGATTTTAACCAGGTTAGTAGGACGAGCTCATTCTCTGAAAATATCAATATGTTAACTTCCTAGTGAGTAATGCGAACAATAAATTGACATATTGAGTGGGTTCAGAATACGTGAACCTGTCTTTTGCAATCGCGTTATGATCATAAGGAGAGAAAAGTGTGTGACATATATATGTAAAATTAACATGGACTATTTCTAAACAATCAACGGATTTGAAGTGGATAATTGAATTATTTCAAGTACACCAATACGTGATATGTCAGGCAGAAACAAGGTTTGTAGCCTCTGAGTGTTTAAATATGATAAGATATTCTTGTTAAATTTTCTTTTCTTTAAAATAAAATCAAAGACAAAAAAGTACAAACAAACATAATAGTCTCAGTCAGAGTCAGATTTAATCATTAAATCAGTGATCTATGAATAGAAAGATAAAAACCAAGTTAGCCCGTTAGGCAAGACTGGATAGGCCCAAGGGATGTGGGTCATATGGACTAAATTCTTGACAAATTCATCATTCAGCTTTTCATATCGCACAGGTTTTCCACTAATTTTTCATTACTGTAAGTCTGGATTTCTAAGGTGTAAATGTTGGATGTTGCAGCATTAAATTGTGGATGTCCCAAATTTTGCGATATTTTCTTAATAATTCTGACCATTATTTTGAACAATATTACACAGTTCGTGAAGAAGAGTCAAAAAGTGTTAAAATGTGGAATTGGAGCGAGAGAGAAGAAACTGGCACTGAGTTGGTTCTCAAGAAATATTTATGATCAAGTTGGGTTTTTTTAAAACAGAGAAACGCTATAGATCTTTATTATGACATTATTCATATTGATATTTAAAAAAATGACATGAATTGGTTTTATTTTCTTCAAAATTCTGAAAAATGGTTTTAACTTTTTTTTAACCCTGTTTATGTCAAACTGTTGTCACTGTACATCTTTTACGTAGCCACGTGTCAGGAAGAGTTACCGTTCTTGCTGTCATGGGTGAGCTTTAAAAAAGACGTCATTCCTGGGTTTTACGCCAATATTCGAACATATTTTACCATTATTCTCGTAAAAAGAAATCCAATGTTGATAAAAAGCAGGCGTAGGTATGCATATATGTTTGTTTATTTGGTTTTTTGTCCGTTTTGAAAAACTCTTTTTTCGTTTATTTTCGCCAAATACGTTGTGAAAAAGGTCCAATGTCATATACCATAAATATAGACATTTGACCTTTCAACTATGAATACATTCGAATGTAATACTGTCAGCTTTTTACATACGAAAGCGGAGAAAGTAGCAGGGGTAATGAGGTTGCCATTTTAAGAAAATATTAATTTTGATCGCCAGCGTCCTCTGGCGGCGGCGACTGTTGCTATATATAGTGAGTGCATGTTTAAAATTGCCTACAAACTAACTGATTGGTAATAAGTATGAAACTTTTCAACTCTGGCATTGGCCACAAAATGCCTACATCTACCAAATTGAGATCAAAAAAATAATAAAAGACAACTTATGCCTAAAGGTAATTTTTTTTTTTTTTTTTTTTTTAATTTTTTTTTGTGGCAAAAATATGGGTTAATTTTTACCCTGGGCTCTCATTCTGACCCCCGAGAGCACTCTTCAGGCGAAAACTGTATGGCCCTGAAAACACTGATTGGTATGCTGGTGAAACAACTAACGGCATCGCGAAACCCAAATGAAGATCACAAAATTAATCGGCTATTTTAAGCCACCATTGCTAATAATTTTCGGAAAACGCACAAGCACGCATAGTGCACCAAAAAAATATAGTTCTAAGGAAAATTCACAACTTAGGAATATTTGACTCGAATATGTGACTATCACATCTTTGGCGTAAGGATAGGGACAGCCCAACTGGAAATAAGAAACTGGGCATAGATTTGACAATAACGAAATAAGGTGACAGCTGTTGGCGAAGGCAGACGGACGGATGGATGGATGGGGGCACTCGAGGCGCTTTTTCTTCCTGCTGCTTGCTTTGGAGGCATAATTTAATTAATTAATCTGCGGGAAACCGCACAAATCAATTAGTGCGCAAAAGCGCACAATTTAACGTGTCGTGCATGCCGATAGGCGAAATACGACTTTAATCCAAATAACGTAACGATACGTCACAAGTGAGTTTGATCTTCATTAGTGTGGTAACAGATGGTAATGACATTGTTGCACAGTGGAATGAGGATCTTGAATGCAGAAATGTCAAAATGGAATCATCAGACAACGAGTTGGGTGTTTTTAGACTTTGATCATGAAGAGACTATAACCGTGTTCCAACATTGCCAGATTGGTTGTCAGTTTCTGAATTAGAATAGATGTAAGAGGGCAGTGAGAGATTTTAATGATCTTAGTGATGTGGAACTGTCATCAGACGAAGAGTAAGTGGAACGGGAGAACGCCCCTGAAATTAATTAGCAACCTGGACAGTCAGTCAAGCTATTCCAATGATGATGAATTTTTGTCATCAGCTGTCATTGCTGTTGACATCTGAAAGTTTCTTGAGCCCAATGGACCAACCCCACTGATAGAATATGCCACACCAGTGTATAATTTTATTAGCTATTTGAGAACTTGTTCAACTTACTAGCAGACCAGACCAATAGATATGCAGCCCAACAGCTTGAAGATGAACAGCAGTGGACAAATACAAAACCAGAGGAGAAAAAAAATCTTTTACTGGACTCTTCATCCTCATTGGAATCATTTGATGAAGACTGAACGCAGGTGCTGGCCTCTAGTGTTATGAAAACACAATGCAAGGGAAAATTCACCATATTTACATGGACATCTTTTTAACCAGCACTGAGCTGTTCTGGACTCTGTGTGAGGCACAGTTAAATCCAACTTAACTGGTTTCCGTTAGAAGCTGCAGGGGCCCAGCAGGCTACATGGAGGACACAGCCTTTTGTGCCACCCTGGTAATTTGGCTGCAACTGTTAGGAAGGACTCTTAATTGACAAGTCTTTTGTTCGAGCTGATATTTATTTTTGTATCATTTTGTATATCTGCACCTGCATGTACCTATCTACCTTTCTACTGCAAATACGTATATATATATATATATATATATATATACACTGTATATATATATATATATATATATATATATATATATATATATATATATATATATATATACACTGTATATATATATGACACATAAATTGATAACGGCGCAAATACAAAACAGTTTCCCAACGTTTTAAGCTAAACAACCTCTTTGTCAGGGGAAGAAACAATTTACATACACAAAACAAACACTAAACACAAAAGCCAAGATAATTTCTTGACACCAACATGTTTCAATGAACGGGAAATAAACAAAGGATAAACAATACAAAAAAGATAAAAGACAAAATTAAAAAACAGTCTAAAATGGGTAAACTACATATCTATGTTATGCTGTCATCAGTCCAACAAAGTTGTGTAAAAAAATTCAAAGAAGTGTGTATCATGCATATCATGCAGAGGACCAAAGTGTATCATGCCGATCATGCAGAGGACCAAAGTGTGTGTATATATATATATATATATATATATATATATACATAGACACACACCCTGAATATGAAAAAATTAAGAGCAGTTTATATTAATCATAATGTATTTTTTTCCACTTTATTTTCAACATGTTCTTTGGTGGATGGCTTACTTGGGAGTTATGCTTTTTTGTTCAAGGAAAACTAATGGTATATAATATGACATTTTAAATCGATGCTTTTCAATCCAGAATTGATGAAGAATATGTTTTGCTTTAATTGATACATGGTTTTTACAATTAGATGTTCAAATGTACATGTACTTAATAATTATGTTCCTTTTCTGAAGATACAAGCTTCAAACATGATGACACTCAGTAAATCTAGGATTGCACATTCAGGAAGGAGTAAAAATGCAAAAATGGTTAGTAGTTAAGATATTGAACTCCCAAGGAACAGATTTTAGGTACAGATAAAATATATACCTCCCGGGGAGTAAATACTACTTTCAACATTTCATATATAGAATCATGGCAGGTGGAAATACATAAGAGTAATTATTTCTGAAGTATCAATTTTGTTTATTTACA
The DNA here is from genome assembly GCA_029931535.1 of Margaritifera margaritifera. Taxonomy (NCBI): domain Eukaryota; kingdom Metazoa; phylum Mollusca; class Bivalvia; order Unionida; family Margaritiferidae; genus Margaritifera; species Margaritifera margaritifera. The sequence goes on along the minus strand of JAQPZY010000419.1, from coordinate 113,860 downwards.
AGTTCACTTTCTGTCCACCAACACTACAGCAACTAAAAAGAATACAGACTTTCATAGGCAAAAGGATGGATAGATGCTTGAGATTTCACTGGCATCAGTAGTCCACAAATGCTAGATCCATATGGGTGGGGTTGACTGCAGCTTAGGTCCAAATATCTGATTGGAATAATCAGCTAGAAATGTTTTATATATTCTTTCCATTTCCTTATCAGTGCCTTTATTATATTGTATGAGACAAGCACTTTGAAGAAGACTAAGAAGAAGTAAACGCTTCTGGACTTCTAAATTGATGTTGTCATAATACTGATTGGGGACTTTTTCAGTTGCAAATAAAATTTTTCCCACTGCACAGACTGCACATCTTTGACACTCTGGCTACATTGGGCAAGAAGTGAAGCACATGCAAACAGTGATCCAAAACTTAAAACAGAAAAGTTGACAGTCTATGAATGGGCTAAATTTGATGTATACATCTGCCATGGTGTGTGTTTTGAGGCATACCACCAGTAGCTATGAGTACAGGAATAGTAGTATTGATAGCAGTTTTTGACAATTGCTTTATTTATTTGTCTCTTCCGACTATTTGTGCGAAATCATTTATCAGTGAATTTTCATGTTTTTATAGTTACTTTCCTGACTATTTTACTGCATTTGACAAATTAAAATTGCCAAATTTATAGTTGTATTTTGCTTCATTACCTGTATTTTCAGAGGAATGCCATGCATGCATATAGCAATCACATGCAGTACAGTGGTCCCCCTCTTATAAGGCCACCCCTTCTGCAGCAAGATAGTGGCCTTATAAGACGGGTGGCCTTTCTAGAGGGGGATCACACAGTTATGAGTAATAACTACATATAAAGTATAAAAGATGTAACTAATTTTTATATATTTAATATTTTCATTTAAAAATCACAGGAATTTTATCTGGTTAAAGCTTCAATATGATAAAACTAATATCAATGTTATTTTAAAAAAATATGAATTATCATGAATAGTGGTGCAAAACCACATTGTCGGTAAATTCTGGGCACAAACATTTGGTTGTAACTATCCCTGTACGTCCGTCGATTCCATCTTCCCACTCAATGCAGTTGAATGTATATTGATGATGTTTATTTGAATCTTTCTGACATAAAATTTCTCAGTAGTTAACAAAAGACTCTCCTCTTTTCGTTTAATTTAATTGCTTTCACTTTTCGTTCTAAACTGAGAATGTCTGACGATATTTTGCGACTACTAATTCCTTCGCGGGCAATCACGCGTGAGGCACAGTGTTTACAACGGAAGTGGGTCTGTCACGTGATCGACTTTTTTTTCTTCTTCTCCAGTCTGGTACCCGGACATGTACATTTCATAATCTCTTAGAGTGAAGCAAGAAAGGATAACATGGTATCACGGTACCAATTGTTTTTCCATATACCTTAATGTTAACATTTGGTGAAATAAATATACCTTCTCTCCTATTTTAGCATGCATGTCACACACTGTCATAGAGAGCAATGTTAGATTGTCAATTTGACAGTGATAGAACCAGGTACTCCATTGCATTTAAGAGAGATAACTCTGCTGGAACTAGACAGGGGTAAGAGTTGTCCAGTCACAACAGACACATTTTCAGTGATGTGCATCACATTTTTAAAAAATCATAAAAAATGCAAAACATGATCTACATATGAATTAACATAATCTCACATGTTGCTAAGAGACTCAACTTTTTTTTAAGCCAGACAGAAACTACAACTCTTACATAATACACCAATCACAGCTAGTTTTGTTGTTTATTTCTGAATACAATGTTCCTAGACCTTAAGCTCCACCCCCTGGGCTTGCGCAATTGGTACCGTGATACCACATACCATTTTACTATCTGGCGACCGGATGTCACGCTGACTTCAGCTGAACAATGCTGTGCTTCTCAGCGGTTAGCTTGTCATCTTGATAATTATCGGTGGTAATAATAGCCAGTAATTATCAAAGTGACAAAAGCTAACATCTAAGGAACACATGGCAGTAAGGATAATCTGATTACTTATCCCTTTGTAAGGATTTAAATTACTTTTTTGGCATGTTGGAGCAAAATGTCAATGTGTTGAATTGAGAAATTAAAAAATATTTTCGAGATTTTAATCTGTAAACAACCATCATGTGGCCGCTCGCAAGGGGTAAATTTGACCGTTTTTGCACAAAAATGCTGGCCGCTGGTCGCGTTAGAGGGGTGGCCGTCCTTGAGGGGTACTTTTGAACACAAACTCGTCGGTGCCAAGGGATTGTGGCCATATAAAGCGGGTGGCCGCTGGTCAGGGGGACCGTTAAAGAGGGGGACCACTGTATACCAAAAAAAAGTCATTATGAATAAATGATTTTCAATGAGAAGATTATTCTTATAATATATAAACATCAGTTATCAAGTGTATAATTGTATGAACATACAATTATACAGTTTATACTTTTACTAAGTCACCATAAAATTTGACACCTGAACCATATTTTTTATTTGAATGAATTTGAATAGGGACAGACTTTTTGTACAGTGCATGGTATTTCAGCAAGTGAAAGCTGCCACATTAAAATAATGTAATATTTTTAATTGACACACTGCAATAAATTGATATTTTTCATTGAAGAAAATGAGTGAAGTCCATTTTGTATCATTACAAATATTTTTGAAATGCTTGCCGTTAGCATGGCAACCAGTGTTCTAACAATGTTTATTTATGATGTTTTATGTCAAGGCATTTGCATATTTAAATGGTACTATAATATTTTTAATCTAATTGTTTGAATAACTTCTGATAGTCATAAAATCAACCTACAGAGGCAAACATGCAATGTATGCTTTACATGTATCTTGTGGTTACTTTTTTGTGACACTTATACATAGAAAAAGACAAAAGAACCACATATGCTTCAAAATTTCATATCAATTGTTTTTTTTTGTGCTGATATCAGTGTTTTAATTAAAACATTTGTTTTTTAAGGCTTATTAAGGCATTTGAGGTATGTAATACAAAAAACCCCGTTATTTTATATTTTTCTACCATATTTGTTGCCATGGCAATGGATAAATAAAAATTGCTGCACTCTGTTGTTGCCAAAAATAGTAAGCTTATTCATTCATAACTCTAATGTGTAAGTTTTATCAAGTTAGGACAAAAACTGTGTAAAATATCCTTTCCTGAATACAACATAGCAATTAGATTGTCAATTTTAGTGCCTCTGCCAAAAATCCTGAGGAAATCGGGCATGAAATGACTGGGATGCCTGAGGAGGAAAGGGTTAACCCGATAATTGATTAAGGATTTCTGGAGATTCATCCTGTTTACTGATTATGGTTTTCTGGTGATTCATACTGTTTACTGATTATTAATTACAGTTTTTTTGAGATTCATACTATTTACTGATTATTGATTATGGTTTTCTGGTGATTCATACTATTTAATGATTATGGTTTTTGGAGATTCATACTGTTTACTAATTATTGATTACGGTTTGCTGGAGATTCATACTGTTTACTGATTATTGATTATGGTTTGCTGGAGATTCATACTGTTTACTGATTATTGATTATGGTTTGCTGGAGATTCATACTGTTTACTGATTATTGATTATGGTTTGCTGGAGATTCATACTGTTTACTGATTATTGATTATGGTTTGCTGGAGATTCATAATGTTTACTGATTATTGATTACAGCTGTCTGGAGATTCATAATGATTACTGATTATTGATTACAGCTGTCTGGAGATTCATGCTGTTTACTGATTATTGATTACGGTTTGCTGTAGATTCATACTGTTTACTGATTATTGATTACGGTTTGCTGAAGATTCATACTGTTTACTGATTATTGATTACAGTTTGCTGGAGATTCATACTGTTTTGAATTTTTTTATACTACAAAACATGATTTTCAGAGCATGGAGACATTAAAATGTATTTCATTCATTTCTGGTGGAACATGTTCACTGATAATCTGAAACTAATTTGATATGAAATTTGGTGAATATATCTTGCACAAATGATACTTTTACTTGTCCTTAAAAAACAATTTGGTCTGGAACTCAATGATATTAATTAAGAAATGCATTCTATATAACGAAACAAAGAAATATAATGTCCCTGCTTTGCCACCGTATTCTATTGCGCACAACACACACCCAACAGCGAACAGCATAGACTCAGATATGCTGTTGCATTATACACTAGCAGATGAGCGTCTATGCTGCTTGTTCTATATACTGATATAAATATGAAGCGAATAGCTTTGACTCTGATCTGTACATATGAACTAGGTGTTAGTGCCTCGGTTTTCTTTTTCCTTTTCAGTGTGTACCGTCCTTATTGGGGGGGGGGGGTAGGAGGGATGGAATTATAGTTTGTTTTCTAAATCGATCATGATTTATTGCAAAGCTGTTGGCATAGTTACCTCGGGGCAGTTTTAACACTTTGTTTGTTTTGTTTTTGATGACATTTTCTTAGAAACCTTACAGACCAATAACTGCATTCTAAACAAAATATAGGTCATCTGCATCTAAATCATTTGCTTTCTTAATGTTATTTTGATCTTTTACAAAGAGAAACAGGTTATACTGGAGGACTCCACAAGGATATGGCTGACATGTCTAATTACTGAAACTGTTTTGAAGTCACCTATGATATACTGCAAAGCTGTTGGCATAGTTACTGAAGGACAGTTAACGGTTTCTTTAAAAAAAAAACATCTTAAAATAAGGCAGACCAATACATACATTTAAAACAAAATCTAGGTCGCCTACATGTAAGTCTGTTGCTCTATTGATGCTAGTTTGATTTTCTTGCAAAGATAAATATAAATAGGTTATATTGTTGTTCATCCTTTGAGTTCGAAAATGACCATGACATCACTAACAGGTTTGGTTTCTGTGAGTATGCGAGTGGCTGATCAGGTCAATTTGTGGTCTGAACTGTCTGTGGCACACTTGACAGGAGATACAGCTTGGGTTTGCTTGATCAATAGAGGACGTGCTGCAGTTCTGAGATTTATGCTGCTTGCGTTTCTGCATTGCCTCTGCATTTCTCCTCCATTCACAATCTGTAGCTCCAGTATGGATGAGACTCTGCCAAGTACAACAATCCTGTGCAAGATTGTCTCAAGACCCAGGGTCAATGTTGAAGTGTTTCAAGGATGACTTGAGGGAATCTTTGAAGCGTTTCTTCTGACCACCCTGAGATTGCTTTCCCCCCTTCAGCTCGCCATAGATCTTCCTTGGTAGTCATTCTTCTAACATCCTGGTGCCGTGGCCTGCTCATCTCAACTGTGATTTCATCAGCAGAGTGTGGATGCTTGGAATGCTTGCCTGTGTGAGAACCTCACTGTCTGGGACCCTGTCCTGCCATCTTATCCTCATACAGCAGGGTTGGCAGCACAATGGCTTTGTAGACCTGAAGTTTTGTTTGTAGACTGATGCCTCTGCACTCCCACACATTTGGGCATAGTCTGCTAAAGGCCACACTTGCTTTAGCAATTCTGACATCAGTTTCATCATTGATGTGGACTGCACCTGACATTGTGCTGCTGAGATACGTAAACTTGTCCACTGCCATGAGGGTTTGGCCATTTGCTGTGATCGTAGGCTCTATGTAAGGCTTTCCTAGTGCAGGTTGGTGCATCACCTCTGTCTTCCAAATACTGATTGTGAGACCAAAACTGTCACAAGCTGAAGAGAAATGTTCTATACTGTGTTTCATCAGACTCAGATTTGGCATTCAGGAAACAGTCATTAGCAAATAGGAGATCATGAACAGTCACTTCCTGTAACTTCGTCTTCGCCTGTAGCCTCCTCAGATTGAAGAGCTTGCCATCAGTCCAGTATCTCATGCCGATCCCATTGTCATAGTCACGGAAGGCATCAGTGAGCATGGCAGAGGACATCATACTGAAGAGGTTGGGGTGAACACACAGCCTTGCTTGACTCCATTGGTGACTGGGAATGGTTCAGCTGACTTGCCGTCATCCACGACACAAGTGAGCATGCCATCATGGAATTGCCAAACCATCACGATGAATTTCTCTGGGCAACCAAATTTTGCCATGGTCTTTCAAAGGCCTCTACTGTGTCAAAGGCTTTTGTCAGGTCGATGAATGTCATGTACAGATTGGAGTTCTGTTCCTGGCATTTCTCCTGGAGTTGACGAGCTGCAAACACCATGTCTGTGGTTCCTCATCCTATCCTGAAGACACACTGTCTTTCAGGCAGGAGCCCTTGACTGATGTGATGCACAAGACGATTCAGCAGAATTCTGGCAAGTATTCTGATGGCTACTGACAGCAAGGAGATATCCTGATCATTATCAAAGAATTGTCTGTTGCCTTTCCGCGTGTACAAGTGGACGATGGATGCATTCTTGAACTCCTGGGGTATAGTTCCCTGAGTCCACATTGACTGGAAGAGTTCAGTCAGTTTCTGTGATATGTGTGGGCCTCCAGCTTTGTAGACTTCTGATGGTATATCATCCACTCCAGATGCTTTGCCATTTGACATCAGGTCAATTGCTTTCATAGTTTCAGTCAGCATTGGAGGATCAGCAAGTGATATGTTGATTTCCACTTGGCGCAGTCGATAAATTGCCTCATCGCTGATAGAAAACTGTTGAATTGAGGATGTTGTTGAAGTTTTCTGCCCATTTTTGAAGTATCTTTTCTTTGTCAGTGAGCATTGTGGCACTGTCAGCACTCAGTATTGGAGATATTCCTGATGACTGTGACCCGTAGATTGTGTTCAAAGCATCACAGAAGTTCTTCATGTCATTCCTGTCTACGTAGCAGCATTGTTCTCATCAAACCAATCGCGATGTTTACGTGTGGTGGGACTGCGAGTTTTGGATGCAGTTGAGTACACAGAGTCTCTGAAGGATGCCCAGTTTTCCTCGACATTCTTGGAGTTTATATCGATTGTATCCAGTTGGCTGCACAGTTCTTTGACAAATGCCTATTTCACATTCTCCTGTGTCAATTTGGCGACATTAGGTTTTGTATTGTGGTCATCTGCTAGGCTGAATCCAGATATTGAGCTTGGAGACTATGAGCATGTCGTCAGTCCAGCATTCTGCACTTCTCATGGCCTTCGTCACTTGGACATTCTGCCTGTCTCTTCTCCTGACAATGACATAGCCAATAAGATGCCAGTGCTAGGAGCATGGCTGTATCAAGGAAGTCTATTTGCGGTTTGGCAGGCAGAAGACTGTGTTGGTGATTAGGATGTCATGTTCAGCGTATTTCCTTAGTAAGAGGAGTCTGTTGTTGTTGCATTTGCTAAAGTCATTTTTGCCAATGACACCTGGCCATGTCTGGTGATTTGTGCCAACTCTAGCATTTAAGTCACCAAGAATGATGAGCTTGTCTGCCTTCGGTACTTCTGCAATAAGACTCCAGGTCTTCATATAATTTATCCTTAATCTCATCTAACCAGGTTAGACTATGATGAAGGGGAAGTTTTCAAGTTTAAGGTGTAGTAGTAGGACATCACTAATCCCCCCCATAAGCAAAAATAAACACCCCGAAATTGATCGAATTGCAACTGAAAATGGACGTAAATGAAAATAAACTAAATTATATTTTAGCTCATCTCAAATTACGATTTTCTCTCCAAGATAATTAGATCATAGTGGATGATTCCAAAAGGGTATGGCTGAAGTAGAATATGCCTAATCACCAAAACGAAAAGGATAATAGTGAAAACTCAACAAATATTTACTGGAAATTAATTAAGATTAACCACAAACGAACAAACTGCAACAGAAAATGAAATAAAAAATGAAATTAAAGGGACAAAAAACATTATTTCTGAAAATAGAAACTAATTTGTAACCTAACAGTACTTGGATAGTATTTATTGTATTTTTATAAGGTATTGGGAAATATCAAAATTGAGTAAACTAGTATGGTAATTTACTTTACTATAAAATAAGTATCTTATGTAGTGGAAAGGCACGTTTTTAATAGGGGTAGAGCTGAGAAATTACAAATCATTTTGCATATAACATCGAACACCTCCCAAATGCCTCTGGTCCATCACAGTTGAATTGCTTGTTCCCAGGTCTCTAACTAAACTCTGTCCAAATATGTTTCTCCATATCTTCAGGATGACTACCTCCAACTTCTCGAGAAGGCTCCATCTTTATAAAATGCAAAACTTACGTCGCTGAGCAAATACTAATTTTGCACATTTTAACATTTTTGGTAGAAAACCCAACTCCGTAAACCACACCATGGGGAATAAATTTATATAAAGTGTCCTTTTCTACTGGATTACATTACTCCTCATAAGATTGCACGTGAAAACATTAACATAAAAAGGAAACCAGAAGGCAAGACTTTACCTGCTTGAATATATTGTGCTGTTTTGTGCTCACTGACGATTTGTAATGAGCAACGATTTGTTGGAGAAATATTACAAAGCAAAAACGCCTTTCATGCTCAAAGCAATGTTTAAAAATTGTGAGTTGTGCAGACCGTGCATTGATGCTGTACAAGTATTATTTGGTTACTTCTTATATAAAAGGTATAAAAAAAAAAAAAAAAAACAGAGTGTGGACTCTATTTGTTATAGCCCAGGACATCCAGTTTTCATGGTGCTTAACATTCCAATTAAACTGTGAACATTTATATGCACTTACATTTATTTTCCTTCCTCAGGATAAAATCTGTTCACAAGTAATATATTTATACAAATTTCATTCCTCCAGAACATAATGCTACATTGTTGAAAAATTCTTGGTAAGTAGCTTGTATGCTAAGGTTCTATGATGGACTATTCATTTATCACTGCAAAGGTGGCATAACTTTGCACAAATTAATCAAAGTAAAACAAAACTTTCAGGCTATGATACCCAAAGGCATTTCTGGTCAAGTTAGATGGTGAAGCTACATTTGATGAGGTCCCCAAATACGCCTTGGAGGATGATGATAAAAGTTACTAGTTGCTAGTATCTTTTTCTTCTTAAATCAGGTATAGGCTTCACATATTTTGTTCTCAAGGTATAATGTGCTGACACATCATGATAAGAAACACGTGGTGTGATGGATTCATGTAATGATGGCAGTATAGTACAGTCTCTGGGGCAATCATTCAATTGTAGGGTTTTTGATAAGTCCAGGATATAAGCTTCACACTTCCTTGTCTTGTGCTTTGTGGCTATAAAGTATTTAAACAATTGGTAATAAATAATGACCAAACAAGCTTTGACAGAGACACCTGTATTGATTGTCTGACAAGGAAACAAAGTTTAAACAAGACCTAGTCACCTTTGAATTAAGCTTAGTTGGCATCATCTTTACTGATTGTCTGACAAACAAAAAAAAGCAATCTGTAAACTAGACCAAGTGGCTTTTTAATTTTCTTTGTTATTCCAGCAGTTAAATGGATAAACATGTCAGTTAAAATGTGGTATAATGATATTCGAGATATCCTATGAGAGATGTCCAGTTCCTCTGAGTATATGCTGGTCAAAACCTTTGATCTGATGGACATGTCCGGCAAATGCAGTGATTTCAGGATTACTTATATATTCATTATCCTGTTAATTAGCCTTTGGGAAAAATTATATTAAAAAATACACATACCTTATACAGCATTTTCTGGACTGCCTCTCTCTCAGATTGACAATCTGTCATACAGGTTATCAAAGTCTATGATTCTTGAACCGATTTACTATTATTCTGGGAAAAGCTCATATGCCACAGCTGGTTGGCTAACCTGAAAAGCAAAATGTCTCCGTGTACACTACTAAATACCAACTAGGAAAGAATGCATAATGATGTATTGGAACAGCTCCCTGGATATTTTTAAAGTTTAGTTTCATTCAGGGGAACTCAGTAGCATGCAATAACAGCTAATTGGTTCAATTAGTGTAATAATATCTTGAATCAATATGAATTGTTTTTATTTTTTAATATAATTTAATATAAATTTTATTCAGAGTGTTAACTGTAAAAAAAACAAAAAAAAAAAACAAACAATGTGATCCTGTGTCAGAACCCATACAACATGTACTAATTTTAGTTGTCTCCCTTGCACTGTGCAATATAACACTGAAGAGCTGGTCAAAAGGCCATATTAGAGACAATCTAAAATTTAAATAACTTCCATATTATCCATTCTTTAAAACTTCTACAATAAGCTGCAATTATATATATATATATATATATATATATATATATATATATATATATATATATATATATATATATTTATATATATATATGCAATTATATATATATATATATATATATATATATATATATATATATATATATATATATATTAATTCTATTTTTTTTCACTTAGTACCTTTACTGATCAAGCAAGAAAGTCACCAGAACATTTCTGTTTAAATCTCAAGACAAGACATTTAATTAGCATTGAGGTAATAATCCCTGGCTAATCCTTTGTAGTGAGGTGGATACTTCATCACTTGTGCTCTATGTACATGTAGTCTGAATGTACTTTAACATTATGCTCAGTAAATTTCTTTGAAGGTTGGAAGAATGGAAATAAAGCATTGAAATAGTATAAACAGTCATTAGGATACAAGCCAGGAAATGTACCTTACAACAAGGACAACAATAAAGTCACAGAAACTAGTCAAAATGACTAACTCAGTCACTTATTAGAAATCCTACTCAAAAGACATTGAGAATTTTTTATGGAATTCTGGGAGAAATGAATGAGACTGTAACTTTATATTAAGTTACTTTCTTAGAAAGCTAAATCTCAAACTTAAACAGCACTGTATTGAAAATAACCTGGTACTGCCATTTAGAATCAACTATAAATCATAATAAGCCTTTTAGTGAAAACTCCATGTTGATATGACCATCCATTCAGGAGAACTAGTGATAACAAGATTTTCAATTTGGCACCATTTTCATTTAGGACCGTCTAGACATCATAAGACGTCTTCTGGTGAAAAACCCATGTCAACATGACTTTCAATTTAGAAGGAGTATCGATAACAAGATTTTCAAGATGGCTGCTGTGGTGGCCTTACTGGATATCTGGGCGGCTCCATTTTCATTTTGGACCAACTAGACTATGAGATGAATGTATGTTTGTTAAGTTTCTTGGCAATCCTCTATGTAGTTTAGGAGGAGTAGTGATAACAAACTTGTGCTAACAGACAGATGGATAATGGACAAATGGACAATAGACCATCTCATAAGCTCTTCTGGTCCATGACCAGTAGAGCTAAAAATCAGTTCAAATGTTAACCAGATCAAACACACACAATTTTCCCCAATACCTTCTTTAGAATATGCAAATAGATTCCAATCAGGGCAAGTAATAGAAATCCAATAAAAAATAACCCTGCATCAAAATCTCGGAAGGGATTACACTTTGGAAATACATTCTTTTCTCCATTTAGACAATGTATCTGCCGTAAATTATAATTGTTATATTTATGCGCAATTCATGTTCTTCTTCTTCTCCCCCACCCTATCTCTCTCTCTCTCTAACAGAATAAAGAGATTTTGCAATAGGCCAGCACTGTACATTTATGTTAGCAATGCGGCGGTTAAAATCACAACTGCCTAAATACAAACTAAGAAAATAAACCCAGTAGGTTGCAAATATTAGCTCATTTAGTTTTCCACATGAATCATACAAATTCAAATTGTCACTGACTGAACCTACATGTCCTGATACAGTGTATTAACATGCATTTTTTGTACTGCAACATACATGCATCTGTTCTGCTTTGTTGATACATGCACACACACACATATATATATATATATATATATATATATATATATATATATATATATATATATATATATATATATATATATATATATAAACACACACACAAGCCACTAATGCCAGTCTGATATTCTTTTTACAAAATCATGGCGTTAAAACAATTATTTTCTTACACGAGTCAAAATTAATACTCACTTTATTTTGATACTTCCATTGTGTTTGCTACAAGAAGTTTCAATGGCAGTTTAAAATAGGAAGCATCATAGTCAGTTGCTTGATAATTTGACCTATACCTATTTTTGCTTAATCATTTCAATATAGATGATACCTAACCAAGTTTGATGTGTCAGTGTGTTTAACTTTAGTTATTTTGTTTTTTGTGGTTTGATTTGCTTTGGGCTCATACTAACTTTTCCTTGTCACATGGTCTATGTTGGTAACGCCTGAAGAGTGCAATAACCTAACATAGCCCCGAACTATTGCTCTTACAGTCAGAACATCCTCTGACTTTTCTGTTGTATAATAGAAAAAGATGTTATTTGACTCACAGAATCTTTGTAGAAATTTACTGAACTCACTGTTGCCAAGATAGCTCATGCTTGCTGGAAGCTGCTAACTAATTTTGTAAGTTTGGGGTTTGTGGCATCTATAACGTGTTGCTGGGATTCGGCTTGGCAACTTTCAAATGCTCCACATCACAACTAAATTGTGAGTTTTTTTATTTTTATTTCTTTACTTGTTTAGTTTAATAATTTGATTACTTTTCTGTAGAAAGTTGTGTAACTTTAGGCCATAGTTTGGGCAGTAAACTTTTGTTTCAAGTTTATATAAAGCACAAAGTAATATTTATTTTAAAAAATTTCATGTTTTTCCTCTTCTAAATTAGATGAATTCTTTTCATTTCAAATTTATTTCATATGTAAACAGCAAATTGTTAAAATATGTGTTCTAAGAATTGAGTTGCAAGATCAATGTGAGTGTTATCATCACTGAGCACTAATTTATAATTTTTACCAGTTTCTGTCTTTATTTACTTTCATGAACACAGACACACACACATGCCTATGATACTGAAAATCAATAATTTATTTTAAAATTACAGATTCAGTGCTTTACAAGATTTACATTGTTGTTGTTGTTTGAATTTAAGTCATTTTCGCCCTTCGGGCATGTACTACTATATACCCCCACAGCGTGCGAAGCACGCTTAGGGGGATTCAATGTGTGATTGAACACACTATATTTTGGTCAGGTGTGTTAACAGTTTGTAACACACCTGACACTGTACTGAGTACACCCCTCCAGCGCAGCATGGTTCCCCACAATTAAGGGGGTTAAATTGAATGCACGCTATTGGAGAGTGTGTACATTTAACACACCCCACCATCAATGCATGGTTTCCCCACAAAAGGGGTTCACTGAAGGCATGATATTGTGAGGTGAGTATTATACCTGTACATAGGACTAGAACCACAATGTTTACAGGTATATATGTGCGCGTTGTAGCGCAAGTTGTTGATTAAATTGCTTCAAGGTCTCAGTCAGAAGTGGCACAGGCGGCACGGACTAGGCAAGCGAAAGTGCAAAGCGTGACGGAAGTTGAAACGCCAGGAATGTACATACATGATCAAATTCTGCCCAGTTAAACTAAGTTAGGGTGTCCCTAATACCAATAAAGTGTGAGCCACTTGTTCAATTATGACAATACTACGAGTTACAAAAAATTTTCCATTTAACGTGAATATTTCCAGTTGTGACAATTTTGTGTACAAAGTGTACATATTATTTGCAAAAAACAATACCAATCTTTGAGTAAGAATTACTCATATCTTTTTCGTATCATGCACACTACAATTGTAAGTTGTAATTTTTTAGACGGTGGTTCGAAATTGATCAAATTTGTGTTTTAAAAGAGTATAATCAAAAGGGGTTTTCGAAAAAAAGCCAAATTGAAAACCCCATTGATTCAGGCAATGTGATAGCCCTTAGAAGGACTGTTTAGCCCTTAGAAGGACTATTGTTAACAGCAGGTGGTCCCCGATAGAGAAGCTCTGTCTGTCTGCCGTGCCGGCTCTCTCCTTAACGCAGCCCCCTTGGTAGCTCGCTATGTTGAACATGCTGCTCCATGTGGTCGGCTGTTGGCTCGGGGGGGGGGGGGGGGGGGGGGGGGGGGGTAGGTCGACATTTAATCAATTGGCCAGCACAGCAGCTTGGCCCCATACTTCCATACTTCTTTAGTTGTAGTTGGGTGTTCCATAGCTGCTGCAAGGCTGACCAAGACTGCCTCCTCCCCTCCTCGTCCACTGCGTCTCCCTCTACTGGTTAGCACGTCTGCTTTGCTCCACCTGCTGCTGCCTGAATGACTCGACTGGCTCGTTTATAATGTAGTACACTTATATGGCTCTTGTTCTTAAGACTACTACACCATAGCTGGTTGGCAAACTGAGCATTCAATCATCCAGACTACTACACCTTAGCTGGTTGGCAAACTGAGCATACAATCATCCAGACTACTACACCTTAGCTGGTTGGCAAACTGAGCATTCAATCATCCAGACTACTATACCATAGCTGGTTGGCAAACTGAGCATTCAATCATCCAGACTACTACACCTTAGCTAGTTGGCAAACTGAGCATACAATCATCGAGACTACTACACCACAGCTGGATAGCAAACTGCATATACAATCATCCAGATGTAGCTCCAAATACTCACTACAGTGCTCCTATGACTACCATGCCACAGTTGGCTAGCAAAACTGAGTATACAATCATCCAGACTACTACACCACAGCTGGCTGCCAAATTGAGTATACAATCATCCAGACTATTACACCACAGCTGGCTAGCAGACTGAGTATACAATCATCCAGACTACTACACCACAGCTGGCAAGCAAACTGAGTATTCAATCATCCAGACTATTACACCACAGCTAGCCAACAAACTGAGTACACAATTATCCAGACTACTACACCACAGCTGGCTGGCAAACTGAGTATACAATCATCCAGACTACTACACCACAGCTGGCCGGCAAACTGAGTATACAATCATCCACACTACTACACCACAGCTAGCCAACAAACTGAGTACACAATCATCCAGACTACGACACCACAGCTGGCCAGTAAACTGAGTACACAATCATCCAGACTACTACACCACAGCTGGCCAATAAACTGAGTATACAATCATCCAGGCTACTACACCACAGCTGGCTAGCAGACTGAGTATTGTAACGCCGGCCTGACTCTTCAGAATTCTTAAGTACTGTTTTGATGAGTGCATGAATGCATGGTTATTGGGGTTTCAAATGTGAAGAGCCAGGGCAACATCACAAGGCGTTCGACTGTTGGTTGGATTGTGGTCAAGTAGCCAAAAGAATAACTACGACAAAGTCAGCTTATGTTCAACAAGAAAAATATTTTATTAAATAATGAAGTTCATGTTAAATAGTTATGCAGAAATAAAGAATACATTAAATTGACAGTATTGGGTTGTTTCTTATTATTGACAACCCAGAATATACTAATTATTTTGAATAAAATATTTCAAAGAAGAATATTCATATATGTGTCCTCTTTTCAAAACTTCTATATTATGTGGGCATTGATATTTACTTAGCACCTGGATGTAAGGTTGACAACCTGGGTGGACCCTCAATCTAACCTGGTTGTGCAACAACCTGGTTGGGTTGCTAAGCAATATTAAAACTAAAATAAACCAGTCAAGTAATAGAGAGAACACAAATCACTCTTTTTACAGGTTGCCTGTAACTTTTTCTCTTCCAATCCTTATATATATATATTACATACTACAACTATTATGGTCTCAGTCTAGGTGGTCAACCCAAACAGGTGCAGACTTTGCCACCTTATAGGTGAACTGTTATTATTATAAACTGGCAACTTGGGATTTTGTACAATTACCATTGTGGAACTTCCACTAGGTTTTTCTCTGATACGTTTACAAATATTTCACCTAGGTTGTTACCAGACAGACAAACAAAATAAACAAAGGTTCTTTCTTCTTTGACAAAGTGTCAACAATCCCCGTTTGTAATTTGCGCTGTGAGTATTTATAGTCCTAAGCAACCAATCAGAATCGAGAATTTCATCATTCGGTTAAGTTCGTGCATTGCCATTCAACTGAGTTCAGCCTAAGATCAACACTCCAAAGTGGCCAAACGAATCGAACGTGCTTGCACAGCAGTTAACTGGCAAACCAAATGGAGAATTAAAAGATGACATCGCTTGGAAGGGATAGTTAGCCAAAGACACGGAGTATGAGCATATGTAATTTATGGATTGATATGGAGAATTACTTGAGATATTTACCCATGAAGTTAGCAATGCAGAGCATGTTCTAAAAATAGTAACAGAACACGAGGCTCAAATTTCCACAGTGAAACCAATCATTCCATCATATAATGAAATAGATAAGCTTTTGTTTATATGAACTTAGTGATTAATCATTATTATTATTTCAAATAATATGGTTTAATGCATTCAGGAGTTGTTTCCACGATAAATAGAATTACATTTATCGGTACATAGCAGTTGTATGTCATGGCTGAGCCGCAGCTTTGTATAAATGTGAATGAGACCACACAATATACAAATTTAACAAAGTAATGTAGGACGGCGGCGTTACAGTATACAATCATCCAGACTACTACACCACAGCTGGCTAGCAAACTGAATATACAATCATCCAGACTACTACACCACAGTTGGATAGCAAACTGAGTATACAATCATCCAGTTGTTGTTCAAGATACTTATTATAGTGCTCCTAAGACTACTATACCACAGCTAGCAAGAAAACCTACAAAACAAATTCTGTTTTTTGTACACTACTGAATATCATTTACAAAATGTCCAAAATTACATCTGGGACTGGGTATAGTTGCTCAGGAAAAATAATAGAAAATGTATTAGATTTAATTATAGGGTCTACTATAGGATGCAACTGCAACTGATTGGTTCAATTAGTGTAGTGATACCTTTAAGCAAAAATGTAACTACATTTTAGTATACATCTAAATCAGGGTGTATATTGTATAAAGCCAAAATATTTGTGTCAGCAACCCTGCAGTGACCAATTTTCATGAATGAAGCTTTCCATTTTATCTACTTCTAAGATGGCTTCACTTTCTTTTTTCCCAATAAAGCTTAGGTTCAGTACTAACAAGGCCTTACGAACTACAGTCTAGCAATAAACATCACCAAAATGTCTTCCAATGAAGAAGTAGACTCGTTCAACAAGGCTCTTGTGTAATCTCTGCCATACAAAGGTTTGGTAAAATGCTTCATTAATCGCTGTTACCAACTGAAGGTGCTTCGGTCAAACTTTGTACAAATGAAACTACAAAAACATTTTTCACTACCTTAACTCATTAACCCTGGGAGATTCTTTTCATTTTCACCTGAAATGGGGGTAGGAAACACATTTTTGAGGTTACTTCTGAATGCAGCAAAACACATCTGCTTAAGAAAGTTTTTCATTTAGCCGGATGCTTAGGTGTGTCAGAAACATTTTTTTTGATTGTCTATTACCCTCACGCATGTGCAGAAGGATACAAGTTTAAAAGTTTGACTTTTTTTCTTCTTTCCGTATTGGATCCCAATTTGTGTGTCCTGGCCCCTTTTTACTCCAAATCTCAAACTTATCCTACTTTTTGCAAAGGTTCATCTGTCTATGTGCAGTTCGGACCGGTCTGCTTTAGATCTAAGGCCCAAAAGTCTAAAATCCGGACACAAACACCGGTTCCGGAACCAACAATTTTCGACCTAAAAAAAATCAGGTCTCAAACAATGCATTTTTTTCGCTGTATTTTGTAATGCGAGTAGAAGTCTACATTATTTGGTATCATTGTAGAGCTACATCTGTCTACTTTCCTGAAATACCATGATGTTCACGTTACAGAGCTTGGAAGTAGGGTACAACCTCATGACGCGTAAACGTGGCGCTAGGGGTTAATGAGTTAAAACTTATCTTGACATGCATTCTGTGATCATTCAATGTTTATGCATAACATGATGTCCTCCATCATCATCACAATGACATTTTACATCACCACATCATCACAATGACATTTTACATCACCACATCATCACAATGACATTTTACATCACCACATCATCACAATGACATTTTACATCACCACATCATCACAATGACATTTTACATCACCACATCATCACAATGACATTTTACATCACCACATCAACACAATGACATTTTACATCACCACATCATCACAATAGCATTTTATGATACCTCATCATCACAATGACATTTTACATCACCACATCATCACAATGACATTTTATAACACCTCATCTAATCAATTAAATTACTTTTCCAAATTTTGGGAAAGCCTTGCAGTGACTTACAAGAAAAATACAGATTTTTATCAGACCCTCATTTGGCAAAGGTTTCAAGAAGCCATGTGACGGACAAGTTGAACCAGACAAATAAATAACATGAAATATGGAAAATAAAAGTAGCATGTACCAATAATACTAAACCTGGAAAATGTAATATGTACCAATGATACCTTAGTATCTAATTAATACCTCAAACTCCCTTGTCTCAGCACAAAGAATTTCTAGCTTCCAGGCCCCTTCAGCAGTGGTGGACTGAAATTATAAGACCTCATGATAATTGTGCTCATCTAGATACCATTAGAAATTATATCTCTAAATCTAATGGGGTTTTTTCTTCTCAAAAACAAGAAGATCAGAGCCCACAAGTGGAGCCCATGTTTAAAGCATTCTTGTAAAAACAGGAAAACCATGTCCCGCATTTGAAGCTTACACTTGAAGCACTTTTATAAATACAGTGACCTTGACTAAAAGGTAAAAATATTAGCAAATTTGTTGCGGCTTAATTTGTCTTTGCTTCACAATTTAATATCTCAATTATTAACAGAATGTATTAAAGAGTTAAGGAAGTATAAGCAAATGAAACACTTTAACTTAAAACCTTGTGGCAAATCTTGTATGACTGTGACCTTGACCTCAAGAATACAAGGGCAGGAGAATGTGTTGCAAAAGAATTGACTTTGATTCATAATTATATTATCCAAGTATGAAAATAACATATCAAGGGGTTTAGGAAATATAAGCAAATGGAAAACTGTAACCATAACCTTAAGATAAGTTTTCTCTGACCGTGAACAGTGATCTTAAACTCAAGATGAAAGGAATGAGCTTATGTGTCATGAAATGAATAGTCTTTGCTTCGTAATGATTAATTCCAGTTATGAAAAGGATCCATCCAGCAAATAGGTGCAAATGAAACTTTAAACCAAATAAATCATTACACTGAGTACCTTAAATATATATTTGTTCCATTTTGTATATATATATTTGATGAAATTCATTGGATTAATTATAAGTTCAGATGCACCAAGACTATCTTAATTGTGTTAGGCATTAACTTGCTTACAACATATAAACAAGAATTAGCTTGAAGGCTACACTATATTTAATTTATTGTTTGGTCAGGAAAGAAAGAAACATAAAAAAAAAATAAGTGGCAGGAAGCAGTAATGTTCCTGTAATTGTCGAGCAGCTGTGGGATTTTGCTTCATGAAGACTATTTACTGCTGTTAAAAGGAGGAGACAGTGACCAACTTTTCATGTTCTATTTATCATACATACATTTCTATAATCAGTTTCATGCCAGGCTGCACAGGTTAATATTATCACAATTTCCTCCCTTATACATATATTGAGCATACATAGATTCCTCCCTTATACACGTACATGTATGCACAAGTGAAGTAAATCTTACTTGCCTATATTACTGTCAAAATTCTTTCAATGCAGACCATGTGAATTAAATACCACTCAGAATCATGCTATAAAAGACCTTCTGAAATTTCTTAATGCAACACAGACTGACAATAACATGGACTTATAAATATCCATAGCAGTATTGAAGCCCTATTGGTGTTTACCAAAATATTTAGGTATGCCAGTATAGAAGCCCCACTGGTGTGTACCAAAAATACATATGTATGTCAGCAAAGAAGCCCTATTGCTGTGTGCTCTAATATGTTATGTATGCCAGTATAGAAGCCCTACTGATATATTAGTCCTATTTGTGTGTACCAAAATACAGATGTAACAATTTAATTATGCACTAGTTTTCCATTTACATCTTCATAGCTATCTTCTTTGATGTAACTAAAAGTCCACATGCTCCAGTACCTACAGAGATATGAAACAGCAATTTAGTATTGCACTGGTGTGTAAGTTTGTCACCCAACAAATCAGGTGTGCTTTCCTGTTTAGGTTTTGGGTATAATTACATTAAAAATGCTGAAATATCTTTCGAAATTAATATACTCTGTATGTTAACATGGAGCAAAAGGTCAGCACATGTGATGCGTTTTCTGGAAACAGTTGCATTTAAATGAAATGACTAGAAGTTTTAGTGCAAGTGACCTTTCCAGCACCTTGCAGAATCAGGGCTGTTTACTTCATCATCCTTTGCAAAAGCTATGAGTTTGAACTCTAGAAGCATTTTTTTAGGCTTTAATGCAACTTTCTATTGAATGCAAGTAACACTCTTCACTTGTAAGCAAATCCCCAGGAAAAATCAGAGAAATAATATCAATGTTTTTGTTAGAGACTACAAGAGGATGCAATAATAGCTGATTAACTCAATTAGTGTACTGATAGCATAACATGAGTCTTACAAAAAGCAACAAAAAAACCCCACAAGAAAACAATTATGTATTAAATGCACACATGTACATATGCATGTAAAATCACAAGATGCACTCATGTACAAGACCAAAAGAGAGGACTGAAAGTCAAAGATTTTGTGCTATAGTTATAGTTTTGAAGACTGACATGAATCACATCTGTCTGTAACAAAGCCTTCCTTCGTTTTGAAAATGTTAATGACATTAGCCATCATCAGTCAGTAGATCCAGTAGATCCTTTGAAGAATGAATATAACAGCAGATCTATGTATATGCTGGAAGTATAGATATGTATGTTGTATCTACATGTCTCAAAAATAACACAGCTAGAATTCATGAAAAAATCTACCACATTCAAATGAACAAAACAAGATTCTGTGAACCTGTCTATAAATGACATTCAATGTACTACAAAAATGTGTCCCTAATGGACAGGTATCCTTAATACATAAGTTAAAAATTACTATAACAGTGAAGTTACCTATAAATGTTGTCTATTATAAATAGGTGCCCGGAATATAAAAGTTAAAAATAATAATAAATGTAAGAGAACTGACCCATAAATGTTGTCGATTAAAAGTGGTGCTTACTGCATGACCTATGCAGAGTAATTATTACCAGTTAGTCCCAAGAGCATGCTTGCTGTACGACCTATGCAGTTTGATGATGTTTAGTTGGTTGGTTCAAAATGGCACTTTTACCACATTTTTTATTACATTATGCCAAGAAAATGGAAGCAACTCCATTAAATGCTTTTTCCCAAGGACACACCAAGGCAGCTGACCCAGGCTGGCATGGGCAGATATCAAACCTGTGACTCTTTTATGTTGTACGAGTATACCAAGTTTTATCCCTTAACCTCAAACAACTTTTAGGTAATAGAGCAAAAATGAAAGTGATGGGCAGGCAGTTGCAAAAGAGCGGAGGACAATAAAACAATGCTTGGATAGCCATACATACCGGGGGACCCCTACTGGGAAATGTAAAGAAAATCACTTTATCTGCATGAAAAAAGTCAGGTCATTTATACAACTAGCATTTTCCCTCAGATCTCTGCCTATGGAGGTTATGCCCCGATTCCTAATTTAAAAAATGTTGATAGCTCCACCTATAAAGTATATACACTTACATGACCAGGGGAGTTAATCTGTGCAGTACATGGGTTCATGGGTCTGTCCTTACCCCTGTGGTCCTGCTTCTGGAGTAATAACTTAGAAAACACTGAGATCCCCACCCAAGGGAGCTGTGGTGACTCAGTGATTCAAGCATTGGATTGTGACCAGAAGGTTGCAGGTTTGATTCCCACCATATGATGAGCTTGGCTCCTCATTAATATGCATGAATGTCATAATCAAACTCATTTTAGATCTTGATGATAAAGCTTACATAGCAAGTCTGATCAAAATCTGATCAGAAATATGGCCTCTAGAGTGTTAAGTTCAACCACTCAGATGCTAGATTACCTCATTAATATGCATGGTTATGGTTCATAATAGAACTCATCTGAGATCTTAACGATGCAAGTTTCCATGCCCAAATCTGATCAGAAATATGACCTATAAAGTGTTTACAAGTTCAACCACTCAGATGCTAGATTACCTCATTAATATGCATGGCTATGGCTCATAATAGAACTCATCTGAGATTTTAATGATGCAAGTCCACATACCCCAAATCTGATCAGAAATATGACCTATAAAGTGTTCACAAGCTCAGGAAATCAAATGTAAGATAACCTCATTATGCAAGGATCTCACCTATAATCAAATTCATTAGAGATCTTATTGCTATAAGCTCACAATTTTACCAAATCAGATCAAAATCTGATAAGAAATATGGCCTCTAGCTTGTTCACAAAGTCAGCCAATCAGATGCATGATCGCCTCATTAATATGCCTGGATGTTGCTCATAACTGACCTCATCTGAGGGCTTGATGATATAAGCTTACATCCCACATCTGATAAAAATCTGATCAGAAATATGGCCTCTAGAGAGTTTAGAAACTCAGACAATCAGAAGCAAAAAGCACCTAATTAATATGCGTGCATGTCCCTCATAACTGAAATGTAAATATAAATTGTTAACAGAAGTACCATAAATAGCATAGTATATATCCACTCCATTTTTTCAGTCCTTTATGTATATAACTGAAATTTGTATGCAAAAACCACTTTTCTTCAGTCACTGTAACTTTGACCATTGACATTTTGCCCCAAAATACTAGACTTCTTCCTTACACCAAGTACAAGCCATTCGCACAAACTTTAGTCCAGGTCTGTGATGTATGGTGTGGAAACCATTTTTTCTTTCAGTCACAGTTACATTAACCTTTGACCTTTTTGACTCCTGAAAATGATAACTTTCTTTCATGCTTCAAGTGCAAGCCACCCATAGAATTTATAGATGTCGGAAAGATTGAGTTGATTTAGGTAGAAACTATTTTTATTCTTTCAGTAACAGTGACCTTATCTTCCCTACCCAGTTTATTAACTGTGGATGATGGAGAACTTGATATATTGTACAGTCATTTTTCTTTTATTAATTAGTAACCTTGGCCTTTGAGCTTTTCACCCTGAAATCAATAGAGTTCTTCTTTACCCCAACTGCAATTCATTCACAAAGCCTGGTAACAACAGATGGTGTAGAAATTTAAAAGTTTAAAGGTAAATGTGTTAATATTCTATAAAAGGTATTTAAATAAAAAGATAAAGTTAAAAGATGTAAAATCCTTAAAGCATACTTAAAATTTGTGACACAAACTGCACTCCGTCAATGGCAGAGTATGCATTATAGCTGAGGTCCACCCTTCAGGAGATGCGCATGAGTCAGGTATGTGTGTCCAATATGTGACTGACACAATGCCACTCTGTGATTTGTTCTATATGAGGGTTGCCACTCTCCAATGATGGGTCTGATATTCTGAAGTTTGTTTGTGGAATTTGCATTCAACATATTTTGAAGAACATGCTGATCCATATCATATTTTAAGTCAGTATATGGAATCTTCCAGAAATGTGGTCACCATAGGGGAAACAAGCTCAGCCAATCAGATGTAAGATTGCCTCATTGATATGCATGGATCTCACTCATATGCAAAATTAGCTCAGACCTAGACAATGTAAACCTATATACCAAGTTTGATCAAAATCAGATAAGAAATGTGTCCTTCAGTGTGGTAACAAGCAAATAATGATGGATGGACAATGGATGGATGATGGACACAAGGCCATACCATAAGCTCAGTTGGCCTTATGGCCAGATAAGCTAACAAATAACATACATTACATGCCATTTTCTGAACTTCCAGTTTCTCAAACAAAGAACATGTCATCCAGGTCCCCAAATTCAATGGTCTCATGGCCAACTTACTACAATTGCAGGGAAGGCCACTTTGTTACAGCTGCCTGGCCAACCTGGAAATAATTTACCTTGTAATGAATACCAAACGAACAATGCAAAATAACATCTAGGACTGAGGAGAGCTGCTCAAGAAAGAAAACAGATTTATTAAAAATAATTATAGGGAAGTACAGACGGATGCAATAACAGCTTCTCTGCTCAATTAATGTAGTAATACAATGAACTACTATGTATTATATCTTTTTTTAGAATAACTAAAATTACATATGTTTTAAAAATTATGGGTCTATTTTGAAAAAAGTCAAAGTGATCACCTCATAAGTTTTAATAAGAAACAAAGTAGCAGGCTAAATTGGAAAAGCACCAGGAAAAGTCCCCCGCTTGTAGTCCAGGGGGCAATGCCTCTGATGGTGAGTTATGGGTGACTTTGTACCCCTCCAACATAAAACCAAAATGGTCCAGCTGTATGAACTCAATTTAAACCATCTCTCCTCTATGTGAAATTTGTTTGAATGCTACTTACCTCATTAAAAAAAAATCTGAAAAAAAAGCAAGGGACAATTTTCTTGAAAAAATATTAGTTTTTTTAATTTTTTATTGATTTTACTTTAATAGGATTACATGCAAGATTCTCAGTGAATGCTGATATCTGATTTCCAGGTTAGGGTAGGATAGAAATTGCAGATTGCCAGGTAATACATGTAGAATAACAAGATTCAAGAAAATAAGCAAATGTGGGGTTTTATAATATTTCACACACTAAAATATCAACTATAAAATAATCAATGTAACAAGAAGAGAACACTGTCAAAACACGGTTTATCCATGTAATATAAATGTGCTGAAACTTTTGCATATGAATAAATTACACATATGTTCCTGAAAGAATTGGAGGAGTAGACTCCCTTTCAATAAATATATATTTGATATGTCACAGCATGTTGTTTTCCTGTTGCATTTTATGTTCATCATGTGCTTTAATCTGTTGTATTTCAGTCAAACTGTGACCAAAATGTTTGACATGTTGATTGTCTCTTACCATTTGTATAGTGTATATATGTTCGCATCCACTAGCCTATATTATTTCTTCTCTATTTCTTACTGTATCCTCCCTTCCTCCGTAATGCATAGAACTATCGTATAATAATTTGTTGCAAACCAGTTTTTTTTTCTTCAGCACTTTTGTCTACTAGTATCTACTGTCCTGTCTTCTTTAATGGTTTTGATTACTACTGTTGATCATATTAAACTAGGTACAAAAGTCAGGCAGAGGTTTCCAATAATGCCAACTATGAAAA
The DNA here is from genome assembly GCA_029931535.1 of Margaritifera margaritifera. Taxonomy (NCBI): domain Eukaryota; kingdom Metazoa; phylum Mollusca; class Bivalvia; order Unionida; family Margaritiferidae; genus Margaritifera; species Margaritifera margaritifera. The sequence continues at coordinate 88,731 of JAQPZY010000419.1, read as the reverse complement.
GAATCTTCTAGACTGGACCTATCTGTATTGACTGGAAGATAATAATCATAACTGGATTAACGGTCTCGGATGGAATACAGTGGTGAATTATTTACCTATTTAAATAAACTTTTTCAAACTTCTGGAATTGTAGGCAGTGATTCCTGTACAAATAAATGGCAAAATATTGCTGGATACCAGCTTCTACTGAAACCCCTGTCCTGTGTCAGCATCCCTTCAGGACTCATGGTATCAGTACAACTATCACAGTAAACCCATGGAAACACCATCATATTAAAAATTCAATAACTTTTAATTTCTGAATACTTACGATCAAACCGATATCTCTCAGTATAGGCCCATCCATGATGAACGCTTCTGCATGAAGAAAACCATACAAGCCAGGCATTTTTTTAATCTACATATGCATGAAACATGGGTTTTCAATTGTGCACCAAAAGAATCAGCTGCTAATTTCAGTAATGAGTGTTCCCAAGTCCAGTCTGTAAAAGGACTGAAAATGCATCAACAGTATATTGCCTCTATTTTTGTCAGTTACAAACAGGATAAGCTCTCCAAAGATTCTGCTAAATTTTACTTCTTATTATCAACCAATCATGATCATCCAAACCCATAATCTATTTTATGTTCACTCATTTCTAGACTGGTTCCCATTTTTCCATAAGTCCTACAGGTGCTAATTTTAGGAGTTGTCTCCCTTGCAATGTACAGTGAGACAATGGTAGAATTGGCCTAACAAAAAGCCGAATCGGAGAAAACATAAAAATGTCAATAACTTACAAATTATTAATTGTTATCAACGTGTACCAGAAGTTGTAATGAGTCAAAACTTAGTAAATTTGGAGATTATTAAAGTTCTTCCCCCCAAAAAATTTATTTTTATTTTCATGATATTTTTGAAAATTATTTGCAAACATATTCATTAATTTTTCTGTTTGCATCTTTAGCTTAAATTAAACAAGAATGCCCCCACTGGCTATTTTTGTCTTAACATCATGATAAGAAATTAAATTAGCACTTAGGAAATACCTTGAAAAATAGGATGAAGCAGGAGATAGCTGTGTTATTACCACCAAGTGAGCTTCTAGGGTAGGCTCCTCCAACACCTGAACACAACATCGCTTGCGTTTTCTGACCGGCTAATCCCTATTGGTGGCTTGTACATTTATGTACTTTGACCAAGTAAGTGACTTTATAAGAACTCCTACTAAACAGTGATTAAGTAAGAGTACTTCTGATGCACTTGTGAAAGAAAAGGACGAAACGGCAACTTTACACTATGCTGTTGACATATCCCAGAGCTCAACTGCCAAAAAGCTTAAAAACTGCCCACCTTCTCTGAACTTAGTGGACCAGTTCATAATAGCCAGTGGAGAAGGTGATCATCTGAGCTGAACAAATGTGACACTGTGTGAATTCTTCAATTCTGCAATAAAAAAAAATACACAACACAAAGAATCAAGTTTTCAGTGAAATATTATTTGACCCTAGTTCAGAGTTACAATGTGGTCTGGTATGGAGAGAAAGGCCAAAATAGGATTCATGTGAATATTTAAATGAAAGAATAAACTTATTTGAAACTGTACACTTACTTTGAAAAGGAACATAGGCTGCAAAGATTAATCCAGCCTTACAAATGGGTTTTTAAACTCTGGAGTTACAAACACAGGACTTGTTATGTTCTTACAAATGAAAATATTACAGCACCAGTGTTATCAATATTACACAAGCAGCAAAACTTTGTGGCTGAGAAAGTTGTAGAAGTAAACACAGAAGATACGGAAGAAATTAAAAATAATTTCAGAAATATATTTAAGTTCAGTGAACTACCTGATAATTCTGGAATGTTTGTTGAGAGCAATGGACAGCATGGCAATCACCTATTCAATGTAATAACGCTCGTCTATTCAGTGCCAGAGAAACTCTATTCAGGCTGGAGCCGAAGTTGCCTCCACCGTACCTGAAAATATGACAAATAACATGATTGTGTTAGCATATATACTGGAAATAGGAGCCGCAGTGTCGCTCAATGGTTAATGTGCCAGACTCGCATCCTAAAGGGTGCAAGTTCAAATCCTACCATCAGATTAGTCCGGGTTGGCTAGCGTGATATGCCCTTGGACGACGCACTTAACTCCAATTCCTTGGAACTAAATAACAAACCTCTGTTGCCAGTATGAATGTGATCAAGTTTTTAAGGGAAAAGTCACCAAAACAAACCAAATCACTGGAAATAAAATTATAGTCATACCCGCTCTTACAGTCATCTGTATTTAAAAGCCACCTGGTTTTAACAGCCATTATCACTTTTCCACCATGGTAATTCTTCTGTAAAACTAATGAACTAAACAGTCACCTGCTTTCCACAGTCAATGGGAAGGTGTTTCCTAATGAAACAATGTTTTCTTGCTGTTTTAAGCTGTCACTCAAGCATATTGACCTATGTATACAAATGAAGCAATTGACAAGTGCTTCCTTATTTATTTTGACCGATGTAAACTTTGGTGGATATAAATGAGCATCGTAAAATGATAGCATTTTTCTCACAAATAAAAGATCAAGTGCATATACATAGTGCTTGGTTATAAATAAATTTTTATTTTTAAAATCTTCCTCAGACATCAATAGTAAAATGACAATGTTTGGAAATGATTGTCAAATGTTCATTACATATATTACCACAAGTCTGTAGGAAAACAAATCCATTTAATGAATTCTTGCAATTACAACATTTGCATATCAGGGCAATTTACTACAGAAGTATGATTGAATTTCTTTGGATTTTTTGGTGGTAGGGGGTGAAACGTATGTACTTATGACTATTGTTTAACCCCAGGAGTCTGGCATTTTATCAATAAAAAACAACGAAAATTTGTAAAAACACGAATAACCAGATCTATACTATATACATTAATAATATTGATAAGGTTATTTTGTGGTTTCACAAATTTTCGTAGTTTTTTTTTTTATAAAACAGACTATAGTGGAGGTGGAGGAGACTGCACTTTGCAAGCCTAGTCTTTCACCATGTTTGTTAAAGACGTGTTAAATTGTAAATAAATTCACTAATATTAACAATGGCCACTTGTAGCCCACAATTTCATCAACCGATAACCATCATAAATATATTCCCACCCGCTCACTATTTCCCTTGTCAGTGATCTTACCTTGCAGCGAGCTCGTCCAAATTCCCATTAATCGTTTTTTTTCTGAGTGACAAATACACCTTCAACGCATGTGTCGACCATAATTTAAACTTGTCAAACGTCGTCATTCAAATCTGCCCTTTCAACACGATGGTTGCCTTTTCATTCGAAGGCGATGGGGCGTGGTGGTTGTCACGACAACAATGATGTAAGTTTAATCACTGGAAAATTTACTCCAACATCCGGGCTCTACTAAACAAAATGGCGGCGCTGATGAAACTGTTTATCTACATTGCGTCTGTCTATCGATCATTTCCCGCAATCATCTAATGTAAACTGGAAATTAAGAGCAAAGAACAACAAGGAGACATATATAAAATCTTGAAGGTAAGTGACTTTATTTGTTTATTTGCCGGTCGCTTATTTTATGACCCGCGACACCATAGCACTCGGACTAGATTTCGGTGTTTCGTGTAACCGTTTCATACTCTGATTTCATACAAATGCATTCTGCTGTAAGTACATAAACATGTTAGAATGAAAAATACCAATCCTACCTATGCATAAGATTATACTTTAACTTAAGAGTAAGTACACAGTAATATACAATACATGTGGAAAAAAGAAAAATGTCTGGAACGCTTACTCGTGTGACAGTTAACTTTAAATTAAGGTTAGAAAGCACTAATCTCATTAGCGCTTGAGGTACCCTGAATCCAGTGCATATCCGTGACATGGATTCGGCCTCTACTAAGTATAAAGAAGGCGCATAATGGATAAGAAAAAAAAAAAAAGAATAATTGAGGGGTCTCTCGAAACCATAACTCATCACAATATAGCCAGGGTTGTGCTGGTGTGCCAATGAACCCTATATTCACACATAACCTACATACATGCTAGCACTGAATAAGTAGAAAAATGTGTGCTATATATGTGTGAAGTTTACTCCTGATAATATATATGCTGTTTAGCATTTTTGTAAATTTCTACTTCTTCTTCTTCTTCTTCTTATTATTATTAATAGTATTATTATCTATAAATACTGCATAGAATCTACCCATATGTTTTCTGAAATATTTGCAGATTAATGTATATAATATAAACATATTATCTACTGTAGAATAACCCGCTCTAAACCCGGCTTGTTCTTCGCCAAGTAATTCATTTTCTTCCACCCATTAATTTATCCTATTATTTAAAATCGACGTAAATACTTTGCTTAATACAGGTATGTAGTAAACTAATGCCTCTGTAGTTGAAAATTCGTTTGCATCACCTTTCATCAGAATTGGTATAATGTTAGCCGTTGGCCAATATTCTGGATAATATCCAATATCAAATAGTTTATTAAATATTATTTTATGCTAGGCAGTGAATTACTGGATTTTCCGAGTTAAATAATTGTGATATTTCACTGCAGTGTAAAAACATAATTATTTTACTGGCCGTCAATAAACATTGATAACGTTATAACTAAGAAATTCCGAATTTTTTTTGTAAGACGCTTCTGTGGTGTAAAGGTTAAGATGGCTTCTTTGCACCTAGGCGAATCGGGTTAAATTCCAGCAAAAGACAATTTTTTTCATTTTCTTTTTATCTGCTGTTTTACCTTTAATTGGGAAAGAGCATTATGTAACTAATGATATTTTATGTGCAAATATACACAAAACAGAGCAGAACATAAACGGTAAACTGCTGACATTATCACGCTGTATACATTAAGAAATCAGCTACTTCAGTGTGTTATACAAATTGCTTGAGCATAAAATAGAAAGAATATTTGCTTGCTCCGAGTGAATAACGGATATATTTCATCTTGTGGGTGAAAAACTTAAGTATTTTCACCCACTCGATGAAATATATCCGTTATTCACTCGTTTCAAGCAAATATCCTCTCTATATTGTTTTTATTGGTGCAGTTATGTTGCCCTTACATATAACAAATTGCTAGATAAAGCGTCTACTCCCCCAGGTTTTTCATGCTTCATTTTACTCAGTGCTAGGCGAACTTCCTCTTCAGTGATTATTCTATCTAGAGTATCATGGACTATTTGAATATTTTCCTTTTCCTGTAACAGGTCAACAGAACTGGAAAAGTTAAATAATTCTGAAAAAAGATAAAGATTGAATCATATTACAAGTATCTAAAAACTCCTAGTATATGTGCCAGAAAACTTTATCTTTGCAAGCATTGAAGGCTATGCATATTTTTAAGCAAAATCTTTTAAAATTTGGCAAAATACCTGTAACTGGATTTTTGCTTCATCTATTTGACTCGAAGATAGCTTCCATTCTTAACTATGGGGCTGAGGTTTGGGGGTTTTATAATGGCAATGATAATGAAAAAGTTCATTTGTCATTTTGCAAATATATTCTTGGTCTACTCCAAATGCATTTGTATATAATGAATTAGGAAGAATTAGTGCGCAGAATATAAGATATAAACGTATTTTGAAATGTTGGCTTAGAATTCTAAAAATGCCAGAAAACAGATATCCTAACAATGTTACAATTTATAACTAAGATGGGAAATGAAAATTGTGATTGCTGGGCTAACAATCTTAAAAACCTTCTATTTACGTATGATTTGACAATGTTTGGCATAGTAAATGATGAAAATACATTTCTTAGAATGTTTAATCGGAGATGTTAAGATATTTTTAGGCAAAAACTTCAGGATTAGATTAAATCAATGGAAAGACTGTGCTTCTATAGGTCATCTAGAATATAATTCACTTGTCAAAGATATCTAGAATTGTTAGGAGGATATGAAAATAATTCTTATGGAGAAAGATATGGAGAATTACGAAGAAAATATTTACCCACCTTTATATATAAAAAAAACAACTTTAGAAATTGTTTGGACTTTATACAAAATGATACTAGAAAAATTCTTGTGACTAATTTAGTAATGTTTAGTATACAAGCCTTAAAGATTAGAGAAACCGTTTTATCATCAACTCCTGCTATATAGACTCTAGATCAATATCACAAAACTTGTGTTTGCTCCATGCAGGCTTCAGATTTCTCTTTAATTTATATTGTGTGATTAAATTGTAACATATATTTGTATTTCACCCAATTAGAAAAAATTATAATAATGATTAATTGCATGTATAACACTTCCAATAGATATGATGTTCTGTTACACACTAAAACACCTTTTTGTACGGCATAATGTATGGGCATGTATCGTGAGCCAGTGGCCTGTATTACAAACAAACACTATTATTATTATTATGTCATATACTGAAAACAAGACACAAGCATTATCCACTTTAACCCCATGAGTAGGAATAGCCCACGAGTCGGGTTAAATTAGATAATTCGCGTACTTTTTCTCTGCACGGCTTGTATTATGTGTCATTGAAATCCTTAAGCTCCACCCATCACTTTTTGTTTATGTGAATACATGTTATAAAATACTATCCATTATACCAATCAGCTGATCTCTTGGCGCGAAATATGGGCTGTTCTTGTCAGATTCTCACACTGTCCTTGACCTACTTCCCGGAAACGTATGTATTCATGTTACGTACGTTTAGTATGCATCATCGAAATATTGACTTGTTTCAACAAGCAAGTAATCTCAACTAAGATTTTGACACAACATTGTAGGATTTTATTGATCATGTTAGTTATAACTTATTTCTAAACCACGGAACAATGGAACAGGGCAACGTTAGGACTGATGGAAGACACGTATATAAACAAGAGTCCTTGGACAGGACTGACGCTCTACTGGCTGGAGAGAATTTAAAGCAATTCAAATTAGGACCATTTCTTTGTTTTAACTGCTGAGTGTTGAAATCATTTGCTGTCGCAGCAACCTGGAGAAAGCCAGATTTATTAAGCACAGAGCACGTGCCAACGATGTTTTTGTTGGTATAACGTGACTACCGCGTTGACAATGTGCTTTGTGATTGATGAATCTGGTTTTCTCCAGGTTGCTGCGAAAGCGACAGGTTTCTGGTCATTGTTCTCGAAATAAATATGTTGAGAATTGTGTGTCCTTTCGTTTTTTTTACAAACATTATGTGACTTTCATTTAATGTTTTCGAATTTTTTGTACAACAACATTGTGCAATAATCTGATTAATAAATACGCTGCACCTACTGTCATCTAGAAACTCGCAGATGAAAATTATCGATTGGTATGGGCTTTTACAATGGCTGCCATGTACTAAACTGGGTCAAGAAATGAGCACTCGAGTCTAATCGTCGCAATATAGTGTATAACGAATTTATGTGCATGCAGAATAAGTAATAATTAAAATATTCAGATAACAATACTTTTTTCCCAGATCAATGATGAATACAAATAAAAATAGAACTAATATTGTATAATTATTATTTAATAATGATAATATTTGTATCACGAATTTGAAATTAAGAAATTGAATAGATTTAAAATCATACTAAATTTTTTGTGGAATGTTTAATATGATATAAATATGTTAGAAATCTCAAATCAAATTATCTAACATTTATGATTTAGAGAGTTTTGTTAATGTTAATCACTTGCCTGATTTATAACAACTACACCATGGGATGAAAATGTGTGTAAAGTTTCATGGCAATCCTCCAAGTAGTTTAGACGAGAGACGACAGACGCAGGGCCGTACCATGAACTTACTTGGCCTTAGGTCAGGTGAACTAAAACAAGTACGTGATACACACATTTAATATGATTGCGTACTCCTCAATTTCTCAGTCGTTATTTTCTTTTCTTAGCAGCTGGTACTAAATTGTATAGGACGTTAACAATATTTTTTATGCTAGTTAAATATTCTTTCCCACTTTGTTTGCAAAGGAATAATACACTGTGTTTCTATTTGTCCCATGCACACAGTCAAGACTTATTTGTAGTGCTTAGTACATATTTACAAAATACATTAAGATATTTGTTCTTTTACCCACAAGGTAATATCTCTACAATATTTAAAAAATAAATAAATTGTAATTATGTAGGTGGAGTTTGGCTAGAAGTGTGCTCTCTCTCTTTGCAGCCTAACATCGTCGCTGTGTTATGTTGACAACTCATGTCACTTAGAGCCAATACGTCTTGATCGCAGTCCATTAGAACGACACAATGGCTACAGCAAGACCACAAGAAGCTATTTGCACTCTGGTCCCATATGGGACTCTGAATCTAGAACAGAAAGGTATGTGATAGATAAGTCATATATAACAATCTAGTTGCTTTGTACTAACACATTAATCAATACATATATACGGTGTTCCAAAATGTATAAAAATCAATAGGTGGAAAATACCATCGTCAACATTTCGACAAGTATGAATCGAGATAACATAGTTATATTTGTTTTGTTACTTAAAGTTTAAGATACGTAATGAATTCTTTCAGCGAATTACAGGAGCCCTACTACAAAATGACGACACCGATCTAAACATGTGAGGAGGGGAGAGGGAGGGGTTGGTAGGCCGACTGCAATTGCCGTTTATAACAGTAGTTGGACTATGCTGATGGATGCAAATAACAATTATATATTATATTCAGACTAAGGACAATAAATATCTTCATTATTGTTTGAGATGCGTTATATTTAAAAAGGGGTCCCACGTAATTTAATAACATTTGTTTTAAAAAAAAACACTATTTTAACTTTTGCCTCCACTAAGTTGGACTTTCATCATCAGTATTATTTTCAGCTTTTTCTCTCTACTGATGATAAATTGACCATTTTAGTATAACCTTTCAATATTTGGTATTATTTATGAAGAAAAAAAAATTAGTCAATTTCCAGTGAGGATCGTTTTGAGACGGGAAAAATGATGACAGTTTCTACATTGACAATCAAGTTAAAGGCAGAGTTCCATTTGTACGAGAATATTATGCAGGAACACGATAATATTTTGTGTCCGAATTTTGCTTTTAATTTGTTTAACACCAACAGAAATACAAAATCAAGGTAAGACAGGAATGCGCTTTATTTCAGCTCTCAACTACCCGAAAATTTGATTGCATTATCGTTTCGTGATTCGACTGATTGAGAGTAGGGTATCCCCACCGCTTTTTTTCAATCCAATCATGCAACGCCCTAATAGGATTTGTTTGGGTGACGTCATATCCCATAGGTATATTGGCTGCTGGAACATCTTTTCATGGACAACATGTATACCCGTACATAATTCCACCTATTATGCCTAGCTTCTCTAGAATAACATGATCAACCCTAATGGTTAGACACATATAAAATATAAGTCAGAAGTAGCGTTTTTATTTCACTTTAGAACATCTAGTCCTTTCCTTGTTTACATCCAAACTTTAAACAAAAACAGTGTGTACAAGAGAACGAAGCAAAAGAAAGTGTTTGCATCATAATATATATATATATATATATATATATATATATCTAACGGGAATTCAACATTAAGATGACAATCTGGCCTCAATGGGAATTTAACACTGTGGGACTCTATGGCCTTTAACAGGAAATGTAATATTAAAACTACATTTGTAATCCAACACGCCATTTGGAGTGACCAAGACCCGGCCATATACATTCCAACACTCCACACCTGCTATCCAGCACTCCACACTTACTATCCAACACCCCTCACTTATTAACCAATATGATATTTCACATTGTCACTATCAATATGTTTCTGTGTTAACAGGATGGGTCTGTATGGCGACAATATAATTTAGCATTAGTCCATAGATTTAACATTGTGTGCCTGTATGGTGGGAGTAAAAAGCTTGACGTTGAAAACGTCCATAGGTTTAATATACACTTTCATTGAACAACACCCAGTCATCTACTATTCAACACCCCACACTCCCTATCCAATACTCTACACTTACTATCCAACACCCCACATTTACTATCCAACATGCCGTTGTAGTGACAAATACCCGGTTATGTACTATCCAACACCCCACACTTACATGACATTCCATACATTTACTGAGAAGTACATGATGACGTGTATAAATAGGCTCATGTATCAAAACATGTTTTGATATTTCACATGTACGTGATTTTCAGCATCAGCAAATGTTCCTCATAATCTAAAAATATTATAGAATTCATAAACTCACGAGTTGATCTTTATCTATTGTTATTGAGTTTACTTTATTTGGATTGTATAATTTTTCCTCGTATTTACTACAAATGTTAAATTATCTAAGAATTAAAACTAATGCATCATATTAAAAATGGGCTGGATAGTAGATGTGTTTCTGACATTTCTGTAACAGACTCAGATTTAGAAAATACTACCATATATGGGGATAAATTATGTTGCCAAATGGTCTCGATTCAGTGGCAGCGCAAGGTGCAGAATCGCCTGGGGGCAATGTTCTTTAGTGGCGCCCCTACTTTGCCAAAGAGAACAGTTTTTATGTCAATTGCCAACCTCCATCCCCCCAACCCCCACCCCCCATCTAAATATAAATTTTGTGAAGAATTGCCCCTGTTAAGGTGAGGTGAAATACTATGAAAATTTCAGCTGAAAAAAGTCCCCTCCCTCGCCCCGCCACTACCTCGATTTGCCAATTTTCGGAAACTTTGCGCGTGTAAATTTCATGATTTAGTCTTTTAGGATCATATATAATTTTAAATTTCAAAGATCTGCACGAGTTTCAGTTTTCCCGGTCTCTGATCCGGTGGCTAAAATTGTGCAAATATATAATGACGCAAAAACTTACCTTTAAAAGGGAAATAGTACGGCCCGGAAGTTATAAAATTATAAGACTGTATTGCTTACGTTAGATTTAAAAAAATAAATGAATAAAAAATACAGATAGTGTGAGCTTATTTAGTTATTTCTCCTGTGCGAAAAAGGAAGAAAATATTGATGCCAATTTTACACGGTTAGTTTGCATAGCATAAAATGCGAGTGACAGTAGAAACAGGGAGGCGAATAAACATAGGCTGTTTAAGCGTCTATATTATAAGAAAAAAACATTTTCTATGACCCGTATAATTTTCTCTATATTGTATTCAAAAAGTCATTTCCCCATTTATAGTTTTTAAAAAAAAAATTACTTGTAAAAATCGCAGTTATGATGGGTTTTTGGTTTATATTTTCTTAAAAAATTAATTTTGACTGTACATTTGATTCCATTCGCAACAATAAATGTTCCAGATAATATGGACAGATTGTTGTCCTTTCATGCTCCTCTTGTATCTCAGTGTTTTCAGGAAGTTGTTCGCTTCCTAACCCAACAGCAATAGATCATTGCTGTTATGTGGGAAAGTCATGATTGTGAAATACCTAATTGAATTAAAGGTACAAAAAAAAGTTTATTGGCTGACTTAAAAAAAAAAATATTGCATATAGTGCAATTGAGTTTGTACATTTGCACGAGATTAATGATACTATTGCTAAGTTAATAACCGGTCGTTCGCCGGGTGCTGATTCTCTTCAAGCGGAAAACCTTAAATATGGTACCGAAAGTTTGCGCGTGCTACTTGTGTTTTGTTTTGATAAATTCAGTAAAGAAGAAAACATCGTGTTATTGACTTTCATTTGTTTTTAAGGCATATTCGTTCGTCATCGTGGAACAATTGGTGTTTGAAGTCCTTTTACAAAGTTTATATGGGCAAGGGGTGCTACTTTTTCTCGTTTTAAATGTCATTCAATCGTAATAAGTTTTAGCATTAAACTTAAAGCAACAAAAGTTTACACTTATAGCCTTTATTAATTCAGAACCAACGCAGATTAAACTTTATAGCAATATATGGACATATTACATAGGACAATATCAAACCTGATTTTCAATACAAGATTACGTTATTGACAAAGGATCATTTTGAAACAAGGATTTATCAGTTAATCATGTAGTTTAGTTTCAATGCTCATCATTTCGCCCAATTCTGCTGATTATAATATGCTCTCGCCCTTGATACATGCAACACTGTGCTGAGAGTCTGCTAACTGGATAAAGTTTAGAATTTTCAGTGGTATTTGTATGGTCGCGATCAATCTGTGAATTTTAGTGATCCATGGTAATCGAGTATTTGAGATTTCGAAGTTAATTAATATAAAAACATGGTCGATTTTAAGCAGGTACCAAGTCTGTCTGTCTGTCTCCCTCTGTATTTTTTCTTTCTTGTAAAATATCATTTTTCCCAGTAAACCGAAACCCTCTACTCGAAAACCGAAAAAAAAATTCCGTCATGAATTTCAATTTTACACTAAATAAAACCCCATAAAACCGAAACTCACTTCAAACTTGGAACTACATTTTAGCTGCTAAATTCCTGACACGCGCTGGACCAGATTATTTACGGATAGCAATTACTGGAGTAGGCTTATCGGCGAGAAAATGTGCCAAGGACACGCGTGGTTAAAAAACACTTGAAACGCGCGCCAACACAGATTAGGCCATCTATGGGCTAACGCGAAGTCTTTGCACCATCAAAAAGAGCCAGCTTTTAAAGTGAATTATTACTAACTAAACGCTAGTAGATAAGCCATTTAAGAAAGATTATGTTTATCTGCTTATTATGTAATTGTGATTGATGCTTTTCGTTTGTATAAAGGATCCATAGAACGATTTTTGTTTGTTTGTTTGGGTTTTTATTTTTTAATTTTATTAAATTAACATGCCCAGGTATCTAATAAAAAAAAATGAAATTTGGAGCTTTTGTGACAATAATAACTATATACGCTCGTATAGTATTTTCATTTAATTTTAACTGTTTTCGTCAGCTAGAAAAACGGACCGTGAATAAATTTAAACGTGTTATATACAGTTGGTAATGGCTCATTCATTAACTTGTGCTATTTTCAAGTTGAACTTGTCTTGTCATTCCATATCATCTGACAACAAAATTTCATCTTGATCAATGACTAACAAGTTTTCCCATCCGATATGCTAACACACAGACCTCTCAACGGAAGATCAGCCAGTTACAGCTGGGATAGTGCAATTCTCTTACAAGGGATTCCTAATCAATATGGATACGTGCATAAAAGAAAAGAAAAGAAAAGAAAAGGATAGAAAATATAGAAAATATACCGTAGAGACATGATTATTGTAAATATACTAAGCAGGTTATTTAACAAACAAAGCATTAACTGCAAAAATAGTTTTATTTTATAAAAAAAAATAACCTATAACTCATGAATAATATGTTTATTTATGTATATGTCGATACAACTATGAATCAGGCAATTCCATTTTTACAATAGACATTTTTTATTCCCAAACCAAATATAGAAATTATGAAAATCAAAAGAAAATTGAGCGTGACGTGATCTTTTCCAGATAGCAATAAAAAGTATTTTGTGGTAAAACATATAAATATTTATGGTTTTAATGTCTTCAGGCATACAAAGACTATAACCACATTGTTGTCGTGGATACTGTTATAATTTCTCATTACTGAGTGGAAAAACAGCCAGTTCTCATGAGTTGCAAAGTCATGAATGAAAGTACAGATTTTCTCTACTCACAAGTGGAATTCCAACGGTATCGAGAATAAAAGTGTTGGTTTTCTTTCTTATGGCGTACGTTTTACTTTTGCGGCATTGTATTTGATGCCTTATGATCAGCTCTTGCAAAACAGGTCTAAATAATTTGTCAGTCCCCAAACATAAATATTTCCTAAGAAGTTTGATATAATTCTCTAATTGTTGACCAATATTAGAAACAATGACTATTTAGGAGACTGTTCTCATAGGAAAAGAAGTTAGTGTAGTGAAATAGAAGAAAAAAGGCTTCGCCAACTTTGCAGAGTACACTTAAATTCCCCATCCAGTAGTTTCTTACTGTGCAAAGAAACTTAAAATTTGCCGTTTTTGAAATAAAATGGTTTAAGTATAGCACTTTTTGTGACTGTTGTAAAGTGACATCATTGACGGATGATGCTTAAAGTTGGCCACTGAAATTAATCTTGCACTTACTGGTCGATGAAAACGTGGATGCTGATGAGACAGGTCTCATAATTCAAACTACATACACCATGACGTTTCCAATTAAACAGCAGTGTGATTTGGCCTCAACCTTATTAAGCTCATATGAGAAGTCATTGGGAAAAAAGCATGTTATTTACATGTAACAGTGCCATTCTGCATATTAGGCCTTTATCTTCATTTCTGTAGTATTTTCCAGAACAGGATATGAAATCAATGTCAGTGATAATTGTATCCAACGCTTTCATATTCCGTACAGATTGAAATACAACTTCAAAATCTGAGTCACTCTTAAACATCAGAACAAGCAAAGTTTCATATCAAATACCTGTTTCTAACTGTGGCTTCAGGTGAATTCCTGCCTGAATCAGATAAATTCTTAAGGCCATTTTTCAACGGCTCTTACTCTTTTCTTCAATATCGCATTTTTGTATAAACAATATCTTTTTACAGACATGGCATGCATCTAATTTTTTTCAAGTAAGGATCTGAAAAAAAGCATGAATTATGCTAATAATAATTGGTCTCCAAAACGTTCCGTACAGGATGACATAAGGTGTATAATATTATAATATGAATAAAAATAGCAAAGAATACACCTATACTAGTCCTAACTACTACTACTATTACTGTTACTACTATTACTACTACTACTATAATGATATCGGATTTTCTTTCTCGTTTCTTGTGGCCTTTTACCTTGTGGAAGGTCGTCGCATCTTTCTTGTCTGTGGGAGTAAGACATGTGCAACCTTACTGGTCACGTTCAAAAACAAAAATGGACACATTAAATCGACGAATGTGGCTGTTATTTCAGATAAGAACATTTGAAATCTACATAATACTATAGGACAAATGTGAATAAGTCGCATCAAAATCTGGCATAATATTTTTTTTTTTTTACTAACTTTCATCAAAAGGCGCACTTTATGTATACTCCCCTTTTCTCGTTTATTTTTACGTTGGCCATCAATGACCAAGTTTAGTTTACACTCTGAAAATGTAAAATTGTGTGCCCAAATCATTCTAATGAGTAATTACGAACATGTATTGTGTAATTCTACTTTAGTAGAGTCATTTTTGCCTCTCCCTGTTAGATCGGGATGTCAACTCTCCCGCCGGGAGAAAAATACTCCCGATTTTTGGGATCGTTCCACGCCTACCTCTCAATCTCATAACATCTCCCGATTTTTGCAGAGAACTCGCGATTATTACATTATGCCAGCCGTTTTTCATTTTTCCGAAAAACCCCATACATAAATAGCTATATCGTATGCAATCCACAGAAGCCATAATCTATTTTATCACCTGCGTACCGTATGTACCGTATATCTTGGGACATGATGTTACAATAAGGTAAGTAAATTAAACGTGTATTTGATAATAAACTGAAAGAAACTAACCTTGTACTGTTCTCATTTATTCCTCTTTTTTGTTCTTCATCAGCAATTTATGTATAAAAGACACGAATGTGTCCACTATATGATATTGTACCCTGTCATTTAACCTACACACATTCACTTGGGTGGTGAATAAACACATCCGGTAGAGAGTAATAAACCCATTGTTTCAACTTAGACTATCAATCACAAAGCAAGCCGACGCCGACAGCCGACTTTGGATTCTTTTAAGTGTGCAGGCTTTTTTATATACAAAGTATATAGGGAAGCAGACTCTGGATTATTTTAAGTGTACTGATTTTTTTATATACAAAGTAAGCCAACCTAGGGAAGCCGACTTTTATTTCTTTTTACCGGTATTCACAGGAATTTTCAAAATATATTGAAACAATGGAAATGTTGGGGCTCTGTAAGTGACACTTTGAGCATACATTCGGTGAAATGTATTAAAGGATTTGCCGCAATTTAACAGGCGCCAATTGTCGGCTTGATCACAGGAAGTTCAAATAAACTCTGTTAACTGAATATAGGACTCAACTTGGCACTGAACAAGTATCATATTCGCGGCTCGATCAAAGGCTTGAGAAAACAAAGTGAGTGCTGTCTTTACAAGCTAAGGGATTTTCACTGGCAGATAACTTAGGAAATATTACTTATGAATTAGATCTGGCTTATGAATAAAAGCAAATATAAGTGAAATAATAACTTTGATCAAGTCTGGTGTGTGTTAAAGTGAAAGAGTAATTATATTTTTACTAATTAAAAAACTATTTATAGTTAAATGTGTTTTGTCCAATTTTGTCGAAAATGGGCAATATTTAGTGAAAAAGACGCTTTAAAAAATGCCACGAAAAAACTCCATATTTTAGGTCTCAATCGCCTTATTTTTTGCTTCAATCTCCCTACTTGGCTTTTGAAAAGTTGACAGGTATGATGTAGTAAGAGGCGACTAATGGAGGCAGGGGCTGCTGTGGCTCAGTAACTGGCGTGCTGGACTTGTGACCGAAAGGGTGCAGGTTCGAATCCTACCAGTGGATCAGCTCAGGTCGGCTACCGTGGTGCGTCCTTTGGCAGGCACGCTTGTGTTGCTGTGCCTTAAAACATCACACCAAACCAAATCATTTTGCTTTGGAATATATTTCATCAATGTTGTAAAGCAAATGAGTCGGGGATGATATCAGTCTCTCTGTCTATAATGCTGTCTCCTCCTGAGCAACTTGGTGGAAATTTAAGGGCTATTGGTAATGCACAATTCAGTACAGGTGGGTGGGGGATGACTATTATGGTAATAGTGATGTCCCATTTCATTCACTTAAAGAGTTTCTTCCAAGGTTTTAGCTTTTTCCTATTTGCTTTAGTATTTAAAATGTCCAAACACATGCTTTACTTTGCAGAAAGGCCCATCGTCAAGCACATAGTAGTTTTTTCTGTAAAATAGGTCAAAATAAGCGTGCCCGCTTCGTATGCATAATTTCCATAAATCTTAGGAAACAGAGCATGAGTGACGTTAGAGGCGGGAGAGGGACAGCAGCGTGCGACCGCTGATGGGGGAAGTTGACGCCGGAAGCTCGCTAGTTTAGGAGGAAAAATGCCAACATACTCTGCTGTATACAACCTCTCAAAGTTGATGTGTAAACAAGTCATATGATATGACCTCTCATCGTCGATGGGTACTTAAGTCATTTAAGACCTTTTAATGCTGTTACATCAGCAAGCTATAGTTTATACAGTTGCGTATAGAGGGTGAAAAATCAGTGCTATTGAGATATATCCTTCGACAAAGCATGTTTAATTTCATTTTAAGACGCATTGAAAACATATGATGATTTCTGTTTTGAACTTTAAACTCTTAGGTTAATGATCAAAGGGAACTTATTGTCTAAATCAAGTAATTTTCTGTCCCTAATACTTGCCCAAAATTACAATAATGTCTTCAAAATCAGCACCTCGAAGATATGTATTATTTTTGGGGTATCAAATACCTTTTAAAAATAAACATGAAGTTACGTTTCTGAACATCATAAGTTCATATCTTAATATTGCGGGTAGTGTTTAATATGTGTTCAGAAATTTTCATAAATGTTTCAGAACCCACTGTGACCTATGCAAGGTCGACTGAAATAGTTAAGGTGTAAACTATAGCACGTGGTGTAACTTGAGAAGACAAATGTTTACGAAGTATGACATTTAATGTGATGACCCTGTTACGTAATATTTTCTATTTATGTAAATATAATAGCTAGGGTTCATTTTAACATTTGCTACATAGCTTTTATTCAAATTTTACATTTTTCCATGCATTATCAAGTTTTGATCAAAATATGCAATTAATAGCTGCACCGCAGTAAAAGTCTTATTTACAACTGAATCTGAATACAGTCTAGCATGCTATTCATGAAAAAGAAATGCAACATTTCGCTTTTCATGATACAATAATTCAAATAAGAAGAAACGGCAACAAAATAAATAAATAAAACAGAGACTCTTTTAAACAAGCATTATATAAGGACCATCTGCGTATAAGGGTAAAGGTCCATAGGTCCCATTTATACATAAATTAAAACACGACCTGCTTATCAAGACCACTTCCAGATTGTCCTCAGAGTAGTCCTTGCAGACAGGTTTGACTATACGTTGTTAACGGATCTACATTTCGCTATGGATTTTCAATGATTATATCTGATTTATTTTCAGGAAAATCGATACAATATGAATTACATACAAAATCTCGATTGCTTGTTTGACCTGAAATAAGTGAACTGCCAGTGAATTAAAGTGAACAAATCTATCACTGGGACGGCCAAGATTAGGTTCGGTAGATAGCTTGAGCGAGTCATCTTCGCCTATACGATGTGGACCTTAGATGAAAACGATTTCAGATCGGAAAAGTTATTGAAATTGAATGTGTCTAATAACCGTCTAATGCATATTTATGAGCTCAATTTCACAGTCAACGATTTTCTTTAATGCATTTCTTTCTTTGATTCTATCTTGGTTGAAAAATTATCTAACAAAATTATTAGTGGAAGTCTTGTTATACGTGCATAAATTGTAAAGTATTGTATATTCTGTATGCCTACGTGAGCAAACACTCGTAAGAAAAGGAACAAATACCAGAATGTTAAGAAGGATGATTTTCCAAATCACCTGTTATATGAAAATCTTTATATTTACACCCGTCTCAGATTAATCATACTGAAGGTAAACAAGGGCGTGTACATGAGAGAGAGAGAGAAAGAGAGAGAGAGAGAGATCTACATTTCGGTATGTATTTTCAATGTTTATATCTTATTTATTTTGAAGAAAAGCTATAAAATATGAATTACACACAAAATCTCGATTGCTTGGTCGACCTGACGTCATGTGATAGATTGACGGTCTGCCAGTGAATTGAAGTTAACGAATGTATTACTGAGACGACCAAAATTAGATTTGGAAGATAGCTTGAGCGAGTCATCTTCGCGTATACAATCTGGCTCTTAGATGAAAAAGATTTCAGATTGTAAAAGCTATTGAAATTGAATGTATTTAATAACCGTCTAATGCATATTTATGAGCTCAATTTCACTGTCAGCGATTTTATTTAATGGATTTCCTTCTTTGATTCTATCTTGGTTGAAAAATTATCAAACAAAATTATTAGTGGAAGAAGGATAATTCTCCAAATCACATGTAATATGAAAATCTTCATATTTACACCCGTCTCAGATTAATCATACTGAAGGTAAACAAGGGCGTGTGCATAAGAGAGAGAGAGAGAGAGAGAGAGAGAGAGAGAGCATAAGTTGTGGCTTGGGTGAGACAGAAATAAATGAATAAATATAAAATATATTAAGTTCCATGACTATACGGTTATACGTCGTTTTTATTTGCTACCACAGAATGGTATATACCTTTCTGCATATTGGTGATCCATTACTGTATACCAGCGTCATCATGTATATTATTGTTACTAGAGGAACAACAAGAACAACAAAAACAAACTAAGCAAAAAATCTCTTTGTTTTTTAATTCATCAACATCCATAATCACTATATTGTTCGTGTATAATCCCTATTTTCCATTACTGTAATTCCTGGTCCATTACTGTATTTCTGTCCATTACTGTACATACATATTTTATATCAAAACTTAGAAAAATAAAAACAATGAATAAAATATCTTCGAACTGGAGACAAAAATAAATAAATAAATATAATTATGCTTAATTAAATGACTATACGTCGTGTTTAAATTTGTTACCATAGTATAGTATACCTTAATGTATATTCAAGTGGTGTTCCATTACTTTACACCAGAGCCATCAATTTTCATATTAATGTCTATAGACCAACAACACCAACAAAATGTACACATTTTGTTTTCTAAAGTATTTAACAAAATCAATACTGTGTGTACAAAATGCTTAATTTTCTTCACCATTACTTAAAATTTTTTTACGTTACTGTATTTAATCTCCATTACTGTACATAACTATGTTTAGGTACACCGGCACGTCTGATGTACGAGCTTCAGAGCCATCAAAATCAAGGAGTTCGTTCAACAACGACTCAAGCTGGATTTCTGAGGGATAACAATGTCAGACAATACTCGAAACTTCTATATTTATTTCCAAAATTACTAAATTCAGGCATAAAATGTTCACAATAGACACTTCCGTAAAATAAGCACTCTCACACTATTATATTTTCAAACTAAAGTTTCTGTTTCACTCGTTTATGAATAATTAAAAATATGCGAATTAGTAACATATCAATTCTTCAAATCAATATTCTGATTTCATTTTAAAGAATGATACTTTTATGCTAACTTTCCAGACTAATATTAAAAGTCTGTCAAGAAAAAATGAACAAAAAAACCCCCCCAAAAAACAAAAAAAAAACGATAATATTTTTATTTTTAAAACACAGTAGCGAGAGCATGAAAACTACAGTATACATATGCATGAATGTCATAATCAAACTCATTTTAGATCTTGATGATAAAGCTTACATAGCAAGTCTGATCAAAATCTGATCAGAAATATGGCCTCTAGAGTGTTAAGTTCAACCACTCAGATGCTAGATTACTATGCATGGTTATGGTTCATAATAGAACTCATATGAGATCTTAACGATGCAAGTTTCCATGCCCCAAATCTGATCAACCACTCAGATGCTAGATTACCTCATTAATATGCATGGCTATGGCTCATAATAGAACTCATCTGAGATTTTAATGATGCAAGTCCACATACCCCAAATCTGATCAGAAATATGACCTATAAAGTGTTCACAAGCTCAGGAAATCAAATGTAAGAATACCTCATTATGCAAGGATCTCACCTATAATCAAATTCATTAGAGATCTTATTGCTATAAGCTCACAATTTTACCAAATCAGATCAAAATCTGATAAGAAATATGGCCTCTAGCTTGTTCACAAAGTCAGCCAATCAGATGCATGATCGCCTCATTAATATGCCTGGATGTTGCTCATAACTGACCTCATATGAGGGCTTGATGATATAAGCTTACATCCCACATCTGATAAAAATCTGATCAGAAATATGGCCTCTAGAGAGTTTAGAAACTCAGACAATCAGAAGCAAAAAGCACCTAATTAATATGCGTGCATGTCCCTCATAACTGAAATGTAAATATAAATTGTTAACAGAAGTACCATAAATAGCATAGTATATATCCACTCCATTTTTTCAGTCCTTTATGTATATAACTGAAATTTGTATGCAAAAACCACTTTTCTTCAGTCACTGTAACTTTGACCATTGACATTTTGCCCCAAAATACTAGACTTCTTCCTTACACCAAGTACAAGCCATTCGCACAAACTTTAGTCCAGGTCTGTGATGTATGGTGTGGAAACCATTTTTTCTTTCAGTCACAGTTACATTAACCTTTGACCTTTTTGACTCCTGAAAATGATAACTTTCTTTCATGCTTCAAGTGCAAGCCACCCATAGAATTTATAGATGTCGGAAAGATTGAGTTGATTTAAGTAGAAACTATTTTTATTCTTTCAGTAACAGTGACCTTGTCTTCCCTACCCAGTTTATTAACTGTGGATGATGGAGAACTTGATATATTGTACAGTCATTTTTCTTTTATTAATTAGTAACCTTGGCCTTTGAGCTTTTCACCCTGAAATCAATAGAGTTCTTCTTTACCCCAACTGCAATTCATTCACAAAGCCTGGTAACAACAGATGGTGTAGAAATTTAAAAGTTTAAAGGTAAATGTGTTAATATTCTATAAAAGGTATTTAAATAAAAAGATAAAGTTAAAAGATGTAAAATCCTTAAAGCATACTTAAAATTTGTGACACAAACTGCACTCCGTCAATGGCAGAGTATGCATTATAGCTGAGGTCCACCCTTCAGGAGATGCGCATGAGTCAGGTATGTGTGTCCAATATGTGATTGACACAATGCCACTCTGTGATTTGTTCTATATGAGGGTTGCCACTCTCCAATGATGGGTCTGATATTCTGAAGTTTGTTTGTGGAATTTGCATTCAACATATTTTGAAGAACATGCTGATCCATATCATATTTTAAGTCAGTATATGGAATCTTCCAGAAATGTGGTCACCATAGGGGAAACAAGCTCAGCCAATCAGATGTAAGATTGCCTCATTGATATGCATGGATCTCACTCATATGCAAAATTAGCTCAGACCTAGACAATGTAAACCTATATACCAAGTTTGATCAAAATCAGATAAGAAATGTGTCCTCCAGTGTGGTAACAAGCAAATAATGATGGATGGACAATGGATGGATGATGGACACAAGGCCATACCATAAGCTCAGTTGGCCTTATGGCCAGATAAGCTAACAAATAACATACATTACATGCCATTTTCTGAACTTCCAGTTTCTCAAACAAAGAACATGTCATCCAGGTCCCCAAATTCAATGGTCTCATGGCCAACTTACTACAATTGCAGGGAAGGCCACTTTGTTACAGCTGCCTGGCCAACCTGGAAATAATTTACCTTGTAATGAATACCAAACGAACAATGCAAAATAACATCTAGGACTGAGGAGAGCTGCTCAAGAAAGAAAACAGATTTATTAAAAATAATTATAGGGAAGTACAGACGGATGCAATAACAGCTCCTCTGCTCAATTAATGTAGTAATACAATGAACTACTATGTATTATATCTTTTTTTAGAATAACTAAAATTACATATGTTTTAAAAATTATGGGTCTATTTTGAAAAAAGTCAAAGTGATCACCTCATAAGTTTTAATAAGAAACAAAGTAGCAGGCTAAATTGGAAAAGCACCAGGAAAAGTCCCCCGCTTGTAGTCCAGGGGGCAATGCCTCTGATAGTGAGTTATGGGTGACTTTGTACCCCTCCAACATAAAACCAAAATGGTCCAGCTGTATGAACTCAATTTAAACCATCTCTCCTCTATGTGAAATTTGTTTGAATGCTACTTACCTGATTAAAAAAAAATCTGAAAAAAGCAAGGGACAATTTTCTTGAAAAAATATGTTTTTTTAATTTATTATTGATTTTACTTTAATAGGATTACATGCAAGATTCTCAGTGAATGCTGATATCTGATTTCCAGGTTAGGGTAGGATAGAAATTGCAGATTGCCAGGTAATACATGTAGAATAACAAGATTCAAGAAAATAAGCAAATGTGGGGTTTTATAATATTTCACACACTAAAATATCAACTATAAAATAATCAATGTAAGAAGAAGAGAACACTGTCAAAACACGGTTTATCCATGTAATATAAATGTGCTGAAACTTTTGCATATGAATAAATTACACATATGTTCCTGAAAGAATTGGAGGAGTAGACTCCCTTTCAATAAATATATATTTGATATGTCACAGCATGTTGTTTTCCTGTTGCATTTTATGTTCATCATGTGCTTTAATCTGTTGTATTTCAGTCAAACTGTGACCAAAATGTTTGACATGTTGATTGTCTCTTACCATTTGTATAGTGTATATATGTTCGCATCCACTAGCCTATATTATTTCTTCTCTATTTCTTACTGTATCCTCCCTTCCTCCGTAATGCATAGAACTATCGTATAATAATTTGTTGCAAACCAGTTTTTTTTTCTTCAGCACTTTTGTCTACTAGTATCTACTGTCCTGTCTTCTTTAATGGTTTTGATTACTACTGTTGATCATATTAAACTAGGTACAAAAGTCAGGCAGAGGTTTCCAATAATGCCAACTATGAAAAGAATCTTCTAGACTGGACCTATCTGTATTGACTGGAAGATAATAATCATAACTGGATTAACGGTCTCGGATGGAATACAGTGGTGAATTATTTACCTATTTAAATAAACTTTTTCAAACTTCTGGAATTGTAGGCAGTGATTCCTGTACAAATAAATGGCAAAATATTGCTGGATACCAGCTTCTACTGAAACCCCTGTCCTGTGTCAGCATCCCTTCAGGACTCATGGTATCAGTACAACTATCACAGTAAACCCATGGAAACACCATCATATTAAAAATTCAATAACTTTTAATCTCTGAATACTTACGATCAAACCGATATCTCTCAGTATAGGCCCATCCATGATGAACGCTTCTGCATGAAGAAAACCATACAAGCCAGGCATTTTTTTAATCTACATATGCATGAAACATGGGTTTTCAATTGTGCACCAAAAGAATCAGCTGCTAATTTCAGTAATGAGTGTTCCCAAGTCCAGTCTGTAAAAGGACTGAAAATGCATCAACAGTATATTGCCTCTATTTTTGTCAGTTACAAACAGGATAAGCTCTCCAAAGATTCTGCTAAATTTTACTTCTTATTATCAACCAATCATGATCATCCAAACCCATAATCTATTTTATGTTCACTCATTTCTAGACTGGTTCCCATTTTTCCACAAGTCCTACAGGTGCTAATTTTAGGAGTTGTCTCCCTTGCAATGTACAGTGAGACAATGGTAGAATTGGCCTAACAAAAAGCCGAATCGGAGAAAACATAAAAATGTCAATAACTTACAAATTATTAATTGTTATCAACGTGTACCAGAAGTTGTAATGAGTCAAAACTTAGTAAATTTGGAGATTATTAAAGTTCTTCCCCCCAAAAAATTTATTTTTATTTTCATGATATTTTTAAAAATTATTTGCAAACATATTCATTAATTTTTCTGTTTGCCAAATTTTTAAAGATTTTGCTTAAAAATATGCATAGCCTTCAATGCTTGCAAAGATAAAGTTTTCTGGCACATATACTAGGAGTTTTTAGATACTTGTAATATGATTCAATCTTTATCTTTTCCAGTTCTGTTGACCTGTTACAGGAAAAGGAAAATATTCAACTAGTCCATGATACTCTAGATAGAATAATCACTGTTAAGCTTCCATTCTTAACTATGGGGCTGAGGTTTGGGGGTTTTATAATGGCAATGATAATGAAAAAGTTCATTTGTCATTTTGCAAATATATTCTTGGTCTACTCCAAATGCATTTGTATATAATGAATTAGGAAGAATTAGTGAGCAGAATATAAGATATAAACGTATTTTGAAATGTTGGCTTAGAATTCTAAAAATGCCAGAAGACAGATATCCTAACAATGTTACAATTTACAACTAAGATGGGAAATGAAAATTGTGATTGCTGGGCTAACAATCTTAAAAACCTCCTATTTACGTATGATTTGACAATGTTTGGCATAGTAAATGATGAAAATACATTTCTTAGAATGTTTAATCGGAGATGTTAAGATATTTTTAGGCAAAAACTTCAGGATTAGATTAAATCAATGGAAAGACTGTGCTTCTATAGGTCATCTAGAATATAATTCACTTGTCAAAGATATCTAGAATTGTTAGGAGGATATGAAAATAATTCTTATGGAGAAAGATATGGAGAATTACGAAGAAAATATTTACCCACCTTTATATATATAAAAACCAACTTTAGAAATTGTTTGGACTTTATACAAAATGATACTAGAAAAATTCTGGTGACTAATTTAGTAATGTTTAGTATACAAGCCTTAAAGATTAGAGAAGCCGTTTTATCATCAACTCCTGCTATATAGACTCTAGATCAATATCACAAAACTTGTGTTTGCTCCATGCAGGCTTCAGATTTCTCTTTAATTTATATTGTGTGATTAAATTGTAACATATATTTGTATTTCACCCAATTAGAAAAAATTATAATAATGATTAATTGCATGTATAACACTTCCAATAGATATGATGTTCTGTTACACACTAAAACACCTTTTTGTACGGCATAATGTATGGGCATGTATCATGAGCCAGTGGCCTGTATTACAAACAAACACTATTATTATTATTATGTCATATACTGAAAACAAGACACAAGCATTATCCACTTTAACCCATGAGTAGGAATAGCCCACGAGTCGGGTTAAATTAGATAATTCCCGTACTTTTTCTCTGCACGGCTTGTATTATGTGTCATTGAAATCCTTAAGCTCCACCCATCACTTTTTGTTTATGTGAATAAATGTTATAAAATACTATCCATTATACCAATCAGCTGATCTCTTGGCGCGAAATATTGGGCTGTTCTTGTCAGATTCTCACACTGTCCTTGACCTACTTCCCGGAAACGTATGTATTCATGTTACGTAGGTTTAGTATGCATCATCGAAATATTGACTTGTTTCAACAAGCAAGTAATCTCAACTAAGATTTTGACACAACATTGTAGGATTTTATTGATCATGTTAGTTATAACTTATTTCTAAACCACGGAACAATGGAACAGGGCAACGTTAGGACTGATGGAAGACACGTATATAAACAAGAGTCCTTGGACAGGACTGACGCTCTACTGGCTGGAGAGAATTTAAAGCAATTCAAATTAGGACCATTTCTTTGTTTTAACTGCTGAGTGTTGAAATCATTTGTTGTCGCAGCAACCTGGACAAAGCCAGATGTATTAAGCACAGAGCACGTGCCAACGATGTTTTTGTTGGTATAACGTGACTACCGCGTTGACAATGTGCTTTGTGATTGATGAATCTGGTTTTCTCCAGGTTGCTGCGAAAGCGACAGGTTTCTGGTCATTGTTCTCGAAATAAATATGTTGAGAATTGTGTGTCCTTTCGTTTTTTTTACAAACATTATGTGACTTTCATTTAATGTTTTCGAATTTTTTGTACAACAACATTGTGCAATAATCTGATTAATAAATACGCTGCACCTACTGTCATCTAGAAACTCGCAGACGAAAATTATCGATTGGTATGGGCTTTTACAATGGCTGCCATGTACTAAACTGGGTCAAGAAATGAGCACTCGAGTCTAATCGTCGCAATATAGTGTATAACGAATTTATGTGCATGCAGAATAAGTAATAATTAAAATAATAATTAAAATATTCAGATAACAATACTTTTTTCCCAGATCAATGATGAATACAAATAAAAATAGAACTAATATTGTATAATTATTATTTAATAATGATAATATTTGTATCACGAATTTGAAATTAAGAAATTGAATAGATTTAAAATCATACTAAATTTTTTGTGGAATGTTTAATATGATATAAATATGATAGAAATCTCAAATCAAATTATCTGACATTTATGATTTAGAGAGTTTTGTTAATGTTAATCATTTGCCTGATTTATAACAACTACACCATGGGATGAAAATGTGTGTAAAGTTTCATGGCAATCCTCCAAGTAGTTTAGACGAGAGACGACAGACGCAGGGCCGTACCATGAACTTACTTGGCCTTAAGTCAGGTGTACTAAAACAAGTACGTGATACACACATTTAATATGATTGCGTACTCCTCAATTTCTCAGTCGTTATTTTCTTTTCTTAGCAGCTGGTACTAAATTGTATAGGACGTTAACAATATTTTTTATGCTAGTTAAATATTCTTTCCCACTTTGTTTGCAAAGGAATAATACACTGATTTTCTATTTGTCCCATGCACACAGTCAAGACTTATTTGTAGTGCTTAGTACATATTTACAAGATACATTAAGATATTTGTTCTTTTACCCACAAGGTAATATCTCTACAATATTTAAAAAATAAATAAATTGTAATTATGTAGGTGGAGTTTGGCTAGAAGTGTGCTCTCTCTCTTTGCAGCCTAACATCGTTGCTGTGTTATGTTGACAACTCATGTCACTTAGAGCCAATACGTCTTGATCGCAGTCCATTAGAACGACACAATGGCTACAGCAAGACCACAAGAAGCTATTTGCACTCTGGTCCCATATGGGACTCTGAATCTAGAACAGAAAGGTATGTGATAGATAAGTCATATATAACAATCTAGTTGCTTTTTACTAACACATTAATCAATACATATATACGGTGTTCCAAAATGTATAAAAATCAATAGGTGGAAAATACCATCGTCAACATTTCGACAAGTATGAATCGAGATAACATAGTTATATTTGTTTTGTTACTTAAAGTTTAAGATACATAATGAATTCTTTCAGCGAATTACAGGAGCCCTACTACAAAATGACGACACCGATCTAAACATGTGAGGAGGGGAGGGGTTGGTAGGCCGACTGCAATTGCCGTTTATAACAGTAGTTGGACTATGCTGATGGATGCAAAAAACAATTATATATTATATTCAGACTAAGGACAATAAATATCTTCATTATTGTTTGAGATGCGTTATATTTAAAAAGGGGTCCCACATAATTTAATAACATTTGTTTTAAAAAAAACACTATTTTAACTTTTGCCTCCACTAAGTTGGACTTTCATCATCAGTATTATTTTCAGCTTTTTCTCTCTACTGATGATAAATTGACCATTTTAGTATAACCTTTCAATATTTGGTATTATTTATGAAGAAAAAAAAATTAGTCAATTTCCAGTGAGGATCGTTTTGAGACGGGAAAAATGATGACAGTTTCTACATTGACAATCAAGTTAAAGGCAGAGTTCCATTTGTACGAGAATATTATGCAGGAACACGATAATATTTTGTGTCCGAATTTTGCTTTTAATTTGTTTAACACCAACAGAAATACAAAATCAAGGTAAGACAGGAATGCGCTTTATTTCAGCTCTCAACTACCCGAAAATTTGATTGCATTATCGTTTCGTGATTCGACTGATTGAGAGTAGGGTATCCCCACCGCTTTTTTTCAATCCAATCATGCAACGCCCTAATAGGATTTGTTTGGGTGACGTCATATCCCATAGGTATATTGGCTGCTGGAACATCTTTTCATGGACAACGTGTGTACCCGTACATAATTCCACCTATTATGCCTAGCTTCTCTAGAATAACATGATCAACCCTAATGGTTAGACACAAATAAAATATAATTCAGAAGTAGCGTTTTTATTTCACTTTAGAACATCTAGTCCTTTCCTTGTTTACATCCAAACTTTAAACAAAAACAGTGTGTACAAGAGAACAAAGCAAAAGAAAGTGTTTGCATCATTATATATATATATATATATATATATATATATATATATATATATATATATATATATATATATATATATATATATATATATCTAACGGGAATTCAACATTAAGATGACAATCTGGCCTCAATGGGAATTTAACACTGTGGGACTGTATGGCCTTTAACAGGAAATGTAATATTAAAACTACATTTGTAATCCAACACGCCATTTGGAGTGACCAAGACCCGGCCATATACATTCCAACACTCCACACCTGCTATCCAGCACTCCACACTTACTATCCAACACCCCTCACTTATTAACCAAATATGATATTTCACGTTGTCACTATCAATATTTTTCTGTGTTAACAGGATGGGTCTGTATGGCGACAATATAATTTAGCATTAGTCCATAGATTTAACATTGTGTGCCTGTATGGTGAGAGTAAAAAGCTTGACGTTGAAAACGTCCATAGGTTTAATATACACTTTCATTGAACAACACCCAGTCATCTACTATTCAACACCCCACACTCCCTATCCAATACTCTACACTTACTATCCAACACCCCACATGTACTATCCAACATGCCGTTGTAGTGACAAATACCCGGTTATGTACTATCCAACACCCCACACTTACATGACATTCCATACATTTACTGAGAAGTACATGATGACGTGTATAAATAGGCTCATGTATCAAAACATGTTTTGATATTTCACATGTACGTGATTTTCAGCATCAGCAAATGTTCCTCATAATCTAAAAATATTATAGAATTCATAAACTCACGAGTTGATCTTTATCTATTGTTATTGAGTTTACTTTATTTGGATTGTATAATTTTTCCTCGTATTTACTACAAATGTTAAATTATCTAAGAATTAAAACTAATGCATCATATTAAAAATGGGCTGGATAGTAGATGTGTTTCTGACATTTCTGTAACAGACTCAGATTTAGAAAATACTACCATATATGGGGATAAATTATGTTGCCAAATGGTCTCGATTCAGTGGCAGCGCAAGGTGCAGAATCGCCTGGGGGCAATGTTCTTTAGTGGCGCCCCTACTTTGCCAAAGAGAACAGTTTTTATGTCAATTGCCAACCTCCATCCCCCCACCCCCACCCCCCATCTAAATATAAATTTTGTGAAGAATTGCCCCTGTTAAGGTGAGGTGAAATACTATGAAAATTTCAGCTGAAAAAAGTCCCCTCCCTCGCCCCGCCACTACCTCGATTTGCCAATTTTCGGAAACTTTGCGCGTGTAAATTTCATGATTTAGTCTTTTAGGATCATATATAATTTTAAATTTCAAAGATCTGCACGAGTTTCAGTTTTCCCGGTCTCTGATCCGGTGGCTAAAATTGTGCAAATATATAATGACGCAAAAACTTACCTTTAAAAGGGAAATAGTACGGCCCGGAAGTTATAAAATTATAAGACTGTATTGCTTACGTTAGATTTAAAAAAATAAATGAATAAAAAATACAGATAGTGTGAGCTTATTTAGTTATTTCTCCTGTGCGAAAAAGGAAGAAAATATTGATGCCAATTTTACACGGTTAGTTTGCATAGCATAAAATGCGAGTGACAGTAGAAACAGGGAGGCGAATAAACATAGGCTGTTTAAGCGTCTATATTATAAGAAAAAAACATTTTCTATGACCCGTATAATTTTCTCTATATTGTATTCAAAAAGTCGTTCCCCATTTATAGTTTTTAAAAAAAAAATTACTTGTAAAAATCGCAGTTATGATGGGTTTTTGGTTTATATTTTTTTAAAAAATTAATTTTGACTGTACATTTGATTCCATTCGCAACAATAAATGTTCCAGATAATATGGACAGATTGTTGTCCTTTCATGCTCCTCTTGTATCTCAGTGTTTTCAGGAAGTTGTTCGCTTCCTAACCCAACAGCAATAGATCATTGCTGTTATGTGGGAAAGTCATGATTGTGAAATACCTAATTGAATTAAAGGTACAAAAAAAAGTTTATTGGCTGACTTAAAAAAAAAAATATTGCATATAGTGCAATTGAGTTTGTACATTTGCACGAGATTAATGATACTATTGCTAAGTTAATAACCGGTCGTTCGCCGGGTACTGATTCTCTTCAAGCGGAAAACCTTAAATATGGTACCGAAAGTTTGTGCGTGCTACTTGTGTTTTGTTTTGATAAATTCAGTAAAGAAGAAAACATCGTGTTATTGACTTTCATTTGTTTTTAAGGCATATTCGTTCGTCATCGTGGAACAATTGGTGTTTGAAGTCCTTTTACAAAGTTTATATGGGCAAGGGGTGCTACTTTTTCTCGTTTTAAATGTCATTCAATCGTAATAAGTTTTAGCATTAAACTTAAAGCAACAAAAGTTTACACTTATAGCCTTTATTAATTCAGAACCAACGCAGATTAAACTTTATAGCAATATATGGACATATTACATAGGACAATATCAAACCTGATTTTCAATACAAGATTACGTTATTGACAAAGGATCATTTTGAAACAAGGATTTATCAGTTAATCATGTAGTTTAGTTTCAATGCTCATCATTTCGCCCAATTCTGCTGATTATAATATGCTCTCGCCCTTGATACATGCAACACTGTGCTGAGAGTCTGCTAACTGGATAAAGTTTAGAATTTTCAGTGGTATTTGTATGGTCGCGATCAATCTGTGAATTTTAGTGATCCATGGTAATCGAGTATTTGAGATTTCGAAGTTAATTAATATAAAAACATGGTCGATTTTAAGCAGGTACCAAGTCTGTCTGTCTGTCTCCCTCTGTATTTTTTCTTTCTTGTAAAATATCATTTTTCCCAGTAAACCGAAACCCTCTACTCGAAAACCGAAAAAAAAAATTCCGTCATGAATTTCAATTTTACACTAAATAAAACCCCATAAAACCGAAACTCACTTCAAACTTGGAACTACATTTTAGCTGCTAAATTCCTGACACGCGCTGGACCAGATTATTTACGGATAGCAATTACTGGAGTAGGCTTATCGGCGAGAAAATGTGCCAAGGACACGCGTGGTTAAAAAACACTTGAAACGCGCGCCAACACAGATTAGGCCATCTATGGGCTAACGCGAAGTCTTTGCACCATCAAAAAGAGCCAGCTTTTAAAGTGAATTATTACTAACTAAACGCTAGTAGATAAGCCATTTAAGAAAGATTATGTTTATCTGCTTATTATGTAATTGTGATTGATGCTTTTCGTTTGTATAAAGGATCCATAGAACGATTTTTGTTTGTTTGTTTGGGTTTTTATTTTTTAATTTTATTAAATTAACATGCCCAGGTATCTAATAAAAAAAAATGAAATTTGGAGCTTTTGTGACAATAATAACTATATACGCTCGTATAGTATTTTCATTTAATTTTAACTGTTTTCGTCAGCTAGAAAAACGGACCGTGAATAAATTTAAACGTGTTATATACAGTTGGTAATGGCTCATTCATTAACTTGTGCTATTTTCAAGTTGAACTTGTCTTGTCATTCCATATCATCTGACAACAAAATTTCATCTTGATCAATGACTAACAAGTTTTCCCATCCGATATGCTAACACACAGACCTCTCAACGGAAGATCAGCCAGTTACAGCTGGGATGGTGCAATTCTCTTACAAGGGATTCCTAATCAATATGGATACGTGCATAAAAGAAAAGAAAAGAAAAGAAAAGGATAGAAAATATAGAAAATATACCGTAGAGACATGATTATTGTAAATATACTAAGCAGGTTATTTAACAAACAAAGCATTAACTGCAAAAATAGTTTTATTTTATAAAAAAAAAATAACCTATAACTCATGAATAATATGTTTATTTATGTATATGTCGATACAACTATGAATCAGGCAATTCCATTTTTACAATAGACATTTTTTATTCCCAAACCAAATATAGAAATTATGAAAATCAAAAGAAAATTGAGCGTGACGTGATCTTTTCCAGATAGCAATAAAAAGTATTTTGTGGTAAAACATATAAATATTTATGGTTTTAATGTCTTCAGGCATACAAAGACTATAACCACATTGTTGTCGTGGATACTGTTATAATTTCTCATTACTGAGTGGAAAAACAGCCAGTTCTCATGAGTTGCAAAGTCATGAATGAAAGTACAGATTTTCTCTACTCACAAGTGGAATTCCAACGGTATCGAGAATAAAAGTGTTGGTTTTCTTTCTTATGGCGTACGTTTTATTTTTGCGGCATTGTATTTGATGCCTTATGATCAGCTCTTGCAAAAGAGGTCTAAATAATTTGTCAGTCCCCAAACATAAATATTTCCTAAGAAGTTTGATATAATTCTCTAATTGTTGACCAATATTAGAAACAATGACTATTTAGGAGACTGTTCTCATAGGAAAAGAAGTTAGTGTAGTGAAATAGAAGAAAAAAGGCTTCGCCAACTTTGCAGAGTACACTTAAATTCCCCATCCAGTAGTTTCTTACTGTGCAAAGAAACTTAAAATTTGCCGTTTTTGAAATAAAATGGTTTAAGTATAGCACTTTTTGTGACTGTTGTAAAGTGACATCATTGACGGATGATGCTTAAAGTTGGCCACTGAAATTAATCTTGCACTTACTGGTCGATGAAAACGTGGATGCTGATGAGACAGGTCTCATAATTCAAACTACATACACCATGACGTTTCCAATTAAACAGCAGTGTGATTTGGCCTCAACCTTATTAAGCTCATATGAGAAGTCATTGGGAAAAAAGCATGTTATTTACATGTAACAGTGCCATTCTGCATATTAGGCCTTTATCTTTATTTCTGTAGTATTTTCCAGAACAGGATATGAAATCAATGTCAGTGATAATTGTATCCAACGCTTTCATATTCCGTACAGATTGAAATACAACTTCAAAATCTGAGTCACTCTTAAACATCAGAACAAGCAAAGTTTCATATCAAATACCTGTTTCTAACTGTGGCTTCAGGTGAATTCCTGCCTGAATCAGATAAATTCTTAAGGCCATTTTTCAACGGCTCTTACTCTTTTCTTCAATATCGCATTTTTGTATAAACAATATCTTTTTACAGACATGGCATGCATCTAATTTTTTTCAAGTAAGGATCTGAAAAAAAGCATGAATTATGCTAATAATAATTGGTCTCCAAAACGTTCCGTACAGGATGACATAAGGTGTATAATATTATAATATGAATAAAAATAGCAAAGAATACACCTATACTAGTCCTAACTACTACTACTATTACTGTTACTACTATTACTACTACTACTATAATGATATCGGATTTTCTTTCTCGTTTCTTGTGGCCTTTTACCTTGTGGAAGGTCGTCGCATCTTTCTTGTCTGTGGGAGTAAGACATGTGCAACCTTACTGGTCACGTTCAAAAACAAAAATGGACACATTAAATCGACGAATGTGGCTGTTATTTCAGATAAGAACATTTGAAATCTACATAATACTATAGGACAAATGTGAATAATTCGCATCAAAATCTGGCATAATATTTTTTTTTTTTACTAACTTTCATCAAACGGCGCACTTTATGTATACTCCCCTTTTCTCGTTTATTTTTACGTTGGCCATCAATGACCAAGTTTAGTTTACACTCTGAAAATGTAAAATTGTGTGCCCAAATCATTCTAATGAGTAATTACGAACATGTATTGTGTAATTCTACTTTAGTAGAGTCATTTTTGCCTCTCCCTGTTAGATCGGGATGTCAACTCTCCCGCCGGGAGAAAAATACTCCCGATTTTTGGGATCGTTCCACGCCTACCTCTCAATCTCATAACATCTCCCGATTTTTGCAGAGAACTCGCGATTATTACATTATGCCAGCCGTTTTTCATTTTTCCGAAAAACCCCATACATAAATAGCTATATCGTATGCAATCCACAGAAGCCATAATCTATTTTATCACCTGCGTACCGTATGTACCGTATATCTTGGGACATGATGTTACAATAAGGTAAGTAAATTAAACGTGTATTTGATAATAAACTGAAAGAAACTAACCTTGTACTGTTCTCATTTATTCCTCTTTTTTGTTCTTCATCAGCAATTTATGTATAAAAGACACGAATGTGTCCACTATATGATATTGTACCCTGTCATTTAACCTACACACATTCACTTGGGTGGTGAATAAACACATCCGGTAGAGAGTAATAAACCCATTGTTTCAACTTAGACTATCAATCACAAAGCAAGCCGACGCCGACATCCGACTTTGGATTCTTTTAAGTGTGCAGGCTTTTTTATATACAAAGTATATAGGGAAGCAGACTCTGGATTATTTTAAGTGTACTGATTTTTTTATATACAAAGTAAGCCAACCTAGGGAAGCCGACTTTTATTTCTTTTTACCGGTATTCACAGGAATTTTCAAAATATATTGAAACAATGGAAATGTTGGGGCTCTGTAAGTGACACTTTGAGCATACATTCGGTGAAATGTATTAAAGGATTTGCCACAATTTAACGGGCGCCAATTGTCGGCTTGATCACAGGAAGTTCAAATAAACTCTGTTAACTGAATATAGGACTCAACTTGGCACTGAACAAGTATCATATTCGCGGCTCGATCAAAGGGATTTGCACTGGCAGATAACTTAGGAAATATTACTTATGAATTAGATCTGGCTTATGAATAAAAGCAAATATAAGTGAAATAATAACTTTGATCAAGTCTGGTGTGTGTTAAAGTGAAAGAGTAATTATATTTTTACTAATTAAAAAACTATTTATAGTTAAATGTGTTTTGTCCAATTTTGTCGAAAATGGGCAATATTTAGTGAAAAAGACGCTTTAAAAAATGCCACGAAAAAACTCCATATTTTAGGTCTCAATCGCCTTATTTTTTGCTTCAATCTCCCTACTTGGCTTTTGAAAAGTTGACAGGTATGATGTAGTAAGAGGCGACTAATGGAGGCAGGGGCTGCTGTGGCTCAGTAACTGGCGTGCTGGACTTGTGACCGAAAGGGTGCAGGTTCGAATCCTACCAGTGGATCAGCTCAGGTCGGCTACCGTGGTGCGTCCTTTGGCAGGCACGCTTGTGTTGCTGTGCCTTAAAACATCACACCAAACCAAATCATTTTGCTTTGGAATATATTTCATCAATGTTGTAAAGCAAATGAGTCAGGGATGATATCAGTCTCTCTGTCTATAATGCTGTCTCCTCCTGAGCAACTTGGTGGAAATTTAAGGGCTATTGGTAATGCACAATTCAGTACAGGTGGGTGGGGGATGACTATTATGGTAATAGTGATGTCCCATTTCATTCACTTAAAGAGTTTCTTCCAAGGTTTTAGCTTTTTCCTATTTGCTTTAGTATTTAAAATGTCCAAACACATGCTTTACTTTGCAGAAAGGCCCATCGTCAAGCACATAGTAGTTTTTTCTGTAAAATAGGTCAAAATAAGCGTGCCCGCTTCGTATGCATAATTTCCATAAATCTTAGGAAACAGAGCGTGAGTGACGTTAGAGGCGGGAGAGGGACAACAGCGTGCGACCGCTGATGGGGGAAGTTGACGCCGGAAGCTCGCTAGTTTAGGAGGAAAAATGCCAACATACTCTGCTGTATACAACCTCTCAAAGTTGATGTGTAAACAAGTCATATGATATGACCTCTCATCGTCGATGGGTACTTAAGTCATTTAAGACCTTTTAATGCTGTTACATCAGCAAGCTATAGTTTATACAGTTGCGTATAGAGGGTGAAAAATCAGTGCTATTGAGATATATCCTTCGACAAAGCATGTTTAATTTCATTTTAAGACGCATTGAAAACATATGATGATTTCTGTTTTGAACTTTAAACTCTTAGGTTAATGATCAAAGGGAACTTATTGTCTAAATCAAGTAATTTTCTGTCCCTAATACTTGCCCAAAATTACAATAATGTCTTCAAAATCAGCACCTCGAAGATATGTATTATTTTTGGGGTATTAAATACCTTTTAAAAATAAACATGAAGTTACGTTTCTGAACATCATAAGTTCATATCTTAATATTGCGGGTAGTGTTTAATATGTGTTCAGAAATTTTCATAAATGTTTCAGAACCCACTGTGACCTATGCAAGGTCGACTGAAATAGTTTAGGTGTAAACTATAGCACATGGTGTAACTTGAGAAGACAAATGTTTACGAAGTATGACATTTAATGTGACGACCCTGTTACGTAATATTTTCTATTTATGTAAATATAATAGCTATGGTTCATTTTAACATTCGCTACATAGCTTTTATTCAAATTTTACATTTTTCCATGCATTATCAAGTTTTGATCAAAATATGCAATTAATAGCTGCACCGCAGTAAAAGTCTTATTTACAACTGAATCTGAATACAGTCTAGCATGCTATTCATGAAAAAGAAATGCAACATTTTGCTTTTCATGATACAATAATTCAAATAAGAAGAAACGGCAACAAAATAAATAAATAAAACAGAGACTCTTTTAAACAAGCATTATATAAGGACCATCTGCGTATAAGGGTAAAGGTCCATAGGTCCCATTTATACATAAATTAAAACACGACCTGCTTATCAAGACCACTTCCAGATTGTCCTCAGAGTAGTCCTTGCAGACAGGTTTGACTATACGTTGTTAACGGATCTACATTTCGCTATGGATTTTCAATGATTATATCTGATTTATTTTCAGGAAAATCGATACAATATGAATTACATACAAAATCTCGATTGCTTGTTCGACCTGAAATAAGTGAACTGCCAGTGAATTAAAGTGAACAAATCTATCACTGGGACGGCCAAGATTAGGTTCGGTAGATAGCTTGAGCGAGTCATCTTCGCCTATACGATCTGGACCTTAGATGAAAACGATTTCAGATCGGAAAAGTTATTGAAATTGAATGTGTCTAATAACCGTCTAATGCATATTTATGAGCTCAATTTCACAGTCAACGATTTTCTTTAATGCATTTCTTTCTTTGATTCTATCTTGGTTGAAAAATTATCTAACAAAATTATTAGTGGAAGTCTTGTTATACGTGCATAAATTGTAAAGTATTGTATATTCTGTATGCCTACGTGAGCAAACACTCGTAAGAAAAGGAACAAATACCAGAATGTTAAGAAGGATGATTTTCCAAATCACCTGTTATATGAAAATCTTTATATTTACACCCGTCTCAGATTAATCATACTGAAGGTAAACAAGGGCGTGTACATGAGAGAGAGAGAGAAAGAGAGAGAGAGAGAGAGAGAGATCTACATTTCGGTATGTATTTTCAATGTTTATATCTTATTTATTTTGAAGAAAAGCTATAAAATATGAATTACACACAAAATCTCGATTGCTTGGTCGACCTGACGTCATGTGATAGATTGACGGTCTGCCAGTGAATTGAAGTTAACGAATGTATTACTGAGACGACCAAAATTAGATTTGGAAGATAGCTTGAGCGAGTCATCTTCGCGTATACAATCTGGCTCTTAGATGAAAAAGATTTCAGATTGTAAAAGCTATTGAAATTGAATGTATTTAATAACCGTCTAATTCATATTTATGAGCTCAATTTCACTGTCCACGATTTTATTTAATGGATTTCCTTCTTTGATTCTATCTTGGTTGAAAAATTATCAAACAAAATTATTAGTGGAAGAAGGATAATTCTCCAAATCACATGTAATATGAAAATCTTCATATTTACACCCATCTCAGATTAATCATACTGAAGGTAAACAAGGGCGTGTGCATAAGAGAGAGAGAGAGAGAGCATAAGTTGTGGCTTGGGTGAGACAGAAATAAATGAATAAATATAAAATATATTAAGTTCCATGACTATACGGTTATACGTCGTTTTTATTTGCTACCACAGAATGGTATATACCTTTCTGCATATTGGTGATCCATTACTGTATACCAGCGTCATCATGTATATTATTGTTACTAGAGGAACAACAAGAACAACAAAAACAAACTAAGCAAAAAATCTCTTTGTTTTTTAATTCATCAACATCCATAATCACTATATTGTTCGTGTATAATCCCTATTTTCCATTACTGTAATTCCTGGTCCATTACTGTATTTCTGTCCATTACTGTACATACATATTTTATATCAAAACTTAGAAAAATAAAAACAATGAATAAAATATCTTCGAACTGGAGACAAAAATAAATAAATAAATATAATTATGCTTAATTAAATGACTATACGTCGTGTTTAAATTTGTTACCATAGTATAGTATACCTTAATGTATATTCAAGTGGTGTTCCATTACTTTACACCAGAGCCATCAATTTTCATATTAATGTCTATAGACCAACAACACCAACAAAATGTACACATTTTGTTTTCTAAAGTATTTAACAAAATCAATACTGTGTGTACAAAATGCTTAATTTTCTTCACCATTACTTAAAATTTTTTTACGTTACTGTATTTAATCTCCATTACTGTACATAACTGTGTTTAGGTACACCGGCACGTCTGATGTACGAGCTTCAGAGCCGTCAAAATCAAGGAGTTCGTTCAACAACGACTCAAGCTGGATTTCTGAGGGATAACAATGTCAGACAATACTCGAAACTTCTATATTTATTTCCAAAATTACTAAATTCAGGCATAAAATGTTCACAATAGACACTTCCGTAAAATAAGCACTCTCACACTATTATATTTTCAAACTAAAGTTTCTGTTTCACTCGTTTATGAATAATTAAAAATATGCAAATTAGTAACATATCAATTCTTCAAATCAATATTCTGATTTCATTTTAAAGAATGATACTTTTATGCTAACTTTCCAGACTAATATTAAAAGTCTGTCAAGAAAAAATGAAGAAAAAAAAAAACAAAAAAAAAAAAACGATAATATTTTTATTTTTAAAACACAGTAGCGAGAGCATGAAAACTACAGTATACATATGCATGAATGTCATAATCAAACTCATTTTAGATCTTGATGATAAAGCTTACATAGCAAGTCTGATCAAAATCTGATCAGAAATATGGCCTCTAGAGTGTTAAGTTCAACCACTCAGATGCTAGATTACCTCATTAATATGCATGGTTATGGTTCATAATAGAACTCATCTGAGATCTTAACGATGCAAGTTTCCATGCCCCAAATCTGATCAGAAATATGACCTATAAAGTGTTTACAAGTTCAACCACTCAGATGCTAGATTACCTCATTAATATGCATGGCTATGGCTCATAATAGAACTCATCTGAGATTTTAATGATGCAAGTCCACATACCCCAAATCTGATCAGAAATATGACCTATAAAGTGTTCACAAGCTCAGGAAATCAAATGTAAGATAACCTCATTATGCAAGGATCTCACCTATAATCAAATTCATTAGAGATCTTATTGCTATAAGCTCACAATTTTACCAAATCAGATCAAAATCTGATAAGAAATATGGCCTCTAGCTTGTTCACAAAGTCAGCCAATCAGATGCATGATCGCCTCATTAATATGCCTGGATGTTGCTCATAACTGACCTCATCTGAGGGCTTGATGATATAAGCTTACATCCCACATCTGATAAAAATCTGATCAGAAATATGGCCTCTAGAGAGTTTAGAAACTCAGACAATCAGAAGCAAAAGCACCTAATTAATATGCGTGCATGTCCCTCATAACTGAAATGTAAATATAAATTGTTAACAGAAGTACCATAAATAGCATAGTATATATCCACTCCATTTTTTCAGTCCTTTATGTATATAACTGAAATTTGTATGCAAAAACCACTTTTCTTCAGTCACTGTAACTTTGACCATTGACATTTTGCCCCAAAATACTAGACTTCTTCCTTACACCAAGTACAAGCCATTCGCACAAACTTTAGTCCAGGTCTGTGATGTATGGTGTGGAAACCATTTTTTCTTTCAGTCACAGTTACATTAACCTTTGACCTTTTTGACTCCTGAAAATGATAACTTTCTTTCATGCTTCAAGTGCAAGCCACCCATAGAATTTATAGATGTCGGAAAGATTGAGTTGATTTAAGTAGAAACTATTTTTATTCTTTCAGTAACAGTGACCTTGTCTTCCCTACCCAGTTTATTAACTGTGGATGATGGAGAACTTGATATATTGTACAGTCATTTTTCTTTTATTAATTAGTAACCTTGGCCTTTGAGCTTTTCACCCTGAAATCAATAGAGTTCTTCTTTACCCCAACTGCAATTCATTCACAAAGCCTGGCAACAACAGATGGTGTAGAAATTTAAAAGTTTAAAGGTAAATGTGTTAATATTCTATAAAAGGTATTTAAATAAAAAGATAAAGTTAAAAGATGTAAAATCCTTAAAGCATACTTAAAATTTGTGACACAAACTGCACTCCGTCAATGGCAGAGTATGCATTATAGCTGAGGTCCACCCTTCAGGAGATGCGCATGAGTCAGGTATGTGTGTCCAATATGTGATTGACACAATGCCACTCTGTGATTTGTTCTATATGAGGGTTGCCACTCTCCAATGATGGGTCTGATATTCTGAAGTTTGTTTGTGGAATTTGCATTCAACATATTTTGAAGAACATGCTGATCCATATCATATTTTAAGTCAGTATATGGAATCTTCCAGAAATGTGGTCACCATAGGGGAAACAAGCTCAGCCAATCAGATGTAAGATTGCCTCATTGATATGCATGGATCTCACTCATATGCAAAATTAGCTCAGACCTAGACAATGTAAACCTATATACCAAGTTTGATCAAAATCAGATAAGAAATGTGTCCTCCAGTGTGGTAACAAGCAAATAATGATGGATGGACAATGGATGGATGATGGACACAAGGCCATACCATAAGCTCAGTTGGCCTTATGGCCAGATAAGCTAACAAATAACATACATTACATGCCATTTTCTGAACTTCCAGTTTCTCAAACAAAGAACATGTCATCCAGGTCCCCAAATTCAATGGTCTCATGGCCAACTTACTACAATTGCAGGGAAGGCCACTTTGTTACAGCTGCCTGGCCAACCTGGAAATAATTTACCTTGTAATGAATACCAAACGAACAATGCAAAATAACATCTAGGACTGAGGAGAGCTGCTCAAGAAAGAAAACAGATTTATTAAAAATAATTATAGGGAAGTACAGACGGATGCAATAACAGCTCCTCTGCTCAATTAATGTAGTAATACAATGAACTACTATGTATTATATCTTTTTTTAGAATAACTAAAATTACATATGTTTTAAAAATTATGGGTCTATTTTGAAAAAAGTCAAAGTGATCACCTCATAAGTTTTAATAAGAAACAAAGTAGCAGGCTAAATTGGAAAAGCACCAGGAAAAGTCCCCCGCTTGTAGTCCAGGGGGCAATGCCTCTGATGGTGAGTTATGGGTGACTTTGTACCCCTCCAACATAAAACCAAAATGGTCCAGCTGTATGAACTCAATTTAAACCATCTCTCCTCTATGTGAAATTTGTTTGAATGCTACTTACCTCATTAAAAAAAAATCTGAAAAAAAAGCAAGGGACAATTTTCTTGAAAAAATATTAGTTTTTTTAATTTATTATTGATTTTACTTTAATAGGATTACATGCAAGATTCTCAGTGAATGCTGATATCTGATTTCCAGGTTAGGGTAGGATAGAAATTGCAGATTGCCAGGTAATACATGTAGAATAACAAGATTCAAGAAAATAAGCAAATGTGGGGTTTTATAATATTTCACACACTAAAATATCAACTATAAAATAATCAATGTAACAAGAAGAGAACACTGTCAAAACACGGTTTATCCATGTAATATAAATGTGCTGAAACTTTTGCATATGAATAAATTACACATATGTTCCTGAAAGAATTGGAGGAGTAGACTCCCTTTCAATAAATATATATTTGATATGTCACAGCATGTTGTTTTCCTGTTGCATTTTATGTTCATCATGTGCTTTAATCTGTTGTATTTCAGTCAAACTGTGACCAAAATGTTTGACATGTTGATTGTCTCTTACCATTTGTATAGTGTATATATGTTCGCATCCACTAGCCTATATTATTTCTTCTCTATTTCTTACTGTATCCTCCCTTCCTCCGTAATGCATAGAACTATCGTATAATAATTTGTTGCAAACCAGTTTTTTTTCCTTCAGCACTTTTGTCTACTAGTATCTACTGTCCTGTCTTCTTTAATGGTTTTGATTACTACTGTTGATCATATTAAACTAGGTACAAAAGTCAGGCAGAGGTTTCCAATAATGCCAACTATGAAAAGAATCTTCTAGACTGGACCTATCTGTATTGACTGGAAGATAATAATCATAACTGGATTAACGGTCTCGGATGGAATACAGTGGTGAATTATTTACCTATTTAAATAAACTTTTTCAAACTTCTGGAATTGTAGGCAGTGATTCCTGTACAAATAAATGGCAAAATATTGCTAGATACCAGCTTCTACTGAAATCCCTGTCCTGTGTCAGCATCCCTTCAGGACTCATGGTATCAGTACAACTATCACAGTAAACCCATGGAAACACCATCATATTAAAAATTCAATAACTTTTAATTTCTGAATACTTACGATCAAACCGATATCTCTCAGTATGGGCCCATCCATGATGAACGCTTCTGCATGAAGAAAACCATACAAGCCAGGCATTTTTTTAATCTACATATGCATGAAACATGGGTTTTCAATTGTGCACCAAAAGAATCAGCTGCTAATTTCAGTAATGAGTGTTCCCAAGTCCAGTCTGTAAAAGGACTGAAAATGCATCAACAGTATATTGCCTCTATTTTTGTCAGTTACAAACAGGATAAGCTCTCCAAAGATTCTGCTAAATTTTACTTCTTATTATCAACCAATCATGATCATCCAAACCCATAATCTATTTTATGTTCACTCATTTCTAGACTGGTTCCCATTTTTCCATAAGTCCTACAGGTGCTAATTTTAGGAGTTGTCTCCCTTGCAATGTACAGTGAGACAATGGTAGAATTGGCCTAACAAAAAGCCGAATCGGAGAAAACATAAAAATGTCAATAACTTACAAATTATTAATTGTTATCAACGTGTACCAGAAGTTGTAATGAGTCAAAACTTAGTAAATTTGGAGATTATTAAAGTTCTTCCCCCCAAAAAATTTATTTTTATTTTCATGATATTTTTGAAAATTATTTGCAAACATATTCATTAATTTTTCTGTTTGCATCTTTAGTTTAAATTAAACAAGAATGCCCCCACTGGCTATTTTTGTCTTAACATCATGATAAGAAATTAAATTAGCACTTAGGAAATACCTTGAAAAATAGGATGAAGCAGGAGATAGCTGTGTTATTACCACCAAGTGAGCTTCTAGGGTAGGCTCCTCCAACACCTGAACACAACATCGCTTGCGTTTTCTGACCGGCTAATCCCTATTGGTGGCTTGTACATTTATGTACTTTGACCAAGTAAGTGACTTTATAAGAACTCCTACTAAACAGTGATTAAGTAAGAGTACTTCTGATGCACTTGTGAAAGAAAAGGACGAAACGGCAACTTTACACTATGCTGTTGACATATCCCAGAGCTCAACTGCCAAAAAGCTTAAAAACTGCCCACCTTCTCTGAACTTAGTGGACCAGTTCATAATAGCCAGTGGAGAAGGTGATCATCTGAGCTGAACAAATGTGACACTGTGTGAATTCTTCAATTCTGCAATAAAAAAAAATACACAACACAAAGAATC
Source organism: Margaritifera margaritifera (assembly GCA_029931535.1). Lineage (NCBI taxonomy): Eukaryota > Metazoa > Mollusca > Bivalvia > Unionida > Margaritiferidae > Margaritifera > Margaritifera margaritifera. The sequence continues at coordinate 44,207 of JAQPZY010000419.1, read as the reverse complement.
AAGTTTTCAGTGAAATATTATTTGACCCTAGTTCAGAGTTACAATGTGGTCTGGTATGGAGAGAAAGGCCAAAATAGGATTCATGTGAATATTTAAATGAAAGAATAAACTTATTTGAAACTGTACACTTACTTTGAAAAGGAACATAGGCTGCAAAGATTAATCCAGCCTTACAAATGGGTTTTTAAACTCTGGAGTTACAAACACAGGACTTGTTATGTTCTTACAAATGAAAATATTACAGCACCAGTGTTATCAATATTACACAAGCAGCAAAACTTTGTGACTGAGAAAGTTGTAGAAGTAAACACAGAAGATACGGAAGAAATTAAAAATAATTTCAGAAATATATTTAAGTTCAGTGAACTACCTGATAATTCTGGAATGTTTGTTGAGAGCAATGGACAGCATGGCAATCACCTATTCAATGTAATAACGCTCGTCTATTCAGTGCCAGAGAAACTCTATTCAGGCTGGAGCCGAAGTTGCCTCCACCGTACCTGAAAATATGACAAATAACATGATTGTGTTAGCATATATACTGGAAATAGGAGCCGCAGTGTCGCTCAATGGTTAATGTGCCAGACTCACATCCTAAAGGGTGCAAGTTCAAATCCTACCATCAGATTAGTCCGGGTTGGCTAGCGTGATATGCCCTTGGACGACGCACTTAACTCCAATTCCTTGGAACTAAATAACAAACCTCTGTTGCCAGTATGAATGTGATCAAGTTTTTAAGGGAAAAGTCACCAAAACAAACCAAATCACTGGAAATAAAATTATAGTCATACCCGCTCTTACAGTCATCTGTATTTAAAAGCCACCTGGTTTTAACAGCCATTATCACTTTTCCACCATGGTAATTCTTCTGTAAAACTAATGAACTAAACAGTCACCTGCTTTCCACAGTCAATGGGAAGGTGTTTCCTAATGAAACAATGTTTTCTTGCTGTTTTAAGCTGTCACTCAAGCATATTGACCTATGTATACAAATGAAGCAATTGACAAGTGCTTCCTTATTTATTTTGACCGATGTAAACTTTGGTGGATATAAATGAGCATCGTAAAATGATAGCATTTTTCTCACAAATAAAAGATCAAGTGCATATACATAGTGCTTGGTTATAAATAAATTTTTATTTTTAAAATCTTCCTCAGACATCAATAGTAAAATGACAATGTTTGGAAATGATTGTCAAATGTTCATTACATATATTACCACAAGTCTGTAGGAAAACAAATCCATTTAATGAATTCTTGCAATTACAACATTTGCATATCAGGGCAATTTACTACAGAAGTATGATTGAATTTCTTTGGATTTTTTGGTGGTAGGGGGTGAAACGTATGTACTTATGACTATTGTTTAACCCCAGGAGTCTGGCATTTTATCAATAAAAAACAACGAAAATTTGTAAAAATACGAATAACCAGATCTGTACTATATACATTAATAATATTGATAAGGTTATTTTGTGGTTTCACAAATTTTCGTAGTTTTTTTTTTATAAAACAGACTATAGTGGAGGTGGAGGAGACTGCACTTTGCAAGCCTAGTCTTTCACCATGTTTGTTAAAGACGTGTTAAATTGTAAATAAATTCACTAATATTAACAATGGCCACTTGTAGCCCACAATTTCATCAACCGATAACCATCATAAATATATTCCCACCCGCTCACTATTTCCCTTGTCAGTGATCTTACCTTGCAGCGAGCTCGTCCAAATTCCCATTAATCGTTTTTTTTCTGAGTGACTAATACACCTTCAACGCATGTGTCGACCATAGTTTAAACTTGTCAAACGTCGTCATTCAAATCTGCCCTTTCAACACGATGGTTGCCTTTTCATTCGATGGCGATGGGGCGTGGTGGTTGTCACGACAACAATGATGTAAGTTTAATCACTGGAAAATTTACTCCAACATCCGGGCTCTACTAAACAAAATGGCGGCGCTGATGAAACTGTTTATCTACATTGCGTCTGTCTATCGATCATTTCCCGCAATCATCTAATGTAAACTGGAAATTAAGAGCAAAGAACAACAAGGAGACATATATAAAATCTTGAAGGTAAGTGACTTTATTTATTTATTTGCCGGTCGCTTATTTTATGACCCGCGACACCATAGCACTCGGACTAGATTTCGGTGTTTCGTGTAACCGTTTCATACTCTGATTTCATACAAATGGATTCTGCTGTAAGTACATAAACATGTTAGAATGAAAAATACCAATCCTACCTATGCATAAGATTATACTTTAACTTAAGAGTAAGTACACAGTAATATACAATACATGTGGAAAAAAGAAAAATGTCTGGAACGCTTACTCGTGTGACAGTTAACTTTAAATTAAGGTTAGAAAGCACTAATCTCATTAGCGCTTGAGGTACCCTGAATCCAGTGCATATCCGTGACATGGATTCGGCCTCTACTAAGTATAAAGAAGGCGCATCATAATGGATAAGAAAAAAAAAAAAAGAATAATTGAGGGGTCTCTCGAAACCATAACTCATCACAATATAGCCAGGGTTGTGCTGGTGTGCCAATGAACCCTATATTCACACATAACCTACATACATGCTAGCACTGAATAAGTAGAAAAATGTGTGCTATATATGTGTGAAGTTTACTCCTGATAATATATATGCTGTTTAGCATTTTTGTAAATTTCTACTTCTTCTTCTTCTTCTTCTTCTTATTATTATTAATAGTATTATTATCTATAAATACTGCATAGAATCTACCCATATGTTTTCTGAAATATTTGCAGATTAATGTATATAATATAAACATATTATCTACTGTAGAATAACCCGCTCTAAACCCGGCTTGTTCTTCGCCAAGTAATTCATTTTCTTCCACCCATTAATTTATCCTTATTTAAAATCGACGTAAATACTTTGCTTAATACAGGTATGTAGTAAACTAATGCCTCTGTAGTTGAAAATTCGTTTGCATCACCTTTCATCAGAATTGGTATAATGTTAGCCGTTGGCCAATATTCTGGATAATATCCAATATCAAATAGTTTATTAAATATTATTTTATGCTAGGCAGTGAATTACTGGATTTTCCGAGTTAAATAATTGTGATATTTCACTGCAGTGTAAAAACATAATTATTTTACTGGCCGTCAATAAACATTGATAACGTTATAACTAAGAAATTCCGAATTTTTTTTGTAAGACGCTTCTGTGGTGTAAAGGTTAAGATGGCTTCTTTGCACCTAGGCGAATCGGGTTAAATTCCAGCAAAAGACAATTTTTTTCATTTTCTTTTTATCTGCTGTTTTACCTTTAATTGGGAAAGAGCATTATGTAACTAATGATATTTTATGTGCAAATATACACAAAACAGAGCAGAACATAAACGGTAAACTGCTGACATTATCACACTGTATACATTAAGAAATCAGCTACTTCAGTGTGTTATACAAATTGCTTGAGCATAAAATAGAAAGAATATTTGCTTGCTCCGAGTGAATAACGGATATATTTCATCTTGTGGGTGAAAAACTTAAGTATTTTCACCCACTCGATGAAATATATCCGTTATTCACTCGTTTCAAGCAAATATCCTCTCTATATTGTTTTTATTGGTGCAGTTATGTTGCCCTTACATATAACAAATTGCTAGATAAAGCGTCTACTCCCCCAGGTTTTTCATGCTTCATTTTACTCAGTGCTAGGCGAACTTCCTCTTCAGTGATTATTCTATCTAGAGTATCATGGACTAGTTGAATATTTTCCTTTTCCTGTAACAGGTCAACAGAACTGGAAAAGTTAAATAATTCTGAAAAAAGATAAAGATTGAATCATATTACAAGTATCTAAAAACTCCTAGTATATGTGCCAGAAAACTTTATCTTTGCAAGCATTGAAGGCTATGCATATTTTTAAGCAAAATCTTTTAAAATTTGGCAAAATACCTGTAACTGGATTTTTGCTTCATCTATTTGACTCGAAGATAGCTTCCATTCTTAACTATGGGGCTGAGGTTTGGGGGTTTTATAATGGCAATGATAATGAAAAAGTTCATTTGTCATTTTGCAAATATATTCTTGGTCTACTCCAAATGCATTTGTATATAATGAATTAGGAAGAATTAGTGCGCAGAATATAAGATATAAACATATTTTGAAATGTTGGCTTAGAATTCTAAAAATGCCAGAAGACAGATATCCTAACAATGTTACAATTTACAACTAAGATGGGAAATGAAAATTGTGATTGCTGGGCTAACAATCTTAAAAACCTTCTATTTACGTATGATTTGACAATGTTTGGCATAGTAAATGATGAAAATACATTTCTTAGAATGTTTAATCGGAGATGTTAAGATATTTTTAGGCAAAAACTTCAGGATTAGATTAAATCAATGGAAAGACTGTGCTTCTATAGGTCATCTAGAATATAATTCACTTGTCAAAGATATCTAGAATTGTTAGGAGGATATGAAAATAATTCTTATGGAGAAAGATATGGAGAATTACGAAGAAAATATTTACCCACCTTTATATATAAAAAAACCAACTTTAGAAATTGTTTGGACTTTATACAAAATGATACTAGAAAAATTCTGGTGACTAATTTAGTAATGTTTAGTATACAAGCCTTAAAGATTAGAGAAGCCATTTTATCATCAACTCCTGCTATATAGACTCTTGATCAATATCACAAAACTTGTGTTTGCTCCATGCAGGCTTCAGATTTCTCTTTAATTTATATTGTGTGATTAAATTGTAACATATATTTGTATTTCACCCAATTAGAAAAAATTATAATAATGATTAATTGCATGTATAACACTTCCAATAGATATGATGTTCTGTTACACACTAAAACACCTTTTTGTACGGCATAATGTATGGGCATGTATCATGAGCCAGTGGCCTGTATTACAAACAAACACTATTATTATTATTATGTCATATACTGAAAACAAGACACAAGCATTATCCACTTTAACCCCATGAGTAGGAATAGCCCACGAGTCGGGTTAAATTAGATAATTCCCGTACTTTTTCTCTGCACGGCTTGTATTATGTGTCATTGAAATCCTTAAGCTCCACCCATCACTTTTTGTTTATGTGAATAAATGTTATAAAATACTATCCATTATACCAATCAGCTGATCTCTTGGCGCGAAATATGGGCTGTTCTTGTCAGATTCTCACACTGTCCTTGACCTACTTCCCGGAAACGTATGTATTCATGTTACGTACGTTTAGTATGCATCATCGAAATATTGACTTGTTTCAACAAGCAAGTAATCTCAACTAAGATTTTGACACAACATTGTAGGATTTTATTGATCATGTTAGTTATAACTTATTTCTAAACCACGGAACAATGGAACAGGGCAACGTTAGGACTGATGGAAGACACGTATATAAACAAGAGTCCTTGGACAGGACTGACGCTCTACTGGCTGGAGAGAATTTAAAGCAATTCAAATTAGGACCATTTCTTTGTTTTAACTGCTGAGTGTTGAAATCATTTGTTGTCGCAGCAACCTGGACAAAGCCAGATGTATTAAGCACAGAGCACGTGCCAACGATGTTTTTGTTGGTATAACGTGACTACCGCGTTGACAATGTGCTTTGTGATTGATGAATCTGGTTTTCTCCAGGTTGCTGCGAAAGCGACAGGTTTCTGGTCATTGTTCTCGAAATAAATATGTTGAGAATTGTGTGTCCTTTCGTTTTTTTTACAAACATTATGTGACTTTCATTTAATGTTTTCGAATTTTTTGTACAACAACATTGTGCAATAATCTGATTAATAAATACGCTGCACCTACTGTCATCTAGAAACTCGCAGACGAAAATTATCGATTGGTATGGGCTTTTACAATGGCTGCCATGTACTAAACTGGGTCAAGAAATGAGCACTCGAGTCTAATCGTCGCAATATAGTGTATAACGAATTTATGTGCATGCAGAATAAGTAATAATTAAAATAATAATTAAAATATTCAGATAACAATACTTTTTTCCCAGATCAATGATGAATACAAATAAAAATAGAACTAATATTGTATAATTATTATTTAATAATGATAATATTTGTATCACGAATTTGAAATTAAGAAATTGAATAGATTTAAAATCATACTAAATTTTTTGTGGAATGTTTAATATGATATAAATATGATAGAAATCTCAAATCAAATTATCTGACATTTATGATTTAGAGAGTTTTGTTAATGTTAATCATTTGCCTGATTTATAACAACTACACCATGGGATGAAAATGTGTGTAAAGTTTCATGGCAATCCTCCAAGTAGTTTAGACGAGAGACGACAGACGCAGGGCCGTACCATGAACTTACTTGGCCTTAGGTCAGGTGAACTAAAACAAGTACGTGATACACACATTTAATATGATTGCGTACTCCTCAATTTCTCAGTCGTTATTTTCTTTTCTTAGCAGCTGGTACTAAATTGTATAGGACGTTAACAATATTTTTTATGCTAGTTAAATATTCTTTCCCACTTTGTTTGCAAAGGAATAATACACTGATTTTCTATTTGTCCCATGCACACAGTCAAGACTTATTTGTAGTGCTTAGTACATATTTACAAGATACATTAAGATATTTGTTCTTTTACCCACAAGGTAATATCTCTACAATATTTAAAAAATAAATAAATTGTAATTATGTAGGTGGAGTTTGGCTAGAAGTGTGCTCTCTCTCTTTGCAGCCTAACATCGTCGCTGTGTTATGTTGACAACTCATGTCACTTAGAGCCAATACGTCTTGATCGCAGTCCATTAGAACGACACAATGGCTACAGCAAGACCACAAGAAGCTATTTGCACTCTGGTCCCATATGGGACTCTGAATCTAGAACAGAAAGGTATGTGATAGATAAGTCATATATAACAATCTAGTTGCTTTTTACTAACACATTAATCAATACATATATACGGTGTTCCAAAATGTATAAAAATCAATAGGTGGAAAATACCATCGTCAACATTTCGACAAGTATGAATCGAGATAACATAGTTATATTTGTTTTGGTTACTTAAAGTTTAAGATACATAATGAATTCTTTCAGCGAATTACAGGAGCCCTAGTACAAAATGACGACACCGATCTAAACATGTGAGGAGGGGAGAGGGAGGGGTTGGTAGGCCGACTGCAATTGCCGTTTATAACAGTAGTTGGACTATGCTGATGGATGCAAAAAACAATTATATATTATATTCAGACTAATGACAATAAATATCTTCATTATTGTTTGAGATGCGTTATATTTAAAAAGGGGTCCCACATAATTTAATAACATTTGTTTTAAAAAAAACACTATTTTAACTTTTGCCTCCACTAAGTTGGACTTTCATCATCAGTATTATTTTCAGCTTTTTCTCTCTACTGATGATAAATTGACCATTTTAGTATAACCTTTCAATATTTGGTATTATTTATGAAGAAAAAAAAATTAGTCAATTTCCAGTGAGGATCGTTTTGAGACGGGAAAAATGATGACAGTTTCTACATTGACAATCAAGTTAAAGGCAGAGTTCCATTTGTACGAGAATATTATGCAGGAACACGATAATATTTTGTGTCCGAATTTTGCTTTTAATTTGTTTAACACCAACAGAAATACAAAATCAAGGTAAGACAGGAATGCGCTTTATTTCAGCTCTCAACTACCCGAAAATTTGATTGCATTATCGTTTCGTGATTTGACTGATTGAGAGTCGGGTATACCCACCGCTTTTTTTCAATCCAATCATGCAACGCCCTAATAGGATTTGTTTGGGTGACGTCATATCCCATAGGTATATTGGCTGCTGGAACATCTTTTCATGGACAACGTGTGTACCCGTACATAATTCCACCTATTATGCCTAGCTTCTCTAGAATAACATGATCAACCCTAATGGTTAGACACAAATAAAATATAATTCAGAAGTAGCGTTTTTATTTCACTTTAGAACATCTAGTCCTTTCCTTGTTTACATCCAAACTTTAAACAAAAACAGTGTGTACAAGAGAACGAAGCAAAAGAAAGTGTTTGCATCATAATATATATATATATATATATATATATATATATATATATATATATATATATAATATATATATATATATATATATATATATATATATATCTAACGGGAATTCAACATTAAGATGACAGTCTGGCCTCAATGGGAATTTAACACTGTGGGACTCTATGGCCTTTAACAGGAAATGTAATATTAAAACTACATTTGTAATCCAACACGCCATTTGGAGTGACCAAGACCCGGCCATATACATTCCAACACTCCACACCTGCTATCCAGCACTCCACACTTACTATCCAACACCCCTCACTTATTAACCAATATGATATTTCACGTTGTCACTATCAATATTTTTCTGTGTTAACAGGATGGGTCTGTATGGCGACAATATAATTTAGCATTAGTCCATAGATTTAACATTGTGTGCCTGTATGGTGAGAGTAAAAAGCTTGACGTTGAAAACGTCCATAGGTTTAATATACACTTTCATTGAACAACACCCAGTCATCTACTATTCAACACCCCACACTCCCTATCCAATACTCTACACTTACTATCCAACACCCCACATTTACTATCCAACATGCCGTTGTAGTGACAAATACCCGGTTATGTACTATCCAACACCCCACACTTACATGACATTCCATACATTTACTGAGAAGTACATGATGACGTGTATAAATAGGCTCATGTATCAAAACATGTTTTGATATTTCACATGTACGTGATTTTCAGCATCAGCAAATGTTCCTCATAATCTAAAAATATTATAGAATTCATAAACTCACGAGTTGATCTTTATCTATTGTTATTGAGTTTACTTTATTTGGATTGTATAATTTTTCCTCGTATTTACTACAAATGTTAAATTATCTAAGAATTAAAACTAATGCATCATATTAAAAATGGGCTGGATAGTAGATGTGTTTCTGACATTTCTGTAACAGACTCAGATTTAGAAAATACTACCATATATGGGGATAAATTATGTTGCCAAATGGTCTCGATTCAGTGGCAGCGCAAGGTGCAGAATCGCCTGGGGGCAATGTTCTTTAGTGGCGCCCCTGCTTTGCCAAAGAGAACAGTTTTTATGTCAATTGCCAACCTCCATCCCCCCACCCCCACCCCCCATCTAAATATAAATTTTGTGAAGAATTGCCCCTGTTAAGGTGAGGTGAAATACTATGAAAATTTCAGCTGAAAAAAGTCCCCTCCCTCGCCCCGCCACTACCTCGATTTGCCAATTTTCGGAAACTTTGCGCGTGTAAATTTCATGATTTAGTCTTTTAGGATCATATATAATTTTAAATTTCAAAGATCTGCACGAGTTTCAGTTTTCCCGGTCTCTGATCCGGTGGCTAAAATTGTGCAAATATATAATGACGCAAAAACTTACCTTTAAAAGGGAAATAGTATGGCTCGGAAGTTATAAAATTATAAGACTGTATTGCTTACGTTAGATTTAAAAAAATAAATGAATAAAAAATACAGATAGTGTGAGCTTATTAATAGCAAAGAATACACCTATACTAGTCCTAACTACTACTACTATTACTGTTACTACTATTACTACTACTACTATAATGATATCGGATTTTCTTTCTCGTTTCTTGTGGCCTTTTACCTTGTGGAAGGTCGTCGCATCTTTCTTGTCTGTGGGAGTAAGACATGTGCAACCTTACTGGTCACGTTCAAAAACAAAAATGGACACATTAAATCGACGAATGTGGCTGTTATTTCAGATAAGAACATTTGAAATCTACATAATACTATAGGACAAATGTGAATAAGTCGCATCAAAATCTGGCATAATATTTTTTTTTTTTACTAACTTTCATCAAAAGGCGCACTTTATGTATACTCCCCTTTTCTCGTTTATTTTTACGTTGGCCATCAATGACCAAGTTTAGTTTACACTCTGAAAATGTAAAATTGTGTGCCCAAATCATTCTAATGAGTAATTACGAACATGTATTGTGTAATTCTACTTTAGTAGAGTCATTTTTGCCTCTCCCTGTTAGATCGGGATGTCAACTCTCCCGCCGGGAGAAAAATACTCCCGATTTTTGGGATCGTTCCACGCCTACCTCTCAATCTCATAACATCTCCCGATTTTTGCAGAGAACTTGCAATTATTACATTATGCCAGCCGTTTTTCATTTTTCCGAAAAACCCCATACATAAATAGCTATATCGTATGCAATCCACAGAAGCCATAATCTATTTTATCACCTGCGTACCGTATGTACCGTATATCTTGGGACATGATGTTACAATAAGGTAAGTAAATTAAACGTGTATTTGATAATAAACTGAAAGAAACTAACCTTGTACTGTTCTCATTTATTCCTCTTTTTTGTTCTTCATCAGCAATTTATGTATAAAAGACACGAATGTGTCCACTATATGATATTGTACCCTGTCATTTAACCTACACACATAGTGATCAATAATTTTTGTCTGGAAGTTTTTTAATGACACCAATGGTGCAGAACATTCAACATCCAGGATTGAATAGACATTGCTTAAAGTCTATTAGTAGTAAATTTTAGAACGACAATTAATATCTAATTTAAGATTAGTAAATACGCCTAAATGACCACGTTGACATAAACTATATAGTATTGGTTGCGCTCCACAGACATTACATACTTCTGATAGAGTGACAGGTGTAAGGTGAAGTTGTCTGCATTTGCAACATGCACAATGAAGACAATGTTGGCATACCTCTATGCTACTTTCATGTACTGTGGCTGAAATTTCTTTACATGCTGTAGTTGTGGAAATTGTGCATAATCTCAGCACACAGCTGATCGAGATGGCTGCTCCCATGTGCTCGAAAAATCAACCTGAACAAGTCCAAAGTATACTAATTTTAGCAGTTGTTCGAACAGAAAAAACGAAATTTTATGAAGTTGGCAATACCAGCTTCTGAAAGTGCAATGAATGAAATGCTAAATATATAAAAGTAAAAAAAGTTACCCTCTGTTTCTTTTTTCCGCCACAATTTCGCTTTGAAGTCAGGGACGTGAAAATGACCAAGCAGAGCTGGCATTTTTTTTATATATACGTGCACATCTGAACTAATATCAAGCTGTATACTCTATAGCCCAAATTACATCCATCAATCATGCACCAAAATAAAGGGACTTAAAAGTTCTTTTAACAATACCTACAATATACAAGGTCTTTTTAAATAGCCAGGATAACCAGTGAAGAAAAGCTTGGAAATTATTTTTCTTTAAAAATTGAACCCTATGCAAAGTACAAAACTGTAGAGCGAACCCATTATTATTCTAAGTGTCACAGACATTTGTTTCTGTCGGCAAAAAAAGAAAACTATTGACAACACCCGTTACTAATTTGTACAAGAAAACGTTATTGTCAACAGTTGTCCTATTTTACTGACAGAAACTGGTGGTTGTGCAAAGAGCAGATGGTTAGACTCTCTCTCTCTCTCTCCACATTTGTATCGCCATAGTAATATCGTTAAGAAAAAAAAACAAAAAAACTTTTATTGGCGTTAAATGCTTCATATTTTAAGAAGACAAAGTTGACGGAAAGTTTGTTTATTCTTCTTTCCATAGAATTTTCTTTGGATTTTTTTAAAAATAATTTTTGCTGAGTTAAATTATTCGTCCTTTGATAGCCATCCTATTGTACTGTATAATACGGTCTATGTAATTTTTTCACGGTTTTTAGAAAATCAAATTTAAATTTACCGTCTTACTTTGTGCTTGATTTGACTATTTACCCAACACCAATATCAAAAGCTAATATTCTGTGTTTGTAAAACATATATCTCCGCATTCATCGTTTTGACTGATACTCTGAAGTTTGAGCCTCATTTGGCTAGTACCCACATCCTGTCGATAAGGACTGCCTACAGGCAAATGTCAGATGTGAATTTATCTTTTCATGCCCAGCAAGTATGTCAAATACACGTGGTTATAAGGCAAGGACCATGATAGTTTTCAAGCAATGACCCAGGGGCTAAGTCCGATGGGATAAGGATGAATCTCAAGGGTGATTTAGGTTGCCTGTATTTATCTTTTCATGCGCAGTAAACGTATAATAGTTAGACGGTGCGGATGTCAATAGTTTCCAAGTTATGATGCTGGGACAAAGTCCATAGGAGTAGTAGTGGTCCCTGTGGTAAAAATAAGTTGCATGTGTTAATTTTGTTAATTTTTCTTTTCATGCTCACTAATTGCATATATATATATATGTTGGTAGGGATGGACGTTGAGGTCAGAGTTAAGGTGCACGTATTAATTTGTCTTTTCATGCCAGCTAAGTGTATATATGCTTACAGGGTGGGAATCTCAATAGTTTCCAATTTATGACACAAAGGCTACGTCCCAGGGAGTAGTGTTGGACGCTGAGGTGAAAGTTAGTGGCATGCAATAATTTGTTTCATCCTGGCAACTAAGTGTTTATATGCTTAGGGTGTGTATCTCCATATTTTTCAAATTATGACCCAGGGGCTAAGTTCCTGGGGGTAGAGATTGATACTTGGGGTAAATGTCAGTTATATGTATACATTTGTTTTTGCATTCCCAGTTATTTTGGTTACAGAGTGGGCATCCCAATAGTTTTTATGATATAACCCAAGGTCTAAGTTCTTTGGAGGTAGGGATAGACCCCGGTGTATCACCTCATCTGATATGTATTAAACCTTGGGCCATTGATCACATATGGGAATTCTTAGACGTGAAGCATACACCTCAAGATTTACGTTAAATCAATCCAACCCCTTAGCCCAAACTCCAGATAGTGATAAAAGTGTTAGCACAGTCTACACCAATAGAACTATCAGTGTCTCACGCTTCATGCACCAAGACATAACGGTGCAGGAGGAGTTCAAAGACATGACACGTACGATATACGTATGTATCTCAAATCCCATGCAAAGTACATATGTAACCGCTTCCTTAAAAATGATAGGTGGACAACAACACTAGTTGCCACACATAAAACCAGTTATCACATGATAATTTCTTAATCTTGACTATATGCAGTATTGTTTTAACAAACACATGAAAAATGTCAAACTGAATGTAAAGAACAAAAATAATGCACAGAATAAAAATAATAATAATAGTAATAATAATAGGAAGAAACACTACTACCACTACTATAATTATTATTATTATTATTTGTATAAAAATGATTATTCAACATAACCCAGAATTGTAATAAAATTATAATACTTTTAATACTTATTATTATTATTATTATTACATGTATTATTATTATTATAAGTTGAAAAAATAACAAATTAGATGATGATGATGATGATGGTTGTGGTGATGGTAATGTGATGATTACGATAATGGTGGTGATGGTCAAGTTATTACAGTAGGCTATTATTCTTGGTCAGAAATATAATGAAATTCATGATACAGTATATAGATGTGTACAAGTTATTTTGCATTGTTTACTATAAGTATATATGTCATTTTTTGTGTATTGTCCTGTACTGATGCTACCATTTTTCTCCACAGCGGACCATTGCACCCACTACAGAGGTCTTGTGGTCTCTGGAGACAATTTGATCGTCCTTGACTTTACGGAGAAAAATCTCTGGCTTCATAGAACCCTTGATGGAAAGCTCCTGGCTAAATCAAACAAACTGGAGTCAGATCCCCTAAGTATTTGTCTTATTAGCAATACGGAAGTCGCCGTGATTCTGGTGGACTGTAAGATCGAAATCCTGTCATTCAGATCTACAGGTGACACAGGAGTCATAACACATGTTAGGAGATTAGATGCAACGACAAGACTTGAGTTATGTGATGCAGTGGCAAAAGTGAGATTAACGGACCAGCTTGTAGTCAGTGGTAGGGATAAGGGCATGATGTGTTGGTGTATTGTCTCTCTTAAAGATGGACATGTCGATCCAATTCACCAGATATGTAAAGGGTGGCGTGACAGTCACATGGCCATAAAGAACAATATAGTTTATATCTCGTGTGAAGCTGGTCCTGTCGGTCCTGATTCCCATGAAGTAAGTGGTGTGTATGCATATGATATTCAAAATCCCCATACACGGAAGTTTCTATACCAACATAGTGATCTCCAGAGACCCTGGGGTTTAACTGTGGACATGAGGGGATTTATATTTGTGTGTAATGGGGGCACTTCCCACATTCATCAGCTGACAGACAGAGGTGAACTAGTGACCATACACAAATTGCCCAAGTCATTGACACCCCGTGATATATTCTTTGAGGACCAGCACAGAGTTCTATACATCACAAGCTTGCAAAGTAATAAGATCACTCGATACAAACTGGATTATTTAAATCAAGGTAAATCTATATTTCTTAATTTATTTAGATAAACCTTTCCATGACAGAACAAAAAAACTACATACTTCATTTGTTTACAATTAATTCCCAAGGATTTCAGTTTATATTTGTGAAGTTATAAATAGCAAGTTATAACTTTATTATCAAGACAAAGTTTTAAAGATGTAAAATGAAATCAAAATAAAAGAAATAATTCAGAGTGATCATTCTCCTCATTAAAGTGTATGTCAGTGTCATGTATAGCCATCATTATTGATCTTAAGTAATGTATAAATAAAATAGTATTTGTTATTTTTAAACTTAATACTAATATTGTTTTACCCAAGTATATTAATTTTTGATCATTAAGTGCTATACAGTATGTCAGCACAAAATTTCCAGATGAAAATTATCAATCACTATAGACTTTAAAAATGGCAGCTGGCTACTAAATTGGCTCATTACCAGTGCAGGGTAGTACATCTTTTTCAGATACACAGAGCTTTTACTGTGCAGGGTTCATACAAAGTCTGGAAAAAGTATGGGGAAAAAAGAGTGCTTTTTCCAGACCTGGAAAAAGTATGGAAAATAAAAAATGTGCCCTAAAGGTCTGGAAAAAGGATGGAATTTTGGGTTGCTGTGTTTTATTTTGCTAAAGACACTCGTCACCTGGGGCACCATTTGATCTAGTGATGGGCCTGCTGGTTCAGTGTGGTTGGCGAGACATGTGACCTATCACCCACTTGTGATTGGTGGATACTGTCTTATATTATGCAGATACCACATGCTTATTTATAGTGATACAGACTTCAAATACATGTGCCAGAGGGGTCTGGAAAATATTGCAATCCAGTCTGGAAAAGGTCTGGAATTTGTTTTACCAACAGCTGTATGAACCCTGCTGTGACTTCATAGCGCGATATTCAATCCAGTTTACACTGGATTATACCTCTTGGTTGGCAAGGTCTTAAAATGTGCACGTACTTTAGCGCTCATTTTACATGCATTTATTGGAGCAATTCTATAATAATTTTACAAGGGATATTTACCGACAAGCAAATGCAATAAATCAAATAATCACCATTTAAAGGTATGTGTAATCAAATGCGAAAAATAATGACACCTGTAAATGAGATAGACTGTACAACACACCTATATCACCTGTATTGTACTTTAAGGAAGGTGACACTTTGTATTAAACAGTTGATGAGATTGAGGTCAAAATTAATATATATCATATAAATGTGAAGTTGTATAATGTTTGTAATCCTAAATTTAAATATATAAATCTTGATAAATGATCAGGTTCATAAAATATAAATGTTATTTTTTGGTCTTAAGGTTTTGAAGGAAACCATTATACATTTCTTACATTCATAGATTTCTCTTTGTGTCTACACAGAACTAATTTCCTAAATTTCAGAAGTTGAATTAGTGAATTTCTTGTTATCAAGGTAGATGTTCATTTGACAATATAAAAAACTGCTCAAGTTACATAATGATATACATATAAATGTCCCACTATAACATGTAGTTATAATGTGAGAAACAACCAAATCTCCCAAATTTTAGGAATTAATGCTATACAGATGTCATAAACGTGAAGATAGTGTAACAGAGTTTTTGGAAGTCTATAGGGGATGGGACCAGGGCCATTAATTTCTTCAGAAATAAAATGGTTGATCAGCTGGGAATACAGAGTTCAAAAATAGTTGGAAATTGGTCATACTCTTTATTGAAACATTTGAATTCTGGGACTTATGTAACAATTGAATTTTCCAAAATGTATATTGCTCTAGCCCATGATACACACAGGTCTATTGAAATAAGACAACCTTGTTATCTCCGTACAATAGCCATGAGCTAGGATATTGCAGTTACTTCCATGCACCAGTCTGCCTGTCTGACCATCCATCTGTGACAAAGCTTGTTATCACTTCTCATCACCCACTACTTCAAAAGATTTTAATGAATCTTTGTACAGGTGTAGTGTAGGTATGTAGTTGGTGTAGATGTACAGTAAGGTTTAACTTAGGGACCAACCATTTCATTTTCAGAAGGTAGGCTTGTTTTGAAGAAAAAAAACCTATTTCAACCCTCAAGTAACTTAAAAAATTATCTTGCTCTGATTTGTAGACAACAAGATCTAATTCTATCCATTATTCTTGTTTAAAAAAATGACTTGAGAACAAAACATCTTGATTCAAAAGAAAATCCCAGCACCCACCTCCATTAAATGCTTAGTTCCTTATTTTCTCTGGTTCTTTTTTCGAATAAATTTCTGGAAAATGTGTCGAAGAGAAAGGGAGCATAGAGAATTCAGTTCGTTTAATTAGTATTTGCGCAACTCTAATGCCGGACTTTTTCTGATGTACAGTAAACATTCTTATGTTCATTGTTCCAAAGATCTGAACAGAGAAAGATTATGTATGTTGTTTGTTTTGCCAGATAAGAAACTTTTAGGAGACTATGCTTGAAGTGTGGGGAGATGCATGCATGTGACTGCAACTATATATATATATATATATATATATATATATATATATATATATATATATATATATATATATATATATATATATATTAGAAATTATAATAAATTGTTGACTTCTTTCATGTACTTTAAGAGAGAAATGTAAAGTTTCTAATCTCTCTCTCTCTCTCTCTCTCTCTCTCTCTCTCTCTCTCTCTCTCTCTCTCTCTATATATATATAGTAGTCCAGATGAATCTTAGTGTCCTTCCCACAATACACTGACTGTTGACAACTAAAACTTGATTAGCAATCAGACTATTGAAATTATGCAAACGACTTGTCCAACAAGAAAACGACTTGTCCAAGAAGAAATTTGCGAACCTTGGGTTAGTGGACTGCCAATCATTTCATACTCAATATAAGTAGATCTCGATTTTAATCAGATTAGAGATTTAAAAGTTGCAATTTATTTAGTTTGGTCCTTTTTTAGATTATGCACCTAATTGAACAACAAACTGTTTATGATGAGTTTTATTAAGAAAGGATTTGTGCATGTTGCAGATATCTATTAACATGAATAACAATGAAAAAGCTTGAAAACTCAGATTAAGCTCTCTAACATTTTAAGAAGTTCATTTATATATACACGACCACTCATCCATTACATGTACAGGTGTCCCAATAGAAATTTTGAACATGGACGACAGATCCATTCAGCTTTTTGAAGAGGCTCTAAAAGATGGAAAGGAGACTGTGTACAACATAAGAGTCATGGTTGTTGGACACTTGGGTGTCGGGAAGACAACTCTAATCAAGCGTCTTCTTGGAGAGGAGGTCAAAATTTCTGAGAGACGGAGTACAGAGGGCATAGATGTTCATGTCAATTGCTGTGATGTTTCTTTATCAACTGGTAAATGGACACGGCGAGAGAAAGGTATGTGACCATACACGATCGTATAGTATCTACATCTCTGCTTTTACACGCATGCCATAGGGGAAACGTATCATGTTCTGTTGTAGTCTGTGCACCCATCTCTATTTCGTTTATGCACAACAACTCAAGTTATCGACCGTTTTAAGTTACCACACTTTGTTAGTAGCTTGCATTTGAGGCAAAGAAGAGACCTGCTTGTATCAATTTTGAGCAGAAAAGGTCATGCATCAAGGTCTTGATCATAGGGAATAAAGAAGGTTAACTTTTCACACAATTAGCAATAACAAGATTTTCAAGATGGCCACCATGGCGACCACACTAGACACCAGATCAGTACCATTTTCATTTATAACCAGCTGGACATTATAAAAAGTGTTTTAGTGAAAACCCCATGTTGATATGACCATCCATTCAGGAGGAGGCATTGCAATAAAATATTTAAAGATGGCCACTGTGGTGGCTATATTGGACGTCAAAGCAACACCATTCTAATTTAGGACCAACTAGACCATGGAATGAATATGTATGTAAAGTTTGATGGTGATCCTCCAAGTAGTTAATGAAAGTAGTGATAACAAACTTATGCCAACATATGGATGAAGGATGGACAACATGTCATTACATAAGTTCTTCCGGTCTATGACCAGTAGAGCTAAAACTATATTTCTGTAGGAATATCTTGATTTCTTTATCAAGTATTTTGACCAAACTCTGTGGATGGCATGCATGTGAGACATGGAGGATAATTTTTCATTATGGGGTCAAAGGCTAATGCTACATTGACAGAAGAAAAAGCGATTTCCACAAAAACTTTAAATTCTGTACCACATGCTTTGACTAAACTGTGTTGATGACTTGCATTTGAGACAAGGACACCTATTGATTATGGCGTTAAAAGGTTGAAGGTGAATGTGAGTGTGACTCCAAGGAAGGAGAAACATTTTGCACTAAATAAATGAAGTCACATGCCACAAACAATGACTAAATTTTGTGAATGACTAGCCGCTTGCATTTGATCCTTGAAAGGCAGCTAACGATTTTGGAATCAATTGTTAAAAGTTCTAGGTCACTGCAACTGAAAGAAATGGTTCTGAGTAATAACTTTAGTTATGTGTTTGTTACCTTGACCAGATTTTGTGGATGACCCACATTTAAGACCTGGGGTAAAATAATTTTCACATGGCTATGCAAATATCCTGATGTATCTTACCCATTTGAAACTATAAAATCTTACAATAACTATTAGATAGCTTTCCCATCTCTGGCATGGTACATCAAAATTTTGTATACAACATTTTTTTTAGTTTTTAGATAGAAATGTCCACAGATAGCAGAGCTCTCTGAAGAATTTTAAAAATGGAAGCTCAGGCCACATTTCTCCAGAAATGTAGAAAACTGTAGACTGAAGTTTAGAAACCAAGAGTCCAGGCTGGAAAGTGAAAGTCAAGGAAGCAGGGACACTATCAAACGCTCTGCATACTAACTGAAATAACTTGGTGCCCACACAAAGCTCCATTATAAAATGAAAATGAATATTATAATCTTGATATTTTGCCAAGATTCTTATGCAGGGAACTTAAAAAGTTGAAGGGGCCAGTTGAACTCTGAAATATATTTGTTCATGAGCAAGTAAAAACTTGCAAACAAAGTTAGAATCTTGAAAAGCATATTTACATTGGTACAGCTTCATTTAAACACAATCATTATTACTTCCTGGGTCCATTTTGTAGTCAGTTTGTATCATGCCACCAATCCCATGGGAGGGACCAAAGTAGCTAATTTTATATTTATGGATAAACGCACTATTGGTTGACTTTTTTGGCTTATGACCATTTTTGCATCACAACTCTGCTACACAGAGTCATAAAACTTGGTAAGGCAATAGATCTCTGTAAGCTGCATGCTATTTGCAGAAACTGGTCACTATAGTCTGTGTTTGACTTTTCACTGACTTGGGTTAAAATTGTATTTATGTACATTACTCACAGTTCATGATTGAATCATGAAATTTGGAAATTATGAGCATTTTCTAGGTTTACTCTAAACTAATATTTTGGCATCCAATTTTTGTGCAGTGCGATTTAGTAGAGTGCCAACTTGTATGTACAGAGAGCTGATTTAGTTATTTATTTATTTTTATTAGAATTGTCCTACAGTATATGTTTGCATTGCTTCATACTTGTAAAGATAATATATGTTAGGAAATCTCCATGAGTTTATACAGATAGTGTGATTAAATTACCGGTAGCTGCTTCAGAGAAAAAGCCGTTCACAAGAGCTAAAAGCCAGTTATGTTTCATGCTTTCATGATTCCATTTATTAATGTAGTAGACTGCTGCTCAGTCATGATAATTATCTAGACTTGTAAACAAAAGCGTGCTTGAGAACTTTGAAACAGATGCTCTGTAACTATCAATAAAATGGACTAGCCATGGCATGTTTCCAACTTTTATTTTATATGCTAAAATTTATTCTCAAAACACACAAACTGCAAAAAAGAGCATAAATGCCAAACAATACAAAAAATATTGTTAAATAGCTACAGTTTATAATTAAATCAGTGATGCATTTATAAAACAAACTTGCATTATACTTAAATTTCAGTTTCATGAATGTGTCATTTTTCAAATTTTATTGGCTACTGGGCGAATTAGATTAATTGTTTCATATGCATGATGTGGATCAATTTTTTTTGTCAATATCTTTTGCATCTTTTATTTTCGAACACTGAATAAATCTTGAAGAATTTGATTGATCAAAGACATAAATTTGATGTAGTATTGACAGATTTTTCTACCATTCTACCATTAACATTGCCCAGATGGGTCCAGACAGCAAGAAACATACTTATCAGTTTGATGATTTGCTCAAGATGTAAATAGGTCAATCTCTGAAAGGAAACATTGTGCACTTATTGTGTGAAAAAATACCAGAATTAAATTTCCATTCTTCTGATATCTAAAATAAGTAGGATATTATGTCTGCTTGAATGTTGGTTTCCCTAGTATATGAAGAGCAGACATATGTATTCCATTCTCAGAAGACCAGTGGGTTCAGATTTATAACAGGTCTAAACTTCTCATGCTTCTTTTCAACCAAAAATATATCTCATTATTGCTGAGCTTCATCCTTGCAGTGTAATTCTTCCTCCTCTGACATCAGATTGTACCTGTTGTGTTTGGCTCCTGCGCCTAGAAATCACGGGTGCCAAACTGTCTCTAAGCATATAATCGTTTTTTCAAATTTTGAAAGTCTCTTTTTCTTAATTGAGTTGTATATCTCCTCAACATGTTTTATGCATTTTGCAAGATTATTCCTAAGCAAACCATTATCTTATATTGGTACATCTGCAATACGCAGACCGATGCCATATCGAAAATTGGTACCAAACTAAGCCCAACATGTTTCTGAATATCTTGTAGATATTTTTCTGTTATTGCACCACAGTAGGCAATATACTCCAGATTTCAAGATGAGTTCTTGGTATGGTCATATATTTACAGCTGGCAGCAATTAATATCTTATTATTTTCAATATGCTTTGACAGATTGGCATTGCATTTAACCACTGTGGCACATGCACTTGTTTCTATCAGTAAAAAGGGTGAAACTAATAACACTCTCCCCTACTCCTAATTAACACTATTTTTTTTACTGATAGAAACAAAGTGCCTGTGCACTATGGCTAAGACAGACTGTATTGACTCATCATGGGACAAACACATCCTCATTAAAAACTGAGGGCAATTTGAAACCAGAAACCTCATACCTCTCTAGAAAGTATATGTTTTTAAATTGCAGTGTGTTAGGATCTAACTCACCTAGTTTTAATGGGTGTCCATCAGAATCAGTGCCATATAGTTCACCGAGATCACACTTGATACTAATGCAGTGGATGTTATCAGAGTTACATTCAACTTTAACTATTTTCTGAAGTCCTTTTAGCCTCCTGAAGTGCCGCAAGTTGCTTTTTGTGTTACCTTTTTTATTACATGTTCTCCGTCGTCTATTGGCTTTCAGCGGGGTTACTATAAACACTGAAATACACTCAAAAACCGAAACACACATAATTTTACCAAAATATTCCTGAACACGAATGTATTATGATTTGTATTTGTTTGAATAATAATAAAAAACAAAATAAACTTTGATTTAAGTGATTTTGATACTAATTATTTACTTTTTAAGCACAATTCATGTAACGACATCAGTCAGTCGCACTTGATTGGACAGGTATGATACATGGCAAATTGTAATACATACACAAAATAAAAGTGATCAATATCAAAGTACCAAAAGTATTCGCCGATATTATATTATATATTTACTTTAACTTTTAATGATGTAGTTTTGACAAATAACAAAATGCATAGCATTTAATTGAATTTTTGTTTCCAAATATTTTACAATAGTGAAACATGTACTTTTCAATGTTTATTTGTAAGATGTTTGGAATTAATACTTTACAGGATATTGTGAATTTAATCATTCTGGATTACTATTTTTTTTTACTGGTATGTGATCTAATATTGATTTCATGGATTTACCATATAAATGGATTTAAAATGCCAGGTATTATGGTAATTGTAGAGAGTCTGTATGTGGATGAGATGGTAAAGTGTGTGCCTCCTTTACTTTTTCAATTTCCTTGGCAACTTGATTGCCTAATGCAAAAGTGGAATTCAGTTGTATTTGCTGTTTCTTGTGTTTTCAGAGTTAGAACAGGATTATCAACTGCATCGCCTTACCAGAGTCCTGAATGAGCAACAATCAACGAAGGACAGGGCCTCTGATGAGGAACAAGGAGATACAACTGATAGCAGGACAAGTGTTACAGACGAAGAAGATGTCAAAATCCCTCCTCAAAGAGAGAGAACTCGTAAAAGCCATGAAGTACAATACCCCCATTCTCCTCAACAAGACTTTGGCCAAGAGCTTTTATCTACTGCAAGTCAGCAGTTAGCTTCAGTTGAGATGATGGTCACCCAGTCTGAAACAAACACCTTGGCCATGTTAAAATTGTTGCAAGAAAATGCTGATAAATTAAAACAAGATACAGTCAAAAACTCACCACTGACAATGTGGGACTTTGCTGGTCAGTACGCATTTTATACAACACACCAGACATTCCTGACAAGACGAGCCATATACCTCTTGGTTTCAGATATCAGTGAACAGGTTACCAATCTTGTAGCTGATGAGTGTTCTTTTGATAGTGAAGGGATAATGAAGTGCAAAGTTCATGGTGAGTTCTGATATACTACTGCTCAGCCAAAATAAAATAAAAAGTTACCTTATACAATAATACGAGTAAAGTACATCTTTATTCTCCTGAGGAAGGACGAGATATTAGAGTAAAAAGAATAGTGTTTAAAAACACTTTGTCAGTTGCCTGAACATTGTCATAACAATTACTTCAGCGTCCACGTGTATATATGTATGTCCTTCAATGTCCATGATTATCCTCAATATTATTATTTTTGTTATGACTTTCAATTTAATTCAGTACCGGTTTATTTCACCCTCTTTGTATTTGGAATGTACCTTCAGTGTGCATTTATCTTTATCTAGCTAAATAAATTCCCTCATTATAATTATCATATATGAAAATAACTAATATACTTACAGTCAATTCTACATAATAATCTATGTATGTGCTACACTTTCTTTTTGTATCACTAATTTTTACACTACATTATTTGAAATTATTGACAGATAGCCTCTTGAAATATATTGAAATATTTCAAAGGGATATATTGTGTTAAAATAGCTGTCACCTATTTGACTATTATGGAAATTTTTAATCTTAAGAAAAGCTTTTTACATAACTGCCATGACATGGAGTGTGTTTTGTTATCATGTCTGTTTGTCCAACCATCTTTCTGTTACCAACTTGGTTTCTACACATTAACTCAAGTTCTTCACCAATTGTAGTTACTGTACCTAACTTTACAGATGGCTTGCATTTGGGTAAGGAAGAATGATGTTGATTTTGGGCCTAAGGCTCAAACGCTCAGTGTCACTGTAACTGAAAGAGGACAAATAGTTTCTCCATCAAATACATTACCTAATCGCATTAACATTAGGATTACTCTCTGCTACCTCCAAATATAACCCTCCCAGAAAGATGGAAAAATGTTGTTCTGTCTATATATCATGTAAACAAATGGATGCAGCTTTTACAGGTAAACTCCCCTTGCTTATGCGCTAAGTTGCTACCGTTATACCCATGTGTAACCAGTTTACACTTTCACTTAATGCTGAAAACATGGACCTCCAGGAATATGATTTATTCTGTATTTAAATTCAACTATCCTCTTTTTTTATTTCAGTGGCATAGCAAATCAAAATTTTTTTTTATATGGTGAATAAAACATTTTTGTGAATTCCAGTGAATGTATTCATATTTTTGCAATTATTGTATGGTACAATTGTTTTGGCGATGTACTTATCAATCATTATACTTCTAAGACGTTTTGATAATATGGTTTACATTTATTTCATATATATATATATATATATATATATATATATATATATATATATATATATATATATATATATATATATATATGTGTGTGTATATATATATATGTGTGTGTGTGTGTGTTGTATGTACTTGTTTGTTTCTCTTTTTCATTACAGAGATGATGACCAAGTATGAGTAGTGTGAACAATTTAAGGTCATGGAGGATGGACATGAGATGTGTCTACATGTGTAATTGCCGATTGGCACATACATGTAATGTGTGTGCATTTGGCAGAAACACTTGGTCCAATGTTTTGAAGAAGCAGCTCAAGGGTCGTATAAACGAGCAGGCTCCAATACATCAGAGCAAGAATTTGTAAACATACACTTCACATCTGCATCGATGATTAGTCTGATGGGGGATGTCAAGATACCCTTTCCACCCCTGTGAAGATGCAGAAACAGTGCCAGAACATACTGTGAATACAGCAGAAATAACAAATGATTCCAGTCAAGTATTGGAATTGCATATGATCAAAATGATTGAAAAAGTTTTGTCATCGATATGTCGACGAGTAGAAATAACAATTATATTTTGCAATCCTACTAGGGATAAGCCTACAACCCTGCCAATGAGGTGTTAGGGCTCAGAAATCGGATCACACCCATGAGGTGTGAGGGCTTGAAATCAAATAGTACCCCACCTATGAGGTGTGAGGGTTTACAGTCAAACTTGTCCCACGCCCATGAGGTGTGAGTGTGTACAAGTATCATTTATCTCCAGATTTTGCTATCCAACCTCCCTCCGCTTTCATCGCTTTACCTTCATGATGGAACTCCCAAACGATCCCATGAAGGTGATGTTTTACAGAAGAAAATCTTGTTTTTTTTCTTTTAATTGGTGGTGGAGATAGTACAAAAACCGCATACACATGGTTTCCACTCCAGAACATTTCTGGTTATAAAGTCCAATGGCAAATTGAGACCTGTGTTAGATCTAAGCAGGCTCAACTAATTTATTTTGCCCCATTTCAAGATGGAGATGGAAAATACGTTTTTCTTTCAGTGTGATGTGACGAGTTCTGGATCAGTCTTGAGATAGAGCTTTCCTTCTGCCCGAGTCTAAGGCCTTGGGCTTTCACTAAGAGTTCATGGTGTCTGCCGCAAAGATGGCAACATTCCTGAATGACATACTACAAAAACATTCGGTAAGTTTGGTTTTGGTTCACGACGTTAATAACCTTACGTCCCTCATTATGTGGTGGATAATCAATGTAGAGAAGTTGGACATTATCTCTTTTCAACATTTTGTCCATCTAGATATGGAATTCTTAACACATATTAACTTGGTGTCTTTATTCCAAATGCATTGAAAGTATGGCTCATGTTGGAGAAAGCATCCAAAAAGATATTAGGTGAGGACATTTCTTACAACTCTTCGGCCTTCTCAATGTGGCAGTGGACCTGTTATAATGCCAGTTTGCCAGGTTGGGGAGCAAACTTACTACTGGACTTTGCGATGGTCAGTTGTAAGTGGATGCTTGCAAGAAGGCTCTTCATATGAACCTCTTGGAAATGAAAGCAATTCTCAGTGCCTGCTACACTTGGGTGGAATGCATCCATGGAAACACGGTCCTGATGGCTCAATTTCCAGACCAACTCATTATCAAGAAGAGGACAACTGCTTCATACAGAGTTGTCCATCTATAAACCTTCTATCAGATCTGTGCCCTATGGGGTTGTATGATGCTTGACCTTTTGTTCTGGTCCCAGAAGCACGGGCTGTCAATATTCTTTCAATCAGCTGGTAGGTATTGTGGACATACATCTTCTCTTTATAAGTCTTGATTATAAAGACAATTCAGAAATGCAGGGACAGACTCCAAATAGTTCTGATTGCTTCACTAAGATGAAAAACATCCTGAATCAACAATCTGCTCAATTTAGCGACATACATACCTAGACAAGTTGCAGCAACCTCTACTCTGCTCAAGCAGTTGAGATCGCCACTATTCTATCCATATCCAGAGAAACTCCTCATTCACGCCTGGTTCCTTTCAGGGATGTCCTGATCGAAAAGGAGTTGGAGTTTCAATTGTGGACAGGATTGCAACAGTTGAAGATTCTCCACTTCTAAGATATATGAGGGGAAATCCTGTGTTATCAATGACTAGTGTCATATCAGTGATGTCACACCACTCTCAGAACCCATTCCCAATGGCTAACTTCTTTCTCTTTCTCATTGAAGACAAGAAGTTAGTCCCTATCACAATCAATGGATACCGTTCCATGATCTCAGACACGTTCAGACTTCATAGAAGAGACAGTGTTGGCCGCAGCAAGGAAATCTCAGACTTGTGGTCCAATTTCGACATATCCAGACCACACTCACTCGCACTATTCCCAAATGGAATCTCTCCTGGGTTCCTTTCTAAGAACAGGTTGCAGTCACTAGTCAACCATCAAGTAACTATTCACTCCTTCTACTTGGTTGATCTGTCAAGAGAAGCAAAGCTGCAGGACCCTGTACATGTCCTCAGATGCTACTATAGATGCATGAACAAGCACTGGCGGATTGGCTAAGTGGAGTTATTAAATCAGAGTACTGTGATCTCTCACAGGATCATGTATGATAAATGAAGATTTCAGTTCACAAAATATGAGTGACTTATAGGAGCCTGGCCTCAAATGGAATGTCTCAATTCTGGACATAGCGGAGTCAGCTGACCGGCATGCCCAGTCTGCCTTCTCTTGTTTCTAATTGCATGACATGACCTCCCTAAGGAGAAAACTGAATCTTGTTGAACTACTGGTAGCTGCACATACAGTGACCACACCCCATTCAGGAAAGCATAATCTTAGACCAAGGCATGAATTTACCACTTTTGCTGGAATCGTCTGGGAAACTTTTGATGGTGAGACAATAATTAAGTGCGAAATCCCACAGGGATCTCCCTTGCACATGTATAAACAAATTATCTCTTGTTGTGCTAAATTAACATTAGGAGAAGTTCATCCTTTTAGAAGAGCAATCATGCTCCTACTGGGTGACAGGCTAGAGCTAGGATACTCAGCATTTCCTCCTCTTTTATTTTCTCCTAATGTTAATGTGTTCAGATAACGTATTTGACGGAAAAAACAAATTTTTGAGTAAATATGTTCCTTGGACAATACTTACCTGATCACATTACTAAAAATCCCCCTTACCTGATCACATTACTAAAAATCCCCCTTACCTGATCACATTACTAAAAATCCCCCCCCCCCCTTCCCCACACTGTGAGCATCCTATTGTAGGTTTTGCTCAATTCAAAACTGGTTACATACAGGTGTAATGCTAAACCCCTAGTGGGTAAAAAGGGGAGTTAACCTGTATTAGTTTCTTCCCTTTGTCTATATGATATATAGACAGAAAGACGTTTTTTTTGGTCTTTCAGGGAGGGCTGGATCGGAAGTAGCAGAAAGTAATCCTAATGTTAATGTGATCAGGTACTTATTATCAGAGAAGTATAATTTGCTAAAAGAAATTTGCTTTCCTCGCAAAAATTTAAGTTCTCCAGAATCTTCAGTTACTAAACTTTGTGGATAGCTTGCATATGGGAGAAGAAAGAATTCTGTTGATTTTGGCGTAAAAACGTCAAAGGTCTAGGTCAATGTGATTAAAAGAACAAAAATGATCTGCGCACAATGGTACAATTCTACTTCATATACCACAGACAAACTTTGTGGATGGCTAGTATCTTGGGTCAGGAAGATACCAGTTAATTTTGGAGTCAAAAGGTCAAAGGTTTCCGAACTATCACATCTGTTGTACATCAGACTTGGACCAAACTGTGTGGATGGCTTGCACTAAGGGCAAAGAAATGATTATCGGTATAGGGGTCAAAAGATCAAAGGTCAAGGTCACTGTTACTGAAAGAAGATAATGGTTTTTGCACAGAAATGTAATCTATTAACATAGACAACTATTTAGTGTAGGATGAGGGCGGGGGCATATAATGTGCCATTCACGCTACTCTTACTTATGATTTATTTTCAGAACTGATTGAGGTTTGGCTAAACTCCATACATTCTTGTGCACCATCTCCTGAATCCAGCATCCCCCCTGTGATTTTGGTGGGAACACATGTGGATAAAATTTCACAGGTACAAATTAGGGCCATAAATGTTATAGGTGTTATAAAGTTTTCCCTTTCTGCCTATTTAGCTCAGCTGGTCATAGACCAGAAGAGCTTATGGGATGCTCTGTTGTCTGTCTGTCCATTATCATAAGTTATCATAAGTTTGTTATCACTACTCATCCTAAACGACTTTGAGGATTGCCATGAAACTTTAAACATATATTTATCCCCTGGTCTAGTGGATTTTAAATGAATATGGTTCCGTTCGGACATCCAATATGGCCGATGCATTGGCCAATTTGAAGATCTTGTTGTTGCTACTTCTCCTGATTGAATGGTCATATCAACATGGAATTTTCACTCAAAGATTTCTTATAGTGTTTAGTTGATTCTAAATGAAAATGGTGCCAATCTGATGTCAAATATGTCCATCACAACAGCCATCTTGAAAATGTTGTAATCACTGCTTGTCCAGAACAGAAAGTCATGTCGACATGGGATTTTTACCAAAATACTTTCTATGATGTCTAGTTGGTCCTTAATGAAGATGGTACAGCTCCGACATCCAATATGGCTGCCACAGTGGCCATTTTGAACATCTTGTTATCGCTACTCCTCCAAAATGTTTGGTCTAGTTGATCCTGAATGACACTAGTGCTGATCTAATGTCCTATATGGCTGTTACAGCAGCCATTTTGAAAATCTTATTATCACTTCTCCTCCTAAACAGAAAGTCATATCGATATGGGATTTTGACCAGAAGACATTTTATGATGTCTTGTTGGTCTTAAATGAAAATGGTTGTGCTCAGATATATAATGTGATCGCCATAGCAGCTATCTTGAAACTATTGTTATCGCAACTCTTCCTAAATGGAGAGTCTTATTGACATGAGGTTTAAACCAGAAAACTTGGTGTCTAGATGGGCCTGAATTAAAATGATGCTGATCTGACATCGAATATGGCCACCATGGTGGCCATCTTGAAAGTACTGTTGTCACTACTTTTCCTGAATTGATGGTCATATTCACATGAGGTTTTTATTGAAAGACTTCGAATCATGTCTAGTTGATCCTAAATGAAATGGTGCTGATGTTACATACAATATGGCCTTTACAGTGGCTAATTTGAAAATCTTGTTGTTGCTCAGAAATGTCAGAGATGATTTCGGCACTCAGCAGTCAAAAAGAAAAAATAGCCTAATCATGAATTCCTAGAAATTCTTTTTGTTCTGTAGAGTGTCGGTCCCTTCGATGAATTCTTGTTTATTCTGTCAATAATTGGTATTTAGTTCAGGTGTGATATATTTATGCTACACAAAAGCCAGATATTTCATAGTATTTTCATACTGGTAAAGTCGCACAACAAACCATAAAACCTTGTAGAGTGATAGAAGGTGAACCTAGATAATTGTGCCCAAAAATAAGATGCAAATATTTCCTCAACAAAATTTGTAAGTGAACATGAGAAAATTATTCTTTTTGAGATTTTATGCATCTAAAAATTGTTTCAGATTATTGGAAAATGGTTAGCTGGTTGGTTGTTTTTTTAAGCACTTTAAAAACATTATTGTCTATACACCTCTCCCTTGATAACTCGCACCCAGATAACTTGCGAACCTGCTTATAATGCGGGGTCAGACTTGGATCCATCTTTTTTGGTACAAAATGCCAAAAGAATGGGCCCCTATTTGTTGAACATGAAGAAATCCTAGTGCCCATAAATCTGATTCAGCATAATGAAATTCGCAACTTTTAATAAGAAGTAATATATTTTGTTAAATCTTCTATTTAAAAAAATTCTCATTACACTGTAAATAACAATATTCGTTGATATTTTGACCCATGAATATTGTCAGTAATGCCTACTGGTGGCAGCACTTTAAGAAATAAATACAAAATTAAATAAGGTTTGTCAAGTGACATTCACGTTTTAGTTCCATCTTTTAATTTGGTTTCAGTGTAATCATCATACATGATATGTGCCCTCTTGTATTCAAATGTGAAAAGTGTCAATCTACCATCACAGCTATCTCCCAGAGCGTTTGGAGAACCTAATTAAGTGCTGACTCTTTTGATCTCCGATTTGTGATATAGTGTTATGTCAACTCATTTCAAGTGACCAGTTACACACTGTTGTAAATATTATTATGTAGATAACATGATTAAAGTATCTAACATTAATCACTGGTTTATCCTATTATTTCGCAAATGTGATAAACGAAAGCAAGAGAAGCAAGCAAAAGGAGTACTTTGTGCATGAAAAGCTTTGTTTCACATATATGGTTCATTATGGAGAAGCGAGTTCCAAAGTTTGTAGTAAACTTAAAACTCCCAAATTGGCACTTGGAGGTTTGCTCAAGGATGAGTAGAAATTTCACTATTACTTGCAATGAAATCACGGCATTAGTATTTTAATAATAGAACAATATATTTATAAAATCTGGTTTTGACGTTGAAGATTGTTGTTTTACGAAATATTAAATGTCCCTAGTTTTTGAAAAAAAATCTTGTTTTATTGTGAATCAGCAATAACACTCGAATATATCCACATTCACATGCAAAAAGCAGAGATGTAATACACAATGTTTTCAGAGGTACACATGGATGTGTCGAAACCACTTGGAGTAATGTTTTTAAAAATCTTTTAAAATTGGATATCTTGAAAACAAAGGTAATTTATACAGAAAAGTGAACAACTTCATTAGAAAAGCTTGTTATTGACAATTATTCCCATCGTGATTATAAAACGAATATTAAACCATTAATAGCCCCCTCCCCCCCCCCCTCATCTTCTCATTGCCGAAGTCCAGCCAGGATGGCATCCCCGACTTAAATTTTCAGAAGTCCATCGCTTATACTGCAGTCTGTGTTTTTGGACCCCATTGTGCACGAGTTATTAATGGAGAAGTGTATCATGCTGAGGAAATGGGAGTTACATGCCTTTCCCAAGGATACAGTGAGGCAACTGACCTGGGCTTGCCTGGGTGGATATTGAACACCCAGCCCATGGATTACAAGTCAGAGACTATACCAACTGAAGTACCACAGCTCCTGATCACTTGGGGTTGATTCTGAGACTTCATTGGCACTCACTGAAGTTCCTGAGAAACATGAAAATCCTGAGAAAAGGTCACCCATTATCAAACATCTATGCAATCACTTGTACCAGGTATCAATTGCAGATTTGCTGGCTTTGGCTGGTGTGCTAAAGAAGTAACAAATAATTTGGATTGATATAACTACAGTGTAGTAACAACAGTATGTTTTCTGGAAGTTGTGATTTTGGTATTTGCTATTGTTTTTCCAAAGTAAAATATACTACATTTTATACTGGAAACCTATGGATACGTTGCAGAGCCTAAATTTCTTAGCAAGTTATAACCGATGTAACCATGGTCTTCAAGGTGATGTCATGTGATAAAGTGACTATCTTCATTTGATTGACACCATATTGGATTTGAAAGTCAGTGGGGATATGTCATAGCGATAAGACTGCTTTGCTGTGGAAATCAGTTTTAGGAAAAAACATCCAGTAGCATCACCACACTTATAATCAGTCTATCAACTGATTGTTGCTGCTTGTATTTCCTTGAAACTCGTGCATGGTAAAATTGCAAAATCATGAAGTATAGCAGACTGCCAACCATTATGATTTGACTGTAAGTCTTATGGAAATGACCCTTAATATACATACTTATGGAATAAAGCAAAGATTGCAGAAATATGTTTGTTGCTGTAAAATCCTGATACTGGCTTGACTTTGTTTGATTCTGATTCTGATTTCATATTATAGATTCAGTGAAGTTGCTAAGAGAACGAGACTAACTTTACAGGAGTACCTCAGATGCTTTAAACTTTACATACTTTTTCATGCAAAACCTCTGTATGATCAAGCTGTTGCTTTTATAATTTTCTAAAATTGGCATCCAACAAGCTATACATTTTCAAGATGAAAGGGACAATAACCTTCTTAAAAAGTTTTAATCGTAGAAAAAAATAAAAGTAATATTCAGAATTTTTTTAGAAAAAGCAGGAAGGACAACAATAATGTTTATTGGACATCATGTGTTTCTCTGAATATGTCCCATGGCAGGAGAGATGATTGACATCACCACGTGAAATCAAATTAAAAAAAAAAAAAGCCAAGATAATGTTAAGTTGAGATCTAGCAAGAAGCCATTGAGCTCCATAGGGTTTGGAACTGCAGTTTGTGAATCTGTACTGGAGGTCATTAAGGTCTAAGTGTACTTTACAAACTTATTAGTGGAACATGATGCTTACTGCCGCTGCATCAGTCTAGAATCACGCTTCTGAAATTTTTTAATGCATGTTTTTCAACTTGACAATAGCAGCACATGATATTTTGTTACAACTTACTAAAAACTGGTCTAACTTACAGAAAAAAACTCGACTGCTTTACTGAGAAGGTCTTGTTAGGGTTGGCAGGTCTGAATATAGGGTGACTTCATCATGAAGATAAACCATGCTTCTGTATATGTTTCTTTATATACTAGGGTTTTCAAAGATCTTATGGATGCAAGCTAAAGAATATTTAATATATTTATTGTATATATTTTGAAACCCCTAAAAACAAAAATTCCTTGGGACCAAATTTAATTTTTGGCTTTCTTTTTTGGTTTAATGAGTGTATCACAAACATGAACCTTTTTGTACATAAGTAGATATACAAGTACATCATCATCGATACCAGCCTTCAATTTTAAGAAAATTAGCATTAATGTTTTTCTCTGGATTTGAGAGAGCGAGACAATTTTGTGTGTGTATGTGAAATACAGAAAGCACTTATATAATTAGAGATGTAATTATGAGAGAAAATGTGTCTGTGCTTGTGTATGAGTGCAAACAGTTAAGAACGTTTGCTTTTGTAACATGTAGTATAGCTGACCAATGTACATTCCTTCAGAATACTGTTTTGTAGTGTCTGTTAATAAAGTATCAAAAGTGAGTCTGCAAATTTGGTTGTTACAGACCAGGTATGTGCATAAAAAAGTTCTGTTGATCATCTATACAAAGGAATAACATCAAACACAATTAAATAATAAGCAGATAAACAAGCTTTGGATTAGCCTATTGTCAGCCTTAATCTGACTCGACGTGTCAGGGTGTGTGCTTTCATATTTTATGGAATTTAGCAGCTAAAATACATATCCAAGTTTGAAGTGTTTCGGATCGAAAATTTGGTTTGGTTTTCAGAGTAGCATGGTCTTGGTTTACTGGAAAACAGTATGTTACTAAAGAAGGAAAAAATTCGGGACCAAGTAAAAATTTAGATCTTGATTTTGGTGTACAGAGGGTTCAGTTTTTAGGTTTTTCACTGTATGTCTTTATATGTAAGTGTTTTGAAAGATCTTTTGAATGCAAGCTAAAGAATCCCTAATAAGACTTTGTCCCCAAGATAATATTTATGTATTATTTATATTTATTTGACATTTCAAGTACAGTGTGATAATTATATACCCACTGTTCCCTTATGTTATTGACATTATTCGAAATTACCATACCAACTCATGTTATACCATTCTGTGCATTATAGCTGTGCATCACCTGCATGATCACAATATGATACATATTACAATACTTGGGTTGTGATACAATGCATACCGTGATATGTTTCATGCAGTTAGCAAGTGATTCAACACATATTAGGATACAGAAGTGATGATACAATATGTGTCATGATACATACCATTTGTCTTCCCAGTATTTCTTTGCGTGTAATGTCTATGTTGTTGTGTTGGCCTTATTAGTGTGTAGCAGGGATATTCCTGTTATCTGAATATATCACGACTGTTTTGCAGATTCTGCATATGGTTTTGTTACTAACTGTATAATGCCTTTGTAAATATTGGACCCCCAAAACAAAATATATTTTCAGATGGGAGCCTTAGATCCAGCTAAACATAAATCTTTAAGACGTCATCCGCTGTTGTAACTGCAGTAAGCATTAACTGTTCTTATTGCATTGTGTTATATCTTTTCCTGGCACTAGTCCCCAGTCCAAGGACATTTTTCCCTCCTCCAGTTAGTAATTTGAGGTCTAGAATAAACAATAACATGATCCTAGTCTGATACCTTAGTCTACTTCTGACAATTGGAATATCATCCTTCTCCAACTTGGACTGAGACTCGAGGACATTATATTCCAGTCTGATACCTTAGCTCACTTCCAACAACTGGAATATTATCCTTCTTGTTTGTGGACTTGCATTTCTGCACATGTCTCATGTGCACTCAAGACTTCATCCTTTAAGTATTCTTTTGGCAGTTCAACGCTCAGTCCCTTTTTGTGTTGTACATTATTTTCTCCCCAGGAATCCCTGGTAAGGAAGTCCACTTTCTCCCATGATGGGGATATGATGAAATAATCCTTACTCACTTTTAGAGCAAAGACAGAATGACGAACAAGCCATTTTTGTCAGTGCTCTGGAGGTTTTGGAACTGCAGGTGTGGACACCAATTGGCATAGCCTTGCATCTTTCTTGGAACAAGGTGGTCAGAGGGGCCAGGGGAGGAAGTCTATGAATCTGTCACCCTTCTCTAGGGTGGGACACAATTGTACCTAGGGAGTCACACACTCTCCTATCAAGTCTCCCTCTTCCCAACATCCTGGTAGGTGCCAGATTAAGCCTTATTTCAGAGGCATGGTCAGACCTCTTGTTAGATGCATGGGTCTTTTTCTCAATAATAGAGGGTTACTTGCTGTGCTTTCATTGTGACCCTCATTTGTTTCCACCAGTATCAATTGGTATTTCTATGGGGAGAAGTGTACACCATTCTCAGGAAGGCCCAGTAGAGAGCATGAAGAACATACATAGTCTGGGATTTTGTCTTCTTGGTTTTCAAAGAGATGGGAAAAGTTTGGACTCGTCGTTGGTTTTTTACCTTTGGACATATTTTTTCAGGAAGTAAAAAAGTAAAAGTTCAAGTAAAAAACAACAAACTCGATCAGGAATACCATGAGGCTAAATGTCT
Organism: Margaritifera margaritifera; assembly: GCA_029931535.1. Classification (NCBI taxonomy): domain Eukaryota; kingdom Metazoa; phylum Mollusca; class Bivalvia; order Unionida; family Margaritiferidae; genus Margaritifera; species Margaritifera margaritifera. The sequence goes on along the minus strand of JAQPZY010000419.1, from coordinate 8,888 downwards.
GGGTGGTCTTTATCTTTAGGATGTTTGTCTTCACATCCCCATCTTCCCAGCCCACAGGAAACTCCTGCAGTTTTGTCTGGACCAGGAGATCTTCCAATTTTGAGCTTTTCCTCTCAGCTTAATTTTCGCTTCCAGAGCCCTCATCAGGCTGATCGGTAAAGTAGTGGCTCATTTAAAGTCCTTATGGGTTCTCATCCTCCAGTACATCAATGACAGATTGATGCACAATGTTCTCAGATGTGCTGTTCTGAGAGATCTGTGTCTATGTTGGTAGATGGTGACTCATCGAGGCATAATATTCAATCAAGGGTCAGGTCTGATCCTTTCTCAGAATTTCATTTACATGGGGATGAATTTTCTCACTCATCAAGAAATAGTCCATTTTTCCCCCCAACAGAATCTCACAAATACTTGCTCTATTACCAAGAATTGACAAGAGAACATCATTGTCTGCTCATCTCTTCCTTGCTGTCCTAGGGACTCTGAATGTGGCAGTGGACTTAGTTCACCTGGAAGGCTTCATATGCATCTGAGTTGGTGAAAAACAAGGACAGATTTTTTACCAGAGTTTCGATTCATGCTCCAGAATGTAACTCCTTCTGTTACACTGATGCCTCAGATTCAGACTGGTGGGCTCACCTAGAGTCCTATGGAGTAGTCCTGCAGGGCCTGTGGTCTTGGGAACACTTTTCCTTTCACATGAACAATCTAGAAATGCAGGCTGTTTTTCTAACACTTAAATGGTGCATCAACTGCATTAACCACATACAACATTTCTACATCATGGTTGCTACAACCAACATGTCAGTCATAACATACATCAGGCTTTAAAGGGACACTCATGCCCCTTTTCTCTGCTTGGAAGTCTGGTACCTCCTCCGATTAGACAGTTTTCAAGAAGATTAATCTCAGTCAAGAAGAATATTCTGGCAGAAAGGTTGTGCAGACAGGGATGAGCATAGACACTTTTCATCTATTGGGAAGGCCAGTGGTAGCTATGTTCTCAACAAAGCTGAACAACAGGCTCCCACTTTATGTCTTTACAATGCTGGACCAGAGGGCATGGGTGGAGGACGTCTTCAGTCTGAAGTGGGATGGACTGTAAGTCTATGCCTTACACCTTTCAGAATAATTCCTCAGGTTTTTCAAAGGGTGAGGGCCTCTTGTGTTCTTTGGTCCTTGTCTAACCCCTATATGAACCTTTGAGTGAAGCTTCTTTAGTGAACATGACCCTTTAAACAGTCTTCATCTTCTCCTGCACATCGGTGAGAAGAAGGAGTGAAATTCATGCTTTATCAGTAGTAAAGAGTTGTTTACATTTTAATGATAAAAATGATTCAGTCCCTCTTCTTTGCCAACATGGGTTTATGGCCAAGAATCATCTACCTTTGGTAGCTCGTCTTCTTATTGAAATTCCCAGTCTCAGTCATATATGTGCTGGGTATGATCAAAATAGACTCCCTTGACCAGTTAGAGATTTATGGTTCTGTTTATCTGAATCAGAATAAAAAATAAAGGTTGAAACCATCTTTTTATCCTTCGAAAATGTACTTCTGATATTTCAGCACCCACCATCTCAAGGTGGACTATTTGGACTATTAAAAGAGCTTATCACTCTCACTGAGAGGTGTCTCTTTCATGAAAATCAAAGCCCATTAGGTCTGGACTCTTGCTGCATTTGGTGTCTTTTTGAATAATTCTTATTTAGATGATGCCATGAAAACCATCTTTTGGCATCCAACTCCACTTTCTCATCATTTCACCCTGGATCAGTGGTGCACCAGAGTGAGGGTATTTATGCTTTGAGTCCAATTATATCAGCCCCACAAGTTGTCAAGGCACCCTCCAGTCAGCAGTAGAACATCTACTGACAGCAATGGCAAGTTCACTTGACAGCTTACCTTAGGCCATCAGCTTCCCACCAGACTGGCAAATTCAGAAATGCAATAATAGCAGGTAAAGTATTTAATATATTTCTGCTATCAGAATGGTTTTTTTTATTTGGGGGGGGGGGGTTACAACTAGTTTTAATTATGTAATACTTACCAGCTATTATTGCACAATTCCCTCCTCCCTCGCTGCTCTGATGTACTTCAGTCCAAGTCAGAGAAGGATGATATTCCGATTGTCGGAAGTAGACTTAGGTATCAGACTAGGGTCATGTTATTTTGTATTCTACACCTCCAATTACTAATTGGAGAAGGGAATAATGCCCTTGGATTGGGGACTAGCACCAGGAAAAGATGTAATGCAATGCAATGATACCAGGTATGTACTACATAATTAAAATTAGCTTTATCCCCCCCCCCCCAAAAAAAAATACAGTTTAATTATAGCAATGCATTATGGGATCAGAAGGTTTTATGTATTGACATTTAATCTACAAATTGTCGTGGTTGAAATTGCAATTAAAAATATTAATGTTCAAAATTATTCATTATTTTACATACAGTTATGGTACCACATCTGACTAAACAATGACTGATATTTTCTCACCGAGACTGGTAATTCCTTTTGCTGAGTAGGGGAACCAGTAAACTACTTCATGTGCTAGGTACATAAATTATATATTAAATACCTACAAAATAGAGTTTTTAAACATGAAAAGGCCCCATACACAAGCAGGACGTGAAATTTTGATGTTTCAATACAGCTTACATCACAAAAGTGCCTGATTTTTGTAGAAGAATGATTCAAAAGAAATTGCTAGCACTCTGGGGAAATGTTGAAAGGTAGGTGTCTGCTCCCTGCTGCACTTAACCATTTGGTGTATTAAAAATCAGTATATAATATTGGGATTGTGATGCCTTTATTTTTAGGTGCAGTATATAGCATAATGTGTATAGTAAAACCCAGCATGAAATTCATAAACTTTTTGATTTATCAGAGAGTTTCAAAATGGAGTGCATTGCAACAGGGATAGTCGTACTAAGTTTTGGGCTGTTGTATATATTTTTTCAAGGGAGTTCCAACGATGTTGTTTAATTTCTTCTTGGATTAGAAGCAATCTCCAGCAAAAGGAATAGAGTTAGAGACACAGACCATGCCCACAACAACACCTGCTGCCATTGCCACCAATGAACAGCCGAGATCCTTAAACTTCCTTGGGACTGTGAAGAAGTTTTTTCAACCTCAGAAAACAAAACGGATAGTAGAGGTGACCCCAGTCACAAGCATGACAGGTAGGTCAATGGAGAGGCATGAATTCTATGAATCATTATTTGCAGTATGAGAAATGCACTGGGAGAGATGCACATTTCCTCTAATCACATACTGTCCTGTGATTAGATCAATGTTGTCATTCATTTCAATCAAACTTGAAGCAAATGGCATCTTAAAACAGGTAGCTGGTTAATAGTGGTTAATTTCTACAATGATTCTGTTGAGGAAACTACTAACAAGTGACTGTTTAAGGCAGGTAATCACATAATAAAAGTATGATTTCTAAAATAATTCTGTTCTGTTCTGTGGTTGTTTAAGATATGTGATCACTTAATACAGGAAATTTCTACAATAATTCTGTTTAAGGTTCTGATACAATGTGGTTGTTTAAGGCACATGATCACTTAAAAAATACAGTTGTAATTTCTTCATTAATTCTGTTTATAATTTCTACAGTAATTCTCTTTAAGGGTCCATTGAAATGTGGCTGTTTAAGGCAGGTGATCACTTAATGCAGGTTTAATTTCTACAATAATTCTGTGTAAGGGACTGCTTAAACATGGTTGTGTAAGGCAGGTGATCGCTTAACACAGGTGTAACTTCTACAACAATTATGTTTATTTAGCCAATAAAAGAGTCTGTTTAAGGCAGGTGATCACGTAATAAGGTGAACTATAAGACAGGTTTGACCGTATTTGCAGTAGGAGAGAATTACACTTTAGAGTAGCACAGTTCTTGGGCTCAATTGCATTCTTCCATCAGGGCACACAATACTAGGTGAAGTGGAGTGAAACTTCATTTTCAAGTGCCTGACTTTGCCGTGTTTTCTTGCCTTAGGCAAACATAAAGTTGATCTCATTTCGGCTGACACTTGGAACAATCAAGGAAGCAAATTCTGCATGTATTTGCTGTGCGATGATGTAACTAATTCCACTACCTGTTCAATACCTGCGTGATTGGTACAAATAACATGTGGCTTTAGTTGCCAAGATAATTGCTTTACAGTAGGACTAATTAACTGAATAGGGATTCTAAAGTTATTTGATGAAATAGATTGCTTGTGAAATGTTAACAACTGAAGTCTGAATGTTGGTATATGAAAAGGAAATTTACTGGCTTGGATCATCAAAGAATACTGTCTTGGTGTCAGCGTATTGGATATTACAATCAGGTAAATTACAACTTCTGTCATTTTTAATTATAATGAGGATTTAGGAAATTGTTCATAAATAACAGTAATGTAATGACTTTTACTTTACACTGTCAAGATGTATCAAACATGTTGATTAGGTATTACAGAACCAAAATAAGCCATGGTGCTCCTTGAAATGAAATTACATGTAGATGTAGTATACATTTTGATTTTGCTTTTAAATTCCATCAGTGATAATTGTATAAACATGTTGATTACATGTTTAAAATATTCTTAAATATGGAGAAAGGTTTCATATTTATTATTAACACCATAATTTGTCAATGTCTTAGGCTTATTGTAATAACTTGGCACTACAAAAAAGTAAAAACAAAATACATGCATTGTTTGTAATTGTGAATTTGTGTCCTTCTGTTGCAAACTTAGAATGAATTAATTAAAGTGTTTGCTATGTTCCTCTGTTGAAGAGAAATCTCTAAAATAAAAACATGATGGATAAATACAGTCTTATATTGTTCTGTGGCGTTCACTGGATTTATCCAATATCTGCACTATACCTGTCAACTGAGATGCATGCATCTTTATTTATTTATTTCTTTTTTTATGCCCATAATTTAAGATTCAATTAAATTTTCCTCAATATTTTGAGTGATGCAGGCAAAACATATTGACATAATAGTTAAATCAAGCATTGTGCATTGTACATTCATTTTATATTCATTTATCCATCTGGCAATCAAGTTAAAAAACACACACACATGCACACACCAGTGTAGGTATAGAAAAATATTTACAAACCTAAACCAAGTCTCCCTGTGATTCAAACTTCTCCCTCATGTAACTTATCCCTATTATTCGGACCTAGTCTGAGTCCAGTTCCATTAGCAAAGGTCATTCAATTATTCTAGTATGGACTAGTTAGGCACAGGAGAAAATAAAATAACTTTTTTAGCCCTGTAAACATTTACAAAATACAGATGGATGAAATATTACACTTTTCTTAGTTGTCCCTATCCCCTCACCCATTATCCATTCCCCCACCCTACCAGCTCTGCAGCCTGGTCAAGGGGATTCTTATTCTAAATAAATGTGCATATTTTGCATACTACCAAAAGTTTGAAGTCCAAATCTATAATGGTGTAGGAGGAGATATGCAACATTACTCAAGCATGTAACACTAGGGGTGAAAACAATACACCCTGTGCCGGGTATCAATACATTTTGTAATACACATCCTACGATACGATACAATATCGATAGAGATACCATGATGGCCTTGTCATCTTTAGAAGGACTTTGCAATGGTAGGATGGTATCGTTTCATAAGTGTTGACATTGGTCATATTTTTCAGTATGCAGATTACAGACAGACCTTGACTTATCATCTGTTACTTTGCCATTCTCATCCTTGACATGACAAATAAAAATACTTACAACAGACTACATGCTAGTCGTTGGTGATTCTAAATTCAACCTCTTCAGACAATTCAGGATGCTCAATTTTGATCTGATTCAGGACTCATCTTGGTCACCATGCCCTTTGTTTTTGCATGAATGCTTTCATAACATATTATTACCAGTTTTGTGTCTTCACTTTCAGTGGGGAAGGCATTACGGATGTTATCTTAAAAACAAAGACTGAAATAGTTTGACATTTTCCCTACGTCGCCTCCACGCGACCTAATAATGCTTTCTAGAACATGTCCTGGGTTTGGGAGCAGACGACTCCCCCGACTAAGAACAGAATCCCTCACACTCGTAATTCCTGCAGATGCCCAAAACAACTTGCCGCAAACAAAGATATTTGTTTCTGATCACTCAAAAAAGAAAATTATTGACACAAATTAAACACAAGGTAACTAACTCCGTGTGTTTCGAAATTTGCCCCTCTAGACGATTCCATTCTATTTTTTTTTCAGTATTAAAGGAGACATTCCAGAATTGTTCCCACATATAATGTTTTGTACTTTACGTATCATTTAATAGCCACTTTTATGCAAAGTGTCTCTGTTGCTTTACATCTACTTGGATCGAGTTTGGATTCCAACCACTTCCGGTGTGTCATGCAAGTGAACCAAGCTACATTCAGTTCTGATCGTTGGTTATTGTTTTCTCCGGACTGGAAAACAGAAACTAACCATCAATCAGAATTGAATGCGAGCATATTTCACTGACATGACACACCTGAAGGGCTTTTTCAAAATTAGATATAAATAGACAGGCATACTAAGCAACAGAGAAACTTCCCATAAAAGTGGCTACTAAAATGATCAGTATGTATTTAAATCATACATGGGGAACAAGGTTTGCAAAGTCTCCTTTATTTTGGTATATGTTAATTTCATCAGTGGGTTGAACATGCTGACAGGATAAAAAATTAAAACAAATTAACACTGAATTGGCGAGTGGGTGGGATGGAGAGCAGATTTTGAACCGTCATGATGTAGTCTCTTTCGTGTTAATTTGTAGAATATAGTATATGTTGTCTCAAATTGTCAAGATCGATGACTAGTTTGATTTGATGCCTAATGTACACACATTTTGGATGGGCCAGGAATTAATAGAATTTTTCATATGCATCTGTGTATAGATAGGAAAATTCCACCTGAGGGTCATATTTTTGCATCAGATTCCAAATTCTGATGCCAAGTGGTGGATATTTCCTATCCAACACCAGTGGATAATGAAAGATTATTTTTCTCACATTCCTGAATGAAAAATAAGTTTGAAGTCAAATGGCGATTGTGAATACTAATTGTAAACTTTCAAAGAGCAAAAATGTCCTCGCCTTAAGAGAGAGCGTAATTTTTAAACGTTTGGTTTGCATCTGAAAAAATTTCAGTGCTAAACCGTTGTAAAATTGCAAATGAGGCTTAAATCCCATACCAGAATTTCCGAAAGAACAGTGGTTGAGACAGCTAAGGTAATGCTAATATGCAATATCCAAATTGTATACTGCATATAGCTTGTGCAGTGATTACAAATATGAAACAGTGTCAAAAAAATAAAGTACACTCTGATCAATAAGATTTAGATGCTGACAGACAAAAAAATTATCATATAGTCCTCGATTTTCAACTTTGATCTAGAATTGACTTACCCCTTATTAGCTCTTCTTGCCATAGACCACACGAGCTGTATGGGGAAATGGATTGTTAACTGTTGTTCTCTCGTCCATCATGTCCGTTCGTATAGCACAAGTTTGATATCGATACTGATCCTAAACCACTTGGAGGATTGCCATTGAAAACTTAACACACACATTCATCACATGGTCATAGTTGGTCCTAAGTGAAAATAGTGATGCTCGGGACACCTTGAAGATATTGTCATTGCTACTCATTCTGAATGGTCAGTATCAAAATGTGGTTTTGACTAATATGACTTGTCTGTGATGTTTAGTTAGTTTAAATGAATATGGTTGTCAGTTCTGACATCCATTTTGTTCCACCAATGCAGCCGTATTGAAAATCTTGCTATTACCTATTGCTCCTGATCTGAGTATTTATACTTCAGTGGATTTATCTTTTCGGACTGATGTCATACCAATGTAGAACAATTGGGATTGATTGACAGAGTTTGTATGGTGCCGTATTTCTGTCCAATACTTTCTTTCCATACAGCTTTTTGTGGTGAGTATATGGCCTGGACTGGCAGTTTGCAAGCTTTGACGGGGCTTTAGTTAGTGTATATGTACATAGTATGGAACACCACTAAAGTGTGGTCTCTGCCTCTTTTTTATTGATTCTGACATTACTTGGTTATAGCCCACTGTATTGTCATATAAATAGATAGCGAGGCAGGAAACAACTTGTTGGGTATAATAGTATGGTAGCTAATTGATCACTTATATCTCTGGGCGGTCTACAACTATGATTTACACTTGAGGCGCATTAATAAATGATGCAATGAATATTTGTATACAATTTTCCAAATTATATATTCAGCTATAACGGTTATGTCTTATTGAAATTATTCATTTCAACAGTTAGTTATTTATTTTGGAATAAATAATTTAAATAATTAAATGTGCTTGTTATTTCATCGAAATAGTGATTGACTCTGAATCTTTTTGTGTTAAAGGGGAGGATACCATGCTGTGTCAGAAGGACCACTCACCAATTAAAAGAAGTATGCACAATTGTGGGTTTAAGACAGTTAAAACAATTGGAAAGAAATTTAAATTTTGATTTTTGTAAAATTGCTGATACATACTCAGTTATTGTTTAAGTGGGACATTATTCCTTTGAGATGATCATCAGGGTATTGTCGAGCCTGCCTTGGCAGAAGCTCGGACATAGCATGCTAGCTTCCATGTGCACTAGTGATCATCCTAGGCATCCATGTGAATGCCTTTATTTTGATTTACACCAATTAATGTCAGTGTCAAAGTTTTGTACACTTCAGTGATGTGGTAGGTTTCTTAAGTACAGTTGACCTCAGAGTCAGGTCACTAGGTTGTATGTGGGTTACATCATGATGTGTACAACACCAGTTTACCAAAAGCTTTGGTTGGCAAGCTCTTCATGGAGGCCAATGACTAGCTTCTAGTATTCCAGAAAGTTATCATGGA
>JAQPZY010000522.1:0-213659 GCA_029931535.1 Margaritifera margaritifera | reverse complement strand
TCCATACATAAGAGAGTGGTATGTTGTGAAAAAGGAAAGACATTATAATCAGGCTATTGCATACAAATTACTTACATACCCACTAAAGAGGAAACAGACAATTATATGACATATGTGCCTAACTGTGGCAAAAAAAAAAAAAGAAAAAAAAAAATTCTTTAAGGGTGCAGGTTGTAAGGGCATGGGACATTTTTTATGCACATAATTATTTTAATGCTTGTTGCGTCCATCCTTCCCTAATATACAAAATGGAAAAAAAAAAAATATTTTAAAAAAAAACCAAAAAAAAACCACAAGTGAGATGTCAAAAAGGTCCATATTCTTTGGATAGCTATTATACAACTAAAACATTAAGAATATCAGTCACTTGGACCCGACAAGTCAATGGAAATTTCATAGCATAAAACAATTTGTGCCCCCCCCCCCCCCACCTCCAATTTTATACATGCATTTTTTCAGGTCCGGAAGGCCATATTTGACACAAAAGGCGAAGCTCACAGTGCATTACGCAAGTCCTTTCCCTAGGTGATAATTTTCATAAAAAATTGTGCATCCGCATGTGCTAAACGGCTTGATGCCATACAAAATAGTTGCCATCCAGGCAGTTTTTGAGATAGTCTAATTTGCCTTGAACCCACGTGTCCACTGTGATGGATGGCTAGCTCTGCTTCCTAGCCGACTATTGGTATTTTATTGTCTAAATACTGTGAACTGACTTATGGGAGTTGTACATGCTTCGCTTCAGTTTGAAGAACACAGGCACGAAACAACTAATTCACAAATATAACCATATCATTCATTATTAAAAACAATAATAGCTCAAAAAGTCACACCATTGCCTTGAAATTTACGAAACTGTTCCTCCGGCGCTTTACAAAAAGACCATTTGTGTCAGGGAGACGAAATTGTTTCCTTTTTTTACATCTTTATGTCGTGAACATTTTGTGAATGGCGTTTCTCACATGAATAAACTTGTTTCATAAGTTGACTATACATCCCTCAGGTATTTAGTGATGTGTCCTTTTGACAGCCTAGTACTTGTCTACAGCTCTCTAGTAATGGATGATACAAGTTTACAAACATAAAATAATAATTTTAAAAAAAAGTGTCAAGAAGCTTGGGATTTTAGATTTTCAAGAAATCTATTTTTCTTTTGTACTTTGTTACATAATTTTTCAATGAATAGTCGCACATTTTCTATTGTGTTACGGTCAGGTCTCTCGGCAGGTCACATTAGTTGTAGAATATAATTTCTCCGTTCCCATTCGCCTGCCTCTGGTCCGATGCACTGGTACAGAGTCATCTTGCTACATCCTCGGTTGGTCAGAGAAGTTCCCTAGTTAGCAGGCTCCAGGAAGTTTTAAAGTGTGTCAATATACTTGGCACTGTTCATATTGCTATTTATAAAGGAAAGATTAACTTAATAGGTTAAAACAACACCACTTAATAAACTCCACTGTCGGACCAAGGCTATGGTAATCTAGACAGTGGCCTTGTCATATCTCGCTGTTCAGTCTCCTCCACTTTTACCTATCCGTCAGGGTTCACAGCAATGGACATCTCCGTCAGTAGATACTACTTTTATTCCAACCACGCTCACATTTCCCTAGCACCCTTTTTTCATATTTACTTCACGACGTCCAATTCGTTTTACATCACAGATCGAGGAAAATCCCAGAGCAATGCATATGTCGCTGGATATTTCTCCTGGGATACATTTTAGAGCGCACGGACACATCTATACAAGTTGATAATCTCTGCAAAGAACTTCTTACGGTTCACTTTTACAATCGGCGAAAGTATGTTTCTGATCCGTTTTGTGACTCTGCTTGTCTTCCTGTGTGAGGCTTGTTTTCCATATTTCGGACAAAACAATACGCGCAGATTAGATTCACCCCGTTACTTGATGAAGCTTCACATTGAAGATCACAGCTGATACGCATTATGACAGTGGCAATTCCAAATGAGGACTCGACTGGCTTTCTGATTGGATATGTGAAGTGTGGAGTATCGGTTATTAAACGGATTCCTGTCATAGCTCAAAGCGGAGAACTTCGAACCGGCGTTTGTGTTGGTTCAGACAGCAATGATGGAATTCTAATTATTTCTGTGGACATAATTATATGGGAATTAAAGATATCAAACATATGATGTGTTTTCCCCTGCTTTTAGTTTACTTTTATTGTAAATATATTAGTCAGCTTAGACTTTTTCATGCAAAAGATACTTTTATTTCTTAACCTCGTCTTGGATTGAATTAGACATTAAATTTCAAAAAACGTGTAGAGATTTTCGTCTTACATGACATAATCGGACATCGCCTGTACAAAGCGCTGCACAGCGTACACACACACACACACATATATAAAAGCACTTGTTAATATGCGTGTGGCTCGTGTGTGTAGGCTAAAGAAAAAACAACACTAATTCACGAGATTAAAAGCTGAATTAATAGCACCACACGAACACTTAAATATATCAATACAGAAAAGTGAAATATACATTATTAATTCATTTCTCTTATAAATTTGATTTACACGTAGTCCACTACTTTGCTTTCAGATGTCAAGAATTTATTTTCTCTCGTTTTTCAATATTTTTTCCTAGATTTTTCTTTCGTTTTGTTCCACTTGTTCCTTCAGTAACTTCAGGGCTTGTAAGAAGCCCGTGTGATGTGATGGCTATTTGTGGCTTGTTAGATTTAAATGTGAGAGCTGGCTTAGTAGATTGCCTCATTCCAGTTGACAGCTGGTAACTCTGGTGTTCCTGTTTCGTCTTGCCGTGGCATCCTCCAGAAAGTATGAGATGTAGAAGAAATTAGGGATCATCTATCGACATGTCCTGTGATTTTTCCAGCGATAGGTTTGAGGGTTAATGGTGTTACTGTTTCAATAAATCGTGAACTGCAGTGGCTGATTCGTCAAGTGCTGCTTGCACTTGATCCCGAGTTGTTGATTCCGCTATTTGTAATAATGCAACAGTAAATATAGCTGGGGTTAATTGTCCTAGCTGTAGATTTCCATTTGCAATTATTAATTGTGTTTCGTGATCTGTAGTGATAGCTCGAGTCTGAACAGAGGTATTTTGCTCTCTGAAAGTGGGGCACACCAGTTGGCTCGGACAGCAAAAATGCGAGTAGCTGGAATAGCACTTGCATTTAACGGATAGACCCCCGCATACTGCGAAACAAGAGCATATATTTTGAGGAGTGAAGCTAGATTTTCCAAGCTTTTGTAAAGAGTTTTGGAAAGGTATATTTATTTATAACATTTAAAGGAGTGTTGACAGAAGTTGTGAGCATGCATTGTTTGTAAGAGCTTTATTGAAAGGTCAATACGGACCAGTCTAGAGGTTGTCAATTAATGCGTACAGTGGTGGTGGTGGGGAAGCTGACAATGTGGATACTTTCTTGTAGGTCACACTCTAACAAGCCAAGAGTCTCGTGGGAGGTGTGGCCAATCCCTTACAAGCAACTGGGGTCTCTGATGACCGCAGTTTGTGAGGATGATGTAACTGAAACTAGTGTAACGCAGTAAAAATCAGTTTACACCGAATAAAGCCTCATTTTTACCCGCAGAAATTACAATCATACTCAAATCTTTGATTCATTGAAACTTATAAAAAAAATATTTTCGGATTCCTTAGCACACCAAAGTCGTGCAACAACCCTTAAATTTGAGAACCCGTTAATATCCCAAATCCTTACAGAAATTTGACATTGCTCATACTGGTATTGGAAAGGATATTCTGTACTGTTGGCTGCATAGTCACATTGGTATAATGGGTAATGAAAGGGGGAGACCTGCAGTCACTCCTTTCTGGAAGGACTAATGGATGTAAACGAGGAGATCTAAACGGGGCTTGGAATTTTACAGTGGCACCTCCAAGAGAATTTTTCCTCAAAAAACGACGTGCGCAGCTATCCTTATCTATGTTTTAAAAGTTTCCAGCTGGATACATCATTCGTATGATGTAAGCGTAATTCGCCGGTCTTAGCACAAAACTATAGTATTTGTCCAGATATTAACCATGCCTATGGGAACTGAGTTAGGTTGACTGTGCCCATAAGTAAGACGTATACTAGAACATGGGGCGTGGGTTAAAACCAAAGGTCGTGTCTCTGTCCATCTATCCATTTTCTGTCGACCAAAAGGTGGTACATGCCAATTATATATAGTATATATATATATATATAATATATATATATATATATAGTATATTTATATATATATATATATATATATATATATTGGTCATCAACATTCTTTTAGCAAGAATATTTTATCGCATTTTATTGTCTAATATTTTATAATTTACGGCAATTGGTTCAAATTCATTAAAATTAAAACATCTTAACACTGGTCTTTGATGTTATGAACTTGGACCTTCTGATGACGTAACATTTAATGCACCTCTGACATGTTGCATGCGCAGCATTATGTTGTTACATCACAACAAACATGCCTGATGAGCGAGTCCGCAAACCTTAAAAATGTTTTGTATGTTTCATCGATAGTACGGCCCTTAATTTGGCATCTGTTCTGCTTATTATCCAGGAAATAGTCCATAGAATTGTGGACTTTTAATGTCACAGAAACTCGCGCAATACGATACTTACTGCACCCTTAATGTATTTTGAATTACGCAACATTGTTGTAGATCTAAACACATTTTCTTGAGCGACCCTGCAAAGCAGAAAGTGCTCAAAGTTCGCTATAAGCGATAGTTGTTGTAATGTATTCATTTGCAATAATTTTCATCTCAAATTTAGATATATATCGGCTTGCACAATGTTTTCTAGTAATGCTCTACCACGTATATTTCCAGTTTGTCTTTTAATCCCCTTTAAAACCATAGTTCATATTCTGATTTAAATCACTTCTCCCTTTTCTCCAGTGTATCGACTATATGATTCGTTTTTTGTTCCCAGGGAGGCTATTCACGACTGATAAATTATTTTAAGGTATCGCTGTGCTCAGCAAGTTAAGGTCCGTGTGTAGCCACAGGATCTATAAGTTGTTTGAAACGATAGTTAATTTCGCTATGGTCTGAGTGGGAATACCTTTTAACGTCTTCTCCGACAACTCCAAGTTCCTGCTTTCGAACTTGATTACCGAAGATCTTGGAAGATAGTATCTGATCCAAAATCTCACCAACTGTTGATGTTGTATAGCATTGCAAGAATACATTTATATTTGTAAGTGAAACTATTATTTTATAAATACTAGTTATTTATAAATTAAATTTTTGATTACTAATGATTAGTATATTTAATACAAATACTAAATGTAGCTGTATAGTATAATAAGGGAGTTAAAGGATATACTTTTCATATTTGATACTAAAGAAAAAAATTGCTTCACATCAATGTCAATACAGGAACATGTACGTTTTATTTATCAATTAAAATAAAAGTAGTATCCTTCTCCATCTCCGAATGAAAAGGAAAAATTGTATTCATGTTTAATTTAAGTTGCACGAAAATATTATAGGCATTGGCTAAACCAGCTTCACCGAATTAATAATCGCAAAAAAATCTGTAATATCAAAATAATGTAAGACACATCCTACTGAAGTACAATTGGAAACTATTTAGATATTGTGGTGTCAATTTTGTGAGCTTGTCTTGGGAGTTCATTGATGGACTAGCGGATGTACAGACAGTATGGAGACATTCTGCCAAGATTACGCTCTATCGTGAATAAAACGAAGTAATTTTTAAATACACGAAGGGATCTATTAGATAAATGCACGTCCTGCTATTTTAATCTTTCAGGATAGCTGTATACAGGAATGTTAGTTTCATTACAATATCCTCCCCATGCCAAACACACAATCACACACACTCACGCCAAGGAATACCAGTTAATATTTTAACCATTTTATAACCATTTAGCTGTGAATGTTATCTTCTAGTGTCCTTAGCAAAATCAGTAAGAGTCTCTATCAGGAACCTTTCCTGCTTCATGTTTTCTGTTATCATCTGCAGCTGGCTGCACCATCCAAGGGTAAGCACACTCCCATTTCGCAAAAACTAGAAAATGGACTTTTCCAAAAGGACTTGACAATGTGGTTGGTACATCTCTTATTATTTTCCCACTTCTCAGATGATCACTTCTGTCTTTTTATCTGAACGTAAAATCGACCACAACTAGCTTTGAAACATCCCCCACTTTATTAGCAGGCAAGTCCACAAAATCCACATAAGAATCATACGCCATTAACGTAGAGGTTTTGATATATAGCCAACTCGTTCGTTAGGTTTACTGTGGTATATTCAAATACGTCGTGACGTCAAAGAATACAACTCTCCTTCTCTCTACATCAGTGACTATTCCGTCGATAAATTTGTGAAACTCTTTATCCTCTATTGGTATGATTCCCTTCACAGTAACAATGAAAACTATGCACGTTTCCTCCGCCCGCTGAAGTTGCTTGTCTACCTTAACCACGTAACCACGTATGTGGACATGGGCGGAATTCCTTACTTCAGTCTTTCCAAGAATAGTTCGTTCTAATCGTCTGGGTTGCATTTTAATTTTCTTTAATGTTTTAAATTATTAAATTTGCGAATTACAGTATCGTAATCCTGTTAAATGGCTTAGAAATTTCCTCGCTTGGATGCTTTCAGGTCTACATGTGTTGAGAAACAAACACACTGACTATCGGTAGCCTGCGATGTACATCGCACGAAAGCCATTATTGCATTAGGTAGTATCTGCAGGCTTGGGCGATGTATATATGACCCGGTGAGGCCCCTTCTGCACATAATAAGAGGCAGACTATATGTAGTTAGCCTTTACCGACAGCTCCAGCACAAATAGTGGCTAGGATAGTGCCAACTAAAAGGAAAATTCAAATAATGTAGAAATGAAGATATGTAGAAAGACTTGAGACAAACCTTTCCGAATAAATGTAAACTTGAAGAACCGCAAAATAGAATATAACGAAAAAATAAAAAAAAAAAATAAAATGAAAAGCCTGTTGAAATTATGCAAAAGGTATATAAAATAAAAGCTAACGGTACGGACATTGAAAACCCTTAAAATATATGATCACAATTTGTTATATAAACCGCATATCCTCGAACAGTCTAAGATTTTCTTGGGTGATAGATTATCATTAAGATTCCCTGATTGAGTTATGTTAGAAAATTTTGTCTCGCAAGGTGATGTCCAACACTCGGCAAGAATGTGTTCCACTATCAGTGGACACCGTTAGGGTATGCACTCTGGTCGATCTTCACCCGGAAGTATGCACGTGTCCGGTATGCGTCTCCGATACGCGATCGGCACATTACAGCTCTGCGGACGTGTTGCATACGAAGGATGGGAATCTTCAATAGGTTTTTTATGTTAAGAAATAAGTGGAGTTTTATTCCACGTATTTTGCCGTGTATGAGGAATGTGCTGATTTTATACTATATTTGAGGTCAGTATATGTAATCTTCCATTCTGAAACTGGTGACTGCAGGGCCAGCTTTATCTGCCCTCTCCAATGCCCTTTATGAACCAGGCAGCCCGACAGTACAGAATACTTCTTTTCCAGGTTGCACGAGTAAATCATATTTTTGTAATATCTGGGATATGAACGGGTTCTCCGACTTGATGTATTGCAAGCCTTTCAGTATGGAAGGGAATTGGAAAAAATGATGAATTGTGTTGTTATAAAAAGTTTCAGCATAGTTCAAACCTTTGAGTATGGCTGTAATTTTGGTGGTAAAAATCGAGGCTTTATCCGGTTACAGGCGCGAGATGGTGCCTCCGTAGTGTTGCAATGACAGCTTAACCTTGTCTCCATCTTTCGAACCGTGTGTATACAGGGGCGTATGTATCTTTATTTTTTTTCACAATTTTTCGAACAGTCATTAGTAACGACGCCTTGGATATATCGTTGCATCTTGCAGATAATTTTGTTATATTTACTAGCAAAAAAAAAAAAAAAAAGCGCATATAAATATTACTCTTACAGAACAGATTGACCATTTATCTGATCCGCAATACTGTGTTTGTTGTCACAAACCCATACGGCAAACTTTAAACTTATTCACCAAATAGTTTTTATCGAAAAGGACTCTTCACTAACTAACTTATTTTTTTGTTTCAACATTGTAAATCGCACTGTTCGTAAATCTGAAAAAAATCGTAAAAACAAACCCACCTGATTCAGCATCAAGCTAAAACACTCCAAATTACAAACCTCAGAAAAACACAATA
Source organism: Margaritifera margaritifera (assembly GCA_029931535.1). Lineage (NCBI taxonomy): Eukaryota > Metazoa > Mollusca > Bivalvia > Unionida > Margaritiferidae > Margaritifera > Margaritifera margaritifera. Next base: position 205,443 of record JAQPZY010000522.1, on the reverse strand, counting down.
ATCGACTCAAACAACATTCAACAACGCACCAACACTAAAATCACCAAACAGTAAAAAGAAACAACAAACAAATAGGGAACAAAAGGGGTCTGATGACCTTATAAAGCTTGCACAATAGGTTTGGCGACTTTGAGGATATGGATGCAGTAGAAACGGCTCCATCTACTCAGAGTAGCTCCAAACCTACGAACAAAAAATGTAATCCCGTACTTCCTCCTGATAAATAAGCACATAGACGGGTTTTCTCCGAAAGGTCTAACCTCCTTACTACACCATCCCTAATTTAATTTCATAATGAAGAACACCATCTTACAATGGAATTGTCGAGGACTTAAAACCAACTACAATGATATTCTTCTGCTTTTTAGTGAACAAGATCCTGCAGTACTATGCCTGCAGGAAACATTTCTAAAAGAGACGGACAACATTACACTTAAAAATTACTCCCTTTTTAACACCCACTCACAAAATGTTGATCGCGCCTCAGGAGCTTCCGTTGTTGTGACCAATAGGGCCCCTCATCACGTTATTTCTTTAAATACAAATTTACAAGCCATTGCTGTAAGCGTCACTCTACATCGAGTGAATTACTTTTTGTTCTCATTTATATACCACCAAACACCAAATGGACTTAGACAACCTCGTTGAACAGCTGCCCACACCCCATTGTTCTACTTGGGATTTCAATGCCCATAACATTTTATGGGGATCAAATTACATAAATGACAGAGGAAAAAAGGTAGAAGATTTCATTACTAGACACGATTTGTGTCTATATAAACACGAAAACACCGACATATTTGCATCCAGGAACAGGTAACATACACGTGCATCGATCTGTCAATTTGTTCTCCTTCGCTGCTTTTGGATTATGATTGGAAGGTCGCTGATGACCTTCACAGCAGTGACCACTTCCCAATCTCTCTTACGAATATTAACTCGACCCATCGATGAGCAAATTCCACACTGGAATTTAAAGAAGGCCGACTGGGCCCAAGTTTGAAAACATTATGTATAACTAGACTTAACAGAGAAGCATTTTTAACGTTAATGACCCTATTCAACATTTTACATCTATTTTATTGAGATTGCAGAAGAATCCATTCCTAAGTCCTCACGAACCCTAAAAGAACACAAAAAACCATGGTTCACTAAAGAATGTAAAGAAGCCATTAGACAACGCAGAGAAGCATTGAGAAAATTTAATAACCGCCCGACGCCCGATAATTTAAGTACATACCGTTTATTTCGGGCTAAAGCTCGTCGCACGGTTAAAGAACTGCTAAAAGATCATCATGGAAAAAATATGTTTCTACTCTAAACTCTCGTTCCTCTATGAAGAAAAGTATGGGACAGAGTCCGCAAAATAAATGGCTAGGGAAAACACAACTCTTTCCGACATCTAAGAGTAACAATAACAACTTCCATTTCAAACATGACATAGCCTAATATACTTGCTGATAGCTTTTCAAAAATTCATTATCGTCTAATTATTCATCAGATTTTCGAAAATAAAAAGTCAAAAAGAAAAAATACCTTTAAAATTCACATCCAGCAATTCAGAAAGTTATAATCAACCGTTTTTCACTTTTAGAGCTTACGGAAGCTATGAACAAGGCCCATGATACATCCGCTGGGCCTGATGAAATACATTACCAGTTTTGAACCTCTACCAGAACCATCATTAATCGCTCTTTTGGAATTTTCAATGATGTATGGACCACTGGCAATGTACCAAAAATTTGGAAAGAAGCAACAGTAATACCTATTCCCAAACCAGGTAAGGGATAGCACGGATCCTACCAACTATCGTCCCATTGCGCTGACGAGCTGTGTATGTAAAACAATGGAACGAATAACTCAATGTTCGGCTTGTTTGGTATTTGGAACCAATAATTTCATATCTCCTTTCCAAAGTGGCTTTAGATATGGCCGTAGTACCAATGATCATCTGGTTAGACTGGAAACATTTATTCGCTGATGCTTTTATCAAGAAGGAACACTTAGTAGCTGTTTTCTGCGATTTAGAAAAGGCCTATGATACAACGTGGAAGTACGGAATAATAAATGACCTGCACAATCTGGGTTTAAAAGGTCGTCTGCCCTCTTTTATATCGAATTTTCTCTCAAACAGAGAATTTAAGGTACGAGTGGATTCCACCCCTCTCAGATATGTACGAACAAGAAATGGGTGTGCCCCAGGGCAGTATTTTATCTGTAACACTTTTCAACATCAAAATTAATAGCTCTTACCAAGTGTTTTGGCTCCTGGTATGGATTGCTCCCTAATATGTTGATGATTTCCTAATATGCTATCGATCCAAGCACATGCATACAATTGAAAAGACAACTGCATACAATTGAAAGACAACTGCAACAAAATATATATCGGCTTGCACAATGTTTCTAGTAATGCTCTACCACGTATATTTCCAGTATGTCTTTAATCCCCTTTAAACCATAGTTCATATTCTGATTTAAATCACTTCTCCTTTTCTCCAGTGTATCGACTATATGATTCGTTTTTTTGTTCCAGGGAGGCTATTCACACTGATAAATTATTTAAGGTATCGCTGTGCTCAGCAAGTTAAGGTCCGTGTGTAGCCACAGGATCTATAAGTTGTTGAAACGATAGTTAATTTCGCTATGGTCTGAGTGGGAATACCTTTAACGTCTTCTCCGACAACCCAAGATCCTGCTTTCGAACTTGATTACCGAAGATCTTGGAAGATAGTATCTGATCCAAAATCTCACCACTGTTGATGTTGTATTAAAATAAAAAGTAGTATCCTTCTCCATCTCGAATGAAAAGGAAAAATTGTATTCATGTTTAATTTAAGTTGCACGAAAATATTATAGGCATTGGCTAAACCAGCTTCACCGAATTAATAATCGCAAAAATCTGTAATATCAAATAATGTAAGACACATCCTACTGAAGTACAATTGGAAAACTATTTAGATATTGTGGTGTCATTTTGTGAGCTTGTCTTGGGAGTTCATTGATGGACTAGCGGATGTACACGACAGTATGAGACATTCTGCCAAGCATACGCTCTATCGTGAATAAACGAAGTAATTTTAAATACACGAAGGGATCTATTAGATAAACTGCCACGTCCCTGCTATTTTATCTTTCAGGATAGCTTTATACAGGAATGTTAGTTTCATTACAATAACTCCCCATGCCAACACACAATCACACACTCACGCCAAGATTACAGTTATATCTTTACCATTTTATAACCATTTACTGTGAATGTTATCTTCTAGCTAATGTCTTAGCAAAATCAGTAAAGTCTCTATCAGGAACCTTTCCTGCTTCATGTTTTCTGTTATCATCTGCAGCTGGGCTGCACCATCCAAGGGTAAGCACACTCCCATTCTCGCAAAACTAGAAAATGGACTTTTCAAAAGACTTGACACTGTGGTTGGTACATCTCTTATTATTTTCCATTTCTCAGATGATCATTTGTCTTTTTATCTGAACGTAAAATCGACACCAACTAGCTTTGAAACATCCCACTTTATTAGCAGGCAAGTCCACAAAATCCACATAAGATCATAGCATTAACGTAAGGTTATTGATATATAGCCAACTCGTTCGTTGTTTACTGTGGTATATTTCAAATACGTCGTGAAGTTCAAAGAATACAAACTCTCCTTCTCTTACATCAGTGACTATTCCGTCGATAAATTTGTGAAACTCTTTATCCTCTATTGGTATGATTCCCTTCACAGTAACATTGAAAACTATGCACGTTTCCTCCGCCCGCTGAAGTTGCTTGTCTACTTAACCACGTAACCACGTATGTGGACATGGGCGGAATCCTTACTTCAGTCTTTCCAAGAATAGTTCGTTCTTAATCGTTGGGTGCATTTTAATTTTTTTAATGTTTTTAAATTATTAAATTTGCGAATTACAGTATCGTAATCTGTAAATGGCTTAGAAATTTCCTCGCTTGGATGCTTTTCAGGTCTCAATGTAGTGAGAACAAACACATGACTATCGGTAGCCTGCGATGTACATCGCACGAAGCCATTATTGCATTAGGTAGTATCTGCAGGCTTGGGGATGTATATATGACCCGGTGAGCCCTTCTGCACATAATAAGAGCAGGACTATATGTAGTAGCCTTTACCGACAGCTCAGCACAAATAGTGGCTAGATAGTGCCAACTAAAAGGAAAATTCAAATAATGTAGAAAATGAAGATATGTAGAAAGACTTGAGACAAACCTTTCCGAATAAATGTAACTTGAAGAACCGCAAAACTAGAATATAACGAAAAAAAAAAAAAAAAAAAATAAATGAAAAGCTGTTGAAATTATGCAAAAGGTATATAAAATAAAAGATAACGGTAGGCACATGAAAACCCTTAAAATATATGATCACAATTTGTTATATAAACCGCATATCCTCGAACAGTCTAAGCTTTTCTTGGGTGATAGATTATCATTTAAGATTCCTGATTGAGTTATGTTAGAAAATTTTGTCTCGCAAGGTGATGTCCACACACTCGGCAAGAATGTGTTCCACTATCAGTGGGACACCGTTAGGGTATGCACTCTGGTCGATCTTCACCCGGAAGTATGCACGTGTCCGGTATGCGTCTCGATACGCGATCGGCACATTACAGCTCTGCGACGTGTTGCATACGAAGGATGGGAATCTTCAATAGGTTTTTTATGTTAAGAAATAAGTGGAGTTTTATTCCACGTATTTTGGCCGTGTATGAGGAATGTGCTGATTTTATACTATATTTGAGGTCAGTATATGTAATCTTCCAATTCTGAAACTGGTGACTGCAGGGCAGCTTTATCTGCCCTTCCAATGCCCTTTATGAACCAGGCAGCCGACAGTACAGAATACTTTTTTCCAGGTTGCACGAGTAAATCATATTTTTGTAATATCTGGGATATGAACGGGTTCTCCGACTTGATGTATTGCAAGCCTTTCAGTATGGAAGGGAATTGGAAAAATGATGAATTGTGTTGTTATAAAAAAGTTTCAGCATAGTTCAAACCTTTGAGTATGGCTGTAATTTTGGTGGTAAAAATCGAGGCTTTATCCGGTTACAGGCGCGAGATGGTGCCTCGTAGTGTTGCAATGACAGCTTAACCTTGTCTCCATCTTTCGAACCGTGTGTATACAGGGGCGTATGTATCTTTATTTCTTTTCACAATTTTTCGAACAGTCCATTAGTAACGACGCCTTGGATATATCGTTGCATCTTGCAGATAATTTTGTTATATTTACTAGCAAAAAAAAAAAAAAAAAGGCATATAAATATTACTCTTACAGAACAGATTGACCATTTATCTGATCCGCAATACTGTGTTTGTTGTCACAAACCCATACGGCAAACTTTCAACTTATTCACCAAATAGTTTTTATCGAAAAGGGACTCTTCACTAAACTAACTTATTTTTTTGTTTCAACATTGTAAATCGCATGTTCGTAAATCTGAAAAAAATCGTAAAACAAACCCACCTGATTCAGCATCAAGCTTAAACACTCCAAATTACAAACCCTCAGAAAAACACAATATCGACTCAAACAACATTCAACAACGCACCAACACTAAAATCACCAAACAGTAAAAAGAAACAACAAACAAATAGGGAACAAAAGGGGTCTGATGACCTTATAAAGCTGCACAATAGGTTTGGCGACTTTGAGGATATGGATGCAGTAGAAACGGCTCCATCTACTCAGAGTAGCTCCAAACCTACGAACAAAAATGTAATCCCGTACTTCCTCCTGATAAATAAGCACATAGAAGTGTTTTCTCCGAAAGGTCTAACCTAATTACTACACCATCCCTAATTTAATTTCATAATGAAGAACACCATCTTACAATGGAATTGTCGAGGACTTAAAACCAACTACAATGATATTCTTCTGCTTTTAAGTGAACAAGATCCTGCAGTACTATGCCTGCAGGAAACATTTCTAAAAGAGACGGACAACATTACACTTAAAAATTACTCCCTTTTTAACACCCACTCAAAAAATGTTGATCGCGCCTCAGGAGCTTCCGTTGTTGTGAACAATAGGGCCCCCTCATCACGTTATTTCTTTAAATACAAAATTACAAGCCATTGCTGTAAGCGTCACTCTACATCGAGTGATTACTTTTTGTTCTATTTATATACCACCAAACACCAAATGACTTAGACAACCTCGTTGAACAGCTGCCCACCCCATTTGTTCTACTTGGGGATTTCAATGCCCATAACATTTTATGGGGATCAAATTACATAAATGACAGAGGAAAAAAGGTAGAAGATTTCATTACTAGACACGATTTGTGTCTATATAACACGAAAACACCGACATATTTGCATCCAGGAACAGGTACATACACGTGCATCGATCTGTCAATTTGTTCTCCTTCGCTGCTTTTGGATTATGATTGGAAGGTCGCTGATGACCTTCACAGCAGTGACCACTTCCCAATCTCTCTTACGAATATTAACTCGACCATCGATGAGCAAATTCCACACTGGAATTTAAAGAAGGCCGACTGGGCCAAGTTTGAAACATTATGTATAACTAGACTTAACAGAGAAGCATTTTTAAACGTTAATGACCCTATTCAACATTTTACATCTATTTTAATTGAGATTGCAGAAGAATCCATTCCTAAGTCCTCACCGAACCCTAAAAGAACACAAAAACCATGGTTCACTAAAGAATGTAAAGAAGCCATTAGACAACGCAGAGAAGCATTGAGAAAATTTAATAACCGCCCGACGCCCGATAATTTAAGTACATACCGTTTATTTCGGGCTAAAGCTCGTCGCACGGTTAAAGAATGTAAAAGATCATCATGGAAAAAAATATGTTTCTACTCTAAACTCTCGTTCCTCTATGAAGAAAGTATGGGACAGAGTCCGCAAAATAAATGGTAAGGGAAAACACAACTCTTTCCGACATCTAAGAGTAAACAATAACAACTTCCATTTCAAACATGACATAGCTAATATACTTGCTGATAGCTTTTCAAAAAATTCATTATCGTCTAATTATTCATCAGATTTTCGAAAATAAAAAGTCAAAAAGAAAAAATACCTTTAAAATTCACATCCAGCAATTCAGAAAGTTATAATCAACCGTTTTCACTTTTAGAGCTTACGGAAGCTATGAACAAGGCCCATGATACATCCGCTGGGCCTGATGAAATACATTACCAGTTTTTGAAACATCTACCAGAACCATCATTAATCGCTCTTTTGGAAATTTTCAATGATGTATGGACCACTGGCAATGTACCAAAAATTTGGAAAGAAGCAACAGTAATACCTATTCCCAAACCAGGTAAGGATAGCACGGATCCTACCAACTATCGTCCCATTGCGCTGACGAGCTGTGTATGTAAAACAATGGAACGAATAATCAATGTTCGGCTTGTTTGGTATTTGGAAACCAATAATTTCATATCTCCTTTCCAAAGTGGCTTTAGATATGGCCGTAGTACCAATGATCATCTGGTTAGACTGGAAACATTTATTCGCGATGCTTTTATCAAGAAGGAACACTTAGTAGCTGTTTTCTTCGATTTAGAAAAGGCCTATGATACAACGTGGAAGTACGGAATAATAAATGACCTGCACAATCTGGGTTTAAAAGGTCGTCTGCCCTCTTTTATATCGAATTTTCTCTCAAACAGAGAATTTAAGGTACGAGTGGATTCCACCCTCTCAGATATGTACGAACAAGAAATGGGTGTGCCCCAGGGCAGTATTTTATCTGTAACACTTTTCAACATCAAAATTAATAGCATTACCAAGTGTTTGGCTCCTGGTATGGATTGCTCCCTATATGTTGATGATTTCCTAATATGCTATCGATCCAAGCACATGCATACAATTGAAAGACAACTGCAACAAAATATAAACAAGATTCAAAGTTGGGCCAATGCCAACGGTTTCAAATTCTCAAAATCGAAAACCGTATGCATGCATTTCTGTCAGTTACGAAGACGTCATGATGAACCTAAACTCACACTGGACGGAACAGCTATACCAGTTGTGGAGGAAACAAAGTTTTTAGGTATTATCTTCGACAGAAAACTTACCTTTATTCCACACATAAAAAACTTGAAAGCTAAATGCTTGAAATCGCTAGATCTACTCAAAGTAGTAGCTCACACTGACTGGGGCGCCGATAGAAAAGTCATTCTAAATTTATATAGAACTTTTATTCGATCCAAACTAGACTATGGTTGTGCTGTTTACGGTTCAGCCAGAAAATCCTACTTAAAGACGCTTGACCCAATTCACCACCAAGGAATAAGACTCGCTCTGGGAGCATTTAGGACATCCCCATGTGAAAGCCTTTTGGCTGAAGCAAATGAACCACCACTATCACATCGTAGAGAAATGCTGTCTCTACAATATGCCCTCAAATTAAAATCGAACCCTTTGAATCCTGCTTTTTCGGCTGTATTTCAACCAAAATACAAAACATTATACAAAAACAAACCAAATGCCATACCTACCTTTGGCATTAGAATATCACCCAGCCTTGACAATACAAAAGTTGACCTTTCTAAAATCCAGAAGATGTCCATTTCTAAACGCCTCCCTGGCTACTTAAACAACCAACAGTACTTTTTACACTACACGACGGCAAGAAATCGGAGACAAACCCTTCCATCTTTCATAACACTTACCACGAACTCCTTACCGATTTTTATAACTACACAAGAATTTACACTGATGGGTCCAAGGATAAGGAAAAGGCTGCTGCAGCCTTCGTTAGTGGTAATCACACTACAAAAGTTCGTTTACCAGACGGTGCCTCGATTTTTTCAGCTGAAATCAGGGCAATAGACCTTGCCCTGAAATATATCGAAAGCAAACGTATTTTAAACTCCATCATTTTCTCGGATTCACTATCAGTACTTCAGTCACTTCACAATAGGAAATTGGAAAATCCATTACTGACCAACATTCTCATGAAACACACCGAGCTGTGTACCTCCCACAATATAGTGTACTGTTGGCTGCCCAGCCATATCGGTATTAAAGGTAACGAAAAAGCTGATCGCGCTGCTAAAATGGCCCTATCCTTAGAACCATCTGATTTTAAAATACCATACACTGATTTTAAACCTAGTATCAAAAAGTGTTTACTTAATAAGTGGCAGGCATCATGGGATGATGCAGTGAATAACAAACTACATGTAATAAAACCAACCCTCGGCGACTGGGCTCCTTCCTACAGAACCATCCGTAAAGACGAGGTAGCCACTGCAAGAATTAGAATTGGTCATACTTATGTAACCCATTCCTACATACTAAAGGGCGAAGACCCACCTGATTGTGTTTCTTGCAATGAACCCTTCACTGTGAAACATTTTATGATAGATTGTATCGATCTCCAACCTACACGCGATCGTTACTATAATGTTCAACACATGAAGGAACTTTTTGATACAGTAAACGTACCCTGCATTTTAAATTACTTGAAAGAAGTAAACATCTATCCTAAAATCTAACTTTAGAGCAATCACTTTGAGTATTTTTAGAATATATGTACAGTCGTTCATCCTAAGTACCTTTACTCGTACTCATAGACACACCATTTACATTACCCGTTGATCGGGAAACTTCATATATTACCCTGACCACCTCATCGTTTACACTTTAATTGTTTGACTCTATTATCGCTGGTCGATAATGAACCTTTTAACATTTGTAAATTATTTTTCATACAAACTTTTCTATGGCGCTAAATAGCCTCACAGTGCTGATGCGCCGTTAAATCACAATCAATCAATCAATTCTTTATGAAAGCTTCTCTAACAAATAATTCAAATCAGACAAGATGGTCTTTTCTGATGCTCAGGCTTCGGAATCCACGTTGAACGTCTGATAGTAGTTTGTTGGATTCGAGATTAGTCCATCTTTTATCATCTGTTCCAAACCGTTTTACAAATACAGCCTGTTAATGATGTCGTACTATATTTGGAAGGGTGGGTATGGTCCATTATAGGTTTTGGTACCGGTATGACTGTTGGATCTCACCAAGACTGGGAAGTCTCCGAATTCTACAATTTTATCGAAAATGTTTAGCAGTGTAGTGATAGTTGTATATGTCAAGTGCGTCCAAAGTTGATAGCGGATGTTATCTGGTCCTGCTGAAATGTCGTTAGCTCGATTAAACGAGTACTCTAGCCCTCTCAGTATGTATGTATGTATGTATGTATGTATGTATGTATGTATGTAATGTTTTACGGCACCTCTGAACATGAGCGGTTATATATTTCTAACTGAAGGTAAAGTTCGAAAAATTAAAAATGAATTTCAGAAAGTTTAGGAAGATAAACCTTTTCAAAAAAATGTACATCAAGTACAACAGTATAAAACGTAAATATGTAAAAAATTCTGTAACATGTATATAAAATAACAAATAAAGCTAAAACGTGTAAATACTTAAAACGTGATTAAATGTTGTATAAACCGCATTCACTTATAAAGTTCACTATTTTCTCGGGTGATAGTTTCTTCAGAGTGAAAGGTTTATTGTAATCTTAAGAGTTAGACGATTTGAAATGTTTAATGTTTGTGGGTTTGTTTTCTCCCTGTTCAATGGGCTGCAAATTCACATACCTCCAGTTTAGATTTCGACAGGAAACCAAACGGAGCGTTAAGTATATATTTATATGAAGTCATTTGCTTTTGAGTAGTGTATACTGTTTAATGTTGAAATAAATTCTTGGTTAAAATAAAGCACTATACCTTTTAATAAAGAAGGTTCTCAAATATTGGATTATGTTGGTTTATCGGCGATCTCCGGCGAAAAATTGTTGAATTTTCACCTGAATAATATATATGAATGTATTGGCGTTTAACCGCACATCGTCGCCGTAATGCCCATTTGGTGACAATTACAAAATGAAGTTCTAAAAATGGAGAAAATGAGCATTGCACAAAAATTTTGAAGATAATCCCTTCCAGATAAATGTATACAATAAGTGTACTGAATTAAGATAATAAGATAAAATGTCAAGATGTTATAATTCTGTAAAATGTGTACAAAATAAAATACAATGGTAAAAATATAAAATCTTAAAATATAGGGTCCAAATGTGTTACATAAACCACATTATCTAAAAAAACATCTAAGATTTTCTCAGGTGGTACATCATCAAAAAATTCCTTAATTCAGTTCACATACAAGAAAAAAGTAAATACAACTGTCTCTATGGGTGGAACACGATACACTCGACAAGAATGTGTTCCACTGTCGGCGGACACTTGCAGGGTATGCACTCTGGACGAGGTTCACACATTAGGAGGTTTTCGTGAGTCCGGTATGTGTGATCTATACATGATCCGCACAATATTACCTCAGGTCTGCGATTTGTTCTATATGTGAGATGCCATTTTCCAATGATAGGTTTGATGTTACGAAAATTGTGCTCTTTTCAATCCAAATATTTGTTTAAGGATATAGAACATGCCAATTGACATACTGGTTAAAGTCAGTATATGCAATTTTCCATTCGGACTGCAGGGCAACTTTGGCTACCTTATCTGCCTTTTTTTTATTACCCTTAATACCAATGTGACGAGGCAGCCAACAGTAGAGAATATTATTTTCCATAATTGTACGAGTATATCATGTTTCTGAAAGATCGGAGATATTTACGGGTTGTCAAATTTTAGGTTTTGCAACGCTTTCAGTGTAGAAATGGAATCCCAAAAGATGATTTTTTTTGTTTTTTTTGTTTTTTCACGAAGTTTCAGTGTAGTTCAAAGATTTGAATATGGCTATAATTTCTGCGGTAAAAAAACAACAGGTTTTATCCTGTAACTGGCTCTCGACTGTGTCATTGGGTGTTTCAACGGCAGCTCCAACCTTGTCTCTATCTTTTGAACTGTCTGTATATAGGGCTATATGGTCTTTGGTCACTATAATAGGCTAAACTAACAAACCATGAAAAATTAAGTTATTCATTTTTACAAACATTGTCTCTGAGGGTTTCATAGTATTGTTTGCTGCAGGACTTGCCACCCTTATCATTTTCAATGTGTCTGTCTGCCCTTTAGGAACTTTGGCTCACCTGTAGTTAATACTGTATTTTTCATGTCTGAAATTTTGAGTAAATAATAGTGTCTTGGATTTGGGATTTTTCTGATTCTAACTTTTTTTAAAAAAAAACTTGCGGCTTTAAATATTGCATATGTTGACGCATAGATCTTGAAAATAGTGTCCACTTTGAATTAAATTAATTTAATAATTATTTAGCATCATCTACGATAAAAACGCTGATAATAAGTTATCCGGGATGTGATATATAAAGGGATGAAATACTTAATATAATTTTGGACGAGGCGCTTCGTTGTCATATCGTTCTCTCCTTCTCTTCGTCTGCTCAAAACAATAGACATAGATGCTGCTAGCAAGTTACCCAGTGTACAAGCAGTTTAGGTTGCTGATCGGTGTTTTTCTTTTGACAGCTATTGACTGATCGGCTGCCATTATTTTAACACTGCATGTCAGCGTAGAATATATCCTATTGATGTAAATCGACTTCTCTGCTTTACATTTTTAAACAAATTATGAATTGGGGGGGGGGGGGGATCGGAATATCTTAAGGGTGTATTAGTCAGTCATTATGCATGTGTGAGTTAACACGGCATATGAATGAAGAGGGAGTCGAATCTTTTAATGTAAACTAATGTTCCTGGCTTGGTTTTTAAAATATAAATAATAAATGGGGGTAGGGTATACAGTTTTAGGTTAGAATTCTAATTTAATTTTTTTTTTTTAAAGTTGATTGAAAGTACTGTATATCTGATGGTTGGATTTAAATGTTATCTCATTGTTTACAGTCGGTAAAATGGCTCAAATGAGCTAATGTTTCTTATTAGGTAATGCAATTCAGACTTTAGATAAAATTTGTCTGTGTCTATAGTTATTTGCACAATTGACTATCCAGGCAGATACTCTATGAACATTGATGAGACGCTGTCGTAATAAATGGTGCAAGTATTAGTTTGTATGCACAAATTTAATGTCGCGTCCAGGTGCCTAATATAAAAATTCATTACATATATTTAAAAAAATACACACCAAAAAGGTCCATATCTTTGGATGGCTATAATACAACAAAACATAAGAATGTCATTCACTTGACCTGACAAGTCAATGGAAGTTCATAGCATAAAAAAATGTGTGCACAACACAACCCCCCAATTTGTACATGCAATTTTCACGTCCGAAGGCCATTTTTGACACAAAGTGATGCTCACAGTGCAAACATTATTAAACAATAATGGCTCAAAAAGTCGCATCATAGCCTGAAGTTAAGAAATTTGACTGGCCAATTTACGAAACTGTCCCCTGCCCCCTTAAACATTTTGCTCATAATATTTTTTGTCAAAAGCTGTGTACATCTCGCATATTTAAACATTATATAGTAAAAGGGTTAGTTTTCAATGACAAAACTGAAAAGTTTGTATAAACTGTTTTAGCTAACTTAACAGAAAGAAATCGCACAGTAAAGTAAACCTTTAATTATTATTCTGGTGCTGCTAATAGCAGCAGGAATATTGTGTGTGTGTGTGTGTGGGGGGGGGTAATCACAACAGTCTAACTAAGTGGGAGAGATCAAAAGTCTAATCAACAAACATTAGGCCATGTTGGAACACTGATATACTGCTGTGTGGGACACTGCTAAGCTTATAAAGTGACATCAAATAAATCCAACGATAAATGGCCACTTAAATTGACCTGACATTTAAATATTGTATCCTATTTAACAGAGAAATTTCTTCTCAGACTACCATTTACTTACAACTGACTTGTATAATGTTGGGAAGTTTACAAAATGATAGTAAGAGAGTTTACAAAATGATAGTAAGATAAGGTATAGAACAAATATTAACGGTGGAAAATTCAGTTCAAGATCGGAAGCATTTCAACTACTTGGCTTTTATTGAGTACATACCACAAAACACAAGTCTTGCAGAAGCTAAATCTGTCCGCCAAAGTCACTCTCGTACACTTGCATCAGGATGAGTATTTGGACGAGATTCATTCTAGTGCTTCTATCAGCATGACTGACCAGTTAATCCTAATATTCTACCATGCAAATTGAGACCTGCTAAAAGAAAAGAAACGAGTGATACCGGTGGCACTTTTAATACTCCATGGAAAAATAAGAATTTCACAATAAAAACTGTATTGTTAACTGCAGCAAACTTTCTGAACTAATTAGAATGTTTTAATCTCGTGAATGTGAAAATGTTTTTCCTGTTGTGAAAATCCATAAAAGACGAGGCATGTACCTTTACCTTCAGTTGATAAAGGCAGAGTAACTCTGATTTTAGATAGGGGAATCGGTATGCCAAGAGGAAAGAATGATCCGCTCTTTCGACAACTTACATTCTAGCTATCAAAAGAATTGTTGATGCATCGCTTTGAGGAAGTCGAGTTTTTGGTACGAATAAAAACTTTTATACCAGTCGAAAGAAGCAAAGTAACGGGAAATTATATGGAAGTTCATTTTCCAGGACTGCTGAAACATGAACAAGCAATGAACATGCATAAGGCATCAACGCAACAGAATATTTACCTCATAGGATGCATTTAGATCACCCATTATGTCCAACACATTATACCACATTTTTTAAAAAGCTTTTTCCCCTTTGATAACTGGCCCTAGAATTTTCAAGATATATGCATACCATTGACACATTTCTCATTATCGCTTAAGTGTGAGCTATAAATCTCTGATGTCAACTTCACAGTGGGGTCATGTAGGTAGAAACTAAGTAGGTGTGCTAAAACTGTCATTCTTTTCCACCAAAATATAGCCCGCAAAATACCACATGTATCACTATTTGCAAGGCAGTTCCATTGGTGGCATTCACGATTCATAACAGTACGTTTATTTATGATTTCTCTGAAGTGTATCTGCTCCTCTGGAGTTAAATTACTTTGAAGAATGTGTGATGACCTGTTATGCAATTGTTTTTTGTGTCTGTACTGAAATATGAATAGTATTCATTGAAATAGAAGTTCAGAACTTGACACCTACATAAAGATCAAGAAAATACATTACAATCCCCATTATTTACCTATATCTATTAAGTTAAGCCCAAAATGTGCTACTTTGTCATGATGGAAAAAGTTATAACGTACAGGTGCAAAATACAGTTACTTTCCCCTCAACTTAGTCCTCCATACATAAGAGAGTGGTATGTTGAAAAAGGAAGACATTATAATCAGGCTAATGCATACAAATTACTTACATACCCACAAAGAAACAGACAATTATAACATATGTGCCTAACTGTGGCAAAAAAAAGAAAAAAAATTCTTAAGGGTGCAAGGGACATTTTTTATGCACAAATTTAATGCTGCGTCCATCTCCCTAATATACAAAATGGAAAAAAAAATATTTAAAAAAAACCCAAAAACACAAGTGAGGTCAAAAAGGTCCATATCTTTGGATAGCTATAATACAACAAAACATAAGAATATCATTCACTTGACCCGACAAGTCAATGGAAATTCATAGCATAAACAATTTGTGCCCCCCCCCCCCCACCTCCAATTTATACATGCATTTTTCAGGTCCGAAGGCCATATTTGACACAAAGCGAAGCTCACAGTGCATACGCAAGTCCTTTCCCTAGGTGATAATTTTCATAAAAAATTGTGTGCTAAACGGCTTGATGCCATACAAAATAGTTGCCATCCAGGCAGTTTTTGAGATAGTCTATTTGCCTTGAACCCACGTGTCCACTGCTATGGATGGCTAGCTCTGCTTCCTAGCCGACTATTGGTATTTATTGTCTACATACTGTGAACTGACTATGGGAGATGTACATGCTTCGCATCAGTTTGAAGAACACAGGCCCGAAACAACTAATTCACAAATATAACCATATCATTCATTATTAAACAATAATAGCTCAAAAAGTCACACCATAGCCTTGAAATTTACGAAACTGTCCTCCGCCGCTTAAAAAAAGACCATTTGTTCAGGGGACGTAATTGTTTCCTTTTTTTACATCTTTATGTCGTGCACATTTTGTGAATGGCGTTTCTCACATGAATAAACTTGTCTTAAGTTGACTATACATCCTCAGTATTTAGTGATGTGACCTTTTGACAGCAGTACTTGTCTACAGCTCTCTAGTAATGACTGATACAGTTTACAAAAATAAAATAATAATTTTAAAAAAGTGTCAAGAAGCTGGGATTTTAGATTTTCAAGAAATCTATTTTCTTTGTACTTTGTTACATAATTTTTCAAGACTAGTCGCACATTTTCTATTGTGTTACGGTCAGGTCTCTCGGCAGGTCACATTAGTTGTAGAATATAATTTCTCCGTTCCCATTCGCCTGCCTCTGGTCCGATGCACAGGTACAGTGTCATCTTGCTACATCCACGGTTGGTCAGAGAAGTTCCCAGTAGCAGGCTCCAGGAAGTTTTAAAGTGTGTCAATATACTTGGCACTGTTCATATTGCTATTTATAAAGGAAAGATTAACTTAAAAGGTTAAACAACACCACTTAATAAACTCACTGTCGGACCAAGGCTATGGTAATCAAGACAGTTGCCTTGTCATATCTCGCTGTTCAGTCTCCACACTTTTACCTATCCGTCAGGTTTCACAGCAATGGACATCTCGTCAGTAGATACTACTTTTATTCCAACCACGCTCACATTTCCCTAGCACCCTTTTTTCATATTTACTTCACGACGTCCAATTCGTTTTACATACAGTTCGAGAAAATCCCAGAGAATGCATATGTCGCTGGATATTTCTCCTGGATACATTTAGAGGCACGGACACATTATACAAGTTGATAATCTCCTGCAAAGACTTCTTACGGTTCACTTTTACAATCGGCGAAAGTATGTTTCTGATCCGTTTTGTGACTACTGCTTGTCTTCCTGTGTGAGGCTTGTTTTCCATATTTCGGACAAAACAATACGCGCAGATTAGATTCACCCGTTACTTGATGAAGCTTCACATTGAAGATCACAGCTGATACGCATTATGACAGTGGCAATTCCAAATGAGGACTCGACTGGCTTTCTGATTGGATATGTGAAGTGTGGTATCGGTTATTAAACGGATTCCTGTCATAGCTCAAAGCGGAGAACTTCGAACGGCGTTTGTGTTGGTTCAGACAGCAATGATGGAATTCTAATTATTTCTGTGGACATAATTATATGGGAATTAAAGATATCAAACATATGATGTGTTTTCCCCTGCTTTTAGTTTACTTTTATTGTAAATATATTAGTCAGCTTAGACCTTTTCATGCAAAAGATACTTTTATTTCTTAACTCGTCTTGGATTGAATTAGACATTAAATTTCAAAACGTGTAGAGATTTCGTCTTACATGACATAATCGGACATCGCCTGTACAAAGCGCTGCACAGCGTACACACACACACACACATATATAAAGCACTTGTTAATATGCGTGTGGCTCGTGTGTGTAGGCTAAAGAAAAACAACACTAATTCACGAGATTAAAAGCTGAATTAATAGCAACACACGAACACTTAAATATATCAATACAGAAAAGTGAAATATACATTATTAATTCATTTCTCTTATAAATTTGATTTACACGTAGTCCACTACTTTGCTTTCAGATTCAAGAATTTATTTTCTCTCGTTTTTCAATATTTTTCCTAGATTTTTCTTTCGTTTTGTTCCACTTGTTCCTTCAGTAACTTCAGGGCTTGTAAGAAGCCCGTGTGATGTGATGGCTATTTGTGGCTTGTTAGATTTAAATGTGAGAGCTGGCTTAGTATATTGCCTCATTCCAGTTGACAGCTGGTAACTCTGGTGTTCCTGTTTCGTCTGCCGTGGCATCCTCAGAAAGTATGAGATGTAGAAGAAATTAGGGATCATCTATCGACATGTCCTGTGATTTTTCCAGCGATAGGTTGAGGGTTAATGGTGTTACTGTTTCAATAAATCGTGAACTGCAGTGGCTGATTCGTCAAGTGCTGCTTGCACTTG
Source organism: Margaritifera margaritifera (assembly GCA_029931535.1). Taxonomy (NCBI): domain Eukaryota; kingdom Metazoa; phylum Mollusca; class Bivalvia; order Unionida; family Margaritiferidae; genus Margaritifera; species Margaritifera margaritifera. The sequence continues at coordinate 187,426 of JAQPZY010000522.1, read as the reverse complement.
ATCCCGAGTTGTTGATTCGCTATTTGTAATAATGCAACAGTAAATATAGCTGGGGTTAATTGTCCTAGCTGTAGATTTCCATTTGCAATTATTAATTGTGTTTCGTGATCTGTAGTGATAGCTCGAGTCTGAACAGAGGTATTTTGCTCTTCTGAAAGTGGGACACCAGTTGGCTCGGACAGCAAAAATGCAGTAGCTGGAATAGCACTTGCATTTAACGGATAGACCCCGCATACTGCGAAACAAGAGCATATATTTTGAGGAGTGAAGCTAGATTTCCAAGCTTTTGTAAAGAGTTTTGGAAAGGTATATTTATTTATAACATTCAAAGGATGTGTTGACAGAAGTTGTGAGCATGCATTGTTGTAAGCTTTATTGAAAGGTCAAATACGGACCAGTCTAGAGGTTGCAGGTAATGCGTACAGTGGTGGTGGTGGGGAAGCTGACAATGTGGATACTTTCTTGTAGGTCACACTCTAACAAGCCAAGAGTCTCGTGGGAGGTGTGGCCATCCATTACAAGCAACTGGGGTCTCTGATGACCGCAGTTTGTGAGGATGATGTACTGAAACTAGTGTAAAGCAGTAAAATCAGTTTACCGAATAAAGCCTCATTTTTACCGCAGAAATTACAATCATACTCAAATCTTTGAATTCATTGAAACTTATAAAAAAAAAATATTTCGGATTCCTTAGCACACCAAAAGTCGTGCAAAACCTTAAATTTGAGAACCCGTTAATATCCCAAATCTTACAGAAATATGACATTGCTCATACTGTATTGAAAGGATATTCTGTACTGTTGGCTGCCTAGTCACATTGGTATAATGGGTAATGAAAGGGGAGACCTGCAGTCACTCCTTTCTGAAGGACTAATGGATGTAAACGAGGAGATCTAAACGGGCTGGAATTTTACAGTGGCACCTCCAAGAGAATTTTTCTCAAAAACGACGTGCGCAGCTATCCTTATCTATGTTTTAAAAGTTTCCAGCTGGATACATCATTCGTATGATGTAAGCGTAATTCGCCGGTCTTAGCACAAAACTATAGTAATTTGTCCAGATATTAACCATGCCTATGGGAACTGAGTTAGGTTGACTGTGCCCATAAGTAAGACTATACTAGAACATGGGGCGTGGGTTTAAACCAAAGGTCGTGTCTCTGTCCATCTATCATTTTCTGTCGACAAAGGTGGTACATGCCAATTATATATATATATATATATATATATATATATATATATATATATATATATATATATATATATATATATGGTCATCACATTCTTTTAGCAAGAATATTTTATCGCATTTTATTGTCTAATATTTTATAATTTACGGCAATTGGTTCAAATTCATTAAAATTGAAACATCTTAACACTGGTCTTTGATGTTATGAACTTGGACCTTCTGATGACGTAACATTTAATGCACCTCTGACATTTTGCATGCGCAGCATTATGTTGTACATCACAACAAACATGCTGATGAGCGAGTCCGCAAATCTTAAAATGTTTAGTATGTTTCATCGATAGTACGGCCTTAATTTGGCATCTGTTCTGCTTATTATCCAGGAAATAGTCCATAGAATTGTGGACTTTTAATGTCACAGAAACTCGCGCAATACGATACTTACTGCACCCTTAATGTATTTTGAATTCGCAACATTGTTGTAGATCTAAACACATTTTCTTGAGCGACCCTGCAAAGCAGAAAGTGCTCAAAGTTCGCTATAAGCGATAGTTGTTGTAATGTATTCATTGCAATAATTTTCATCTCAAATTTAGATCTATATCGGCTTGCACAATGTTTCTAGTAATGCTCTACCACGTATATTTCCAGTATGTCTTTAATCCCCTTTAAACCATAGTTCATATTCTGATTTAAATCACTTCTCCTTTTCTCCAGTGTATCGACTATATGATTCGTTTTTTGTTCCAGGGAGGCTATTCACACTGATAAATTATTTAAGGTATCGCTGTGCTCAGCAAGTTAAGGTCCGTGTGTAGCCACAGGATCTATAAGTTGTTGAAACGATAGTTAATTTCGCTATGGTCTGAGTGGGAATACCTTTAACGTCTTCTCCGACAACCCAAGTTCCTGCTTTCGAACTTGATTACCGAAGATCTTGGAAGATAGTATCTGATCCAAAATCTCACCACTGTTGATGTTGTATAGCATTGCAAGAATACATTTATATTTGTAAGTGAAACTATTATTTTATAAATACTAGTTATTTATAAATTAAATTTTTGATTACTAATGATTAGTATATTTAATACAAATACTAAATGTAGCTGTATAGTATAATAAAGGGAGTTAAAGGATATACTTTTCATATTGATACTAAAAAAAAAATTGCTTCACATCAATGTCGATACAGGAACATGTACGTTTTATTTATCAATTAAAATAAAAGTAGTATCCTTCTCCATCTCGAATGAAAAGGAAAAATTGTATTCATGTTTAATTTAAGTTGCACGAAAATATTATAGGCATTGGCTAAACCAGCTTCACCGAATTAATAATCGCAAAAATCTGTAATATCAAATAATGTAAGACACATCCTACTGAAATACAATTGGAAACTATTTAGATATTGTGGTGTCATTTTGTGAGCTTGTCTTGAGAGTTCATTGATGGACTAGCGGATGTACAGACAGTATGAGACATTCTGCCAAGATACGCTCTATCGTGAATAAACGAAGTAATTTTAAATACACGAAGGGATCTATTAGATAAATGCACGTCCTGCTATTTTATCTTTCAGGATAGCTTTATATAGGAATGTTAGTTTCATTACAATAACTCCCCATACCAACACACAATCACACACTCACGCCAAGAATACCAGTTATATTTTACCATTTTATAACCATTTACTGTGAATGTTATCTTCTAGTGTCTTAGCAAAATCAGTAAAGTCTCTATCAGGAACCTTTCCTGCTTCATGTTTTCTGTTATCATCTGCAGCTGGCTGCACCATCCAAGGGTAAGCACACTCCCATTTCGCAAAACTAGAAAATGGACTTTTCCAAAAGACTTGACAATGTGGTTGGTACATCTCTTATTATTTTCCCATTTCTCAGATGATCATTTGTCTTTTTATCTGAACGTAAAATCGACACAACTAGCTTTGAAACATCCCACTTTATTAGCAGGCAAGTCCACAAATCCACATAAGAATCATACGCATTAACGTAAGGTTTTGATATATAGCCAACTCGTTCGTTGTTTACTGTGGTATATTCAAATACGTCGTGACGTTCAAAGAATACAAACTCTCCTTCTCTTACATCAGTGACTATTCCGTCGATAAATTTGTGAAACTCTTTATCCTCTATTGGTATGATTCCCTTCACAGTAACATTGAAAACTATGCACGTTTCCTCCGCCCGCTGAAGTTGCTTGTCTACTTAACCACGTAAACACGTATGTGGACATGGGCGGAATCCTTACTTCAGTCTTTCCAAGAATAGTTCGTTCTTAATCGTTGGGTGCATTTTAATTTTTTTAATGTTTTTAAATTATTAAATTTGCGAATTACAGTATCGTAATCTGTAAATGGCTTAGACATTTCCTCGCTTGGATGCTTTTCAGGTCTCAATGTGTGAGAACAAACACATGACTATCGGTAGCCTGCGATGTACATCGCACGAAGCCATTATTGCATTAGGTAGTATCTGCAGGCTTGGGGATGTATATATGACCCGGTGAGCCCTTCTGCACATAATAAGAGCAGACTATATGTAGTAGCGTTTACCGACAGCTCAGCACAAATAGTGGCTAGATAGTGCCAACTAAAAGGAAAATTCAAATAATGTAGAAATGAAGATATGTAGAAAGACTTGAGACAAACCTTTCCGAATAAATGTAAATTTGTAGAACCGCAAAATAGAATATAACAAAAAAAAAAATAAATAAATAAAATAAAATGAAAAGCTGTTGAAATTATGCAAAAGGTATATAAAATAAAAGATAACGGTAGGACATGAAAACCCTTAAAATATATGATCACAATTTGTTATATAAACCGCATATCCTCGAACAGTCTAAGATTTTCTTGGGTGATAGATTATCATTTAAGATTCCTGATTGAGTTATGTTAGAAAATTTTGTCTCGCAAGGTGATGTCCACACACTCGGCAAGAATGTGTTCCACTATCAGTGGACACCGTTAGGGTATGCACTCTGGTCGATCTTCACCCGGAAGTATGCACGTGTCCGGTATGCGTCTCCGATACGCGATCGGCACATTACAGCTCTGCGACGTGTTGCATACGAAGGATGGGAATCTTCAATAGGTTTTTTATGTTAAGAAATAAGTGGAGTTTTATTCCACGTATTTTGCCGTGTATGAGGAATGTGCTGATTTTATACTATATTTGAGGTCAGTATATGTAATCTTCCATTCTGAAACTGGTGACTGCAGGGCAGCTTTATCTGCCCTTCCAATGCCCTTTATGAACCAGGCAGCCGACAGTACAGAATACTTTTTTCCAGGTTGCACGAGTAAATCATATTTTTGTAATATCTGGGATATGAACGGGTTCCCCGACTTGATGTATTGCAAGCCTTTCAGTATGGAAGGGAATTGGAACAAAATGATGAATTGTGTTGTTATAAAAAAGTTTCAGCATAGTTCAAACCTTTGAGTATGACTGTAATTTTGGTGGTAAAAATCGAGGCTTTATCCGGTTACAGGCGCGAGATGGTGCCTCGTAGTGTTGCAATGACAGCTTAACCTTGTCTCCATCTTTCGAACCGTGTGTATACAGGGGCGTATGTATCTTTATTTCTTTTCACAATTTTTCGAACAGTCCATTAGTAACGACGCCTTGGATATATCGTTGTGTCTTGCAGATAATTTTGTTATATTTACTAGCAAAAAAAAAAAAAAAAAGGCATATAAATATTACTCTTACAGAACAGATTGACCATTTATCTGATCCGCAATACTGTGTTTGTTGTCACAAACCCATACGGCAAACTTTCAACTTATTCACCAAATAGTTTTTATCGAAAAGGGACTCTTCACTAAACTAACTTATTTTTTTGTTTCAACATTGTAAATCGCATGTTCGTAAATCTGAAAAAAATCGTAAAACAAACCCACCTGATTCAGCATCAAGCTCAAACACTCCAAATTACAAACCTCAGAAAAATACAATATGAACTCAAACAACATTCAACAACACACCAACACTAAAATCACCAAACAGTAAAAAGAAACAACAAACAAATAGGCAACAAAAGGGGTCTGATGACCTTATAAAGCTGCACAATAGGTTTGGCGACTTTGAGGATATGGATGCAGTAGAAACGGCTCCATCTACTCAGAGTAGCTCCAAACCTACGAACAAAAAATGTAATCCCGTACTTCCTCCTGATAAATAAGCACATAGAAGTGTTTTCTCCGAAAGGTCTAACCTAATTACTACACCATCCCTAATTTAATTTCATAATGAAGAACACCATCTTACAATGGAATTGTCGAGGACTTAAAACCAACTACAATGATATTCTTCTGCTTTTAAGTGAACAAGATCCTGCAGTACTATGCCTGCAGGAAACATTTCTAAAAGAGACGGACAACATTACACTTAAAAATTACTCCCTTTTTAACACCCACTCAAAAAATGTTGATCGCGCCTCATGAGCTTCCGTTGTTGTGAACAATAGGGCCCCTCATCACGTTATTTCTTTAAATACAAATTTACAAGCCATTGCTGTAAGCGTCACTCTACATCGAGTGATTACTTTTTGTTCTATTTATATACCACCAAACACCAAATTACTACCAAATGACTTAGACAACCTCGTTGAACAGCTGCCCACCCCATTTGTTCTACTTGGGGATTTCAATGCCCATAACATTTTATGGGGATCAAATTACATAAATGACAGAGGAAAAAAGGTAGAAGATTTCATTACTAGACACGATTTGTGTCTATATAACACGAAAACACCGAGATATTTGCATCCAGGAACAGGTACATACACGTGCATCGATCTGTCAATTTGTTCTCCTTCGCTGCTTTTGGATTATGATTGGAAGGTCGCTGATGACCTTCACAGCAGTGACCACTTCCCAATCTCTCTTACGAATATTAACTCGACCATCGATGAGCAAATTCCACACTGGAATTTAAAGAAGGCCGACTGGGCCAAGTTTGAAACATTATGTATAACTAGACTTAACAGAGATGCATTTTTAAACGTTAATGACCCTATTCAACATTTTACATCTATTTTAATTGAGATTGCAGAAGAATCCATTCCTAAGTCCTCACCGAACCCTAAAAGAACACAAAAACCATGGTTCACTAAAGAATGTAAAGAAGCCATTAGACAACGCAGAGAAGCATTGAGAAAATTTAATAACCGCCCGACGCCCGATAATTTAAGTACATACCGTTTATTTCGGGCTAAAGCTCGTCGCACGGTTAAAGAATGTAAAAGATCATCATGGAAAAAATATGTTTCTGCTCTAAACTCTCGTTCCTCTATGAAGAAAGTATGGGACAGAGTCCGCAAAATAAATGGTAAGGGAAAACACAACTCTTTCCGACATCTAAGAGTAAACAATAACAACTTCCATTTCAAACATGACATAGCTAATATACTTGCTGATAGCTTTTCAAAAAATTCATCATCGTCTAATTATTCATCAGATTTTCGAAAATTTAAAAGTCAAAAAGAAAAAATACCTTTAAAATTCACATCCAGCAATTCAGAAAGTTATAATCAACCGTTTTCACTTTTAGAGCTTACGGAAGCTATGAACAAGGCCCATGATACATCCGCTGGGCCTGATGAAATACATTACCAGTTTTTGAAACATCTACCAGAACCATCATTAATCGCTCTTTTGGAAATTTTCAATGATGTATGGACCACTGGCAATGTACCAAAAATTTGGAAAGAAGCAACAGTAATACCTATTCCCAAACCAGGTAAGGATAGCACGGATCCTACCAACTATCGTCCCATTGCGCTGACGAGCTGTGTATGTAAAACAATGGAACGAATAATCAATGTTCGGCTTGTTTGGTATTTGGAAACCAATAATTTCATATCTCCTTTCCAAAGTGGCTTTAGATATGGCCGTAGTACCAATGATCATCTGGTTAGACTGGAAACATTTATTCGCGATGCTTTTATCAAGAAGGAACACTTAGTAGCTGTTTTCTTCGATTTAGAAAAGGCCTATGATACAACGTGGAAGTACGGAATAATAAATGACCTGCACAATCTGGGTTTAAAAGGTCGTCTGCCCTCTTTTATATCGAATTTTCTCTCAAACAGAGAATTTAAGGTACGAGTGGATTCCACCCTCTCAGATATGTACGAACAAGAAATGGGTGTGCCCCAGGGCAGTATTTTATCTGTAACACTTTTCAACATCAAAATTAATAGCATTACCAAGTGTTTGGCTCCTGGTATGGATTGCTCCCTATATGTTGATGATTTCCTAATATGCTATCGATCCAAGCACATGCATACAATTGAAAGACAACTGCAACAAAATATAAACAAGATTCAAAGTTGGGCCAATGCCAACGGTTTCAAATTCTCAAAATCGAAAACCGTATGCATGCATTTCTGTCAGTTACGAAGACGTCATGATGAACCTAAACTCACACTGGACGGAACAGCTATACCAGTTGTGGAGGAAACAAAGTTTTTAGGTATTATCTTCGACAGAAAACTTACCTTTATTCCACACATAAAAAACTTGAAAGCTAAATGCTTGAAATCGCCAGATCTACTCAAAGTAGTAGCTCACACTGACTGGGGCGCCGATAGAAAAGTCATTCTAAATTTATATAGAACTTTTATTCGATCCAAACTAGACTATGGTTGTGCTGTTTACGGTTCAGCCAGAAAATCCTACTTAAAGACGCTTGACCCAATTCACCACCAAGGAATAAGACTCGCTCTGGGAGCATTTAGGACATCCCCATGTGAAAGCCTTTTGGCTGAAGCAAATGAACCACCACTATCACATCGTAGAGAAATGCTGTCTCTACAATATGCCCTCAAATTAAAATCGAACCCTTTGAATCCTGCTTTTTCGGCTGTATTTCAACCAAAATACAAAACATTATACAAAAACAAACCAAATGCCATACCTACCTTTGGCATTAGAATATCACCCAGCCTTGACAATACAAAAGTTGACCTTTCTAAAATCCAGAAGATGTCCATTTCTGAAACGCCTCCCTGGCTACTTAAACAACCAACAGTACTTTTTACACTACACGACGGCAAGAAATCGGAGACAAACCCTTCCATCTTTCATAACACTTACCACGAACTCCTTACCGATTTTTATAACTACACAAGAATTTACACTGATGGGTCCAAGGATAAGGAAAAGGCTGCTGCAGCCTTCGTTAGTGGTAATCACACTACAAAAGTTCGTTTACCAGACGGTGCCTCGATTTTTTCAGCTGAAATCAGGGCAATAGACCTTGCCCTGAAATATATCGAAAGCAAACGTATTTTAAACTCCATCATTTTCTCGGATTCACTATCAGTACTTCAGTCACTTCACAATAGGAAATTGGAAAATCCATTACTGACCAACATTCTCATGAAACACACCGAGCTGTGTACCTCCCACAATATAGTGTACTGTTGGCTGCCCAGCCATATCGGTATTAAAGGTAACGAAAAAGCTGATCGCGCTGCTAAAATGGCCCTATCCTTAGAACCATCTGATTTTAAAATACCATACACTGATTTTAAACCTAGTATCAAAAAGTGTTTACTTAATAAGTGGCAGGCATCATGGGATGATGCAGTGAATAACAAACTACATGTAATAAAACCAACCCTCGGCGACTGGGCTCCTTCCTACAGAACCATCCGTAAAGACGAGGTAGCCACTGCAAGAATTAGAATTGGTCATACTTATGTAACCCATTCCTACATACTAAAGGGCGAAGACCCACCTGATTGTGTTTCTTGCAATGAACCCTTCACTGTGAAACATTTTATGATAGATTGTATCGATCTCCAACCTACACGCGATCGTTACTATAATGTTCAACACATGAAGGAACTTTTTGATACAGTAAACGTACCCTGCATTTTAAATTACTTGAAAGAAGTAAACATCTATCCTAAAATCTAACTTTAGAGCAATCACTTTGAGTATTTTTAGAATATATGTACAGTCGTTCATCCTAAGTACCTTTACTCGTACTCATAGACACACCATTTACATTACCCGTTGATCGGGAAACTTCATATATTACCCTGACCACCTCATCGTTTACACTTTAATTGTTTGACTCTATTATCGCTGGTCGATAATGAACCTTTTAACATTTGTAAATTATTTTTCATACAAACTTTTCTATGGCGCTAAATAGCCTCACAGTGCTGATACGCCGTTAAATCACAATCAATCAATCAATTCTTTATGAAAGCTTCTCTAACAAATAATTCAAATCAGACAAGATGGTCTTTTCTGATGCTCAGGCTTCGGAATCCACGTTGAACGTCTGATAGTAGTTTGTTGGATTCGAGATTAGTCCATCTTTTATCATCTGTTCCAAACCGTTTTACAAATACAGCCTGTTAATGATGTCGTACTATATTTGGAAGGGTGGGTATGGTCCATTATAGGTTTTGGTACCGGTATGACTGTTGGATCTCACCAAGACTGGGAAGTCTCCGAATTCTACAATTTTATCGAAAATGTTTAGCAGTGTAGTGATAGTTGTATATGTCAAGTGTGTCCAAAGTTGATAGTGGATGTTATCTGGTCCTGCTGAAATGTCGTTAGCTCGATTAAACGAGTACTCTAGCCCTCTCAGTATGTATGTATGTATGTATGTATGTATGTATGTATGTAATGTTTTACGGCACCTCTGAACATGAGCGGTTATATATTTCCAACTGAAGGTAAAGTTCGAAAAATTAAAAATGAATTTCAGAAAGTTTAGGAAGATAAACCTTTTCAAAAAAATGTACATCAAGTACAACAGTATAAAACGTAAATATGTAAAAAATTCTGTAGCATGTATATAAAATAACAAATAAAGCTAAAACGTGTAAATATTTAAAACGTGATTAAATGTTGTATAAACCGCATTCACTTATAAAGTCCACTATTTTCTCGGGTGATAGTTTCTTCAGAGTGAAAGGTTTATTGTAATCTTAAGAGTTAGACGATTTGAAATGTTTAATGTTTGTGGGTTTGTTTTCTCCCTGTTCAATGGGCTGCAAATTCACATACCTCCAGTTTAGATTTCGACAGGAAACCAAACGGAGCGTTAAGTATATATTTATATGAAGTCATTTGCTTTTGAGTAGTGTATACTGTTTAATGTTGAAATAAATTCTTGGTTAAAATAAAGCACTATACCTTTTAATAAAGAAGGTTCTCAAATATTGGATTATGTTGGTTTATCGGCGATCGACGGCGAAAAATTGTTGAATTTTCACCTGAATAATATATATGAATGTATTGGCGTTTAACCGCACATCGTCGCCGTAATGCCCATTTGGTGACAATTACAAAATGAAGTTCTAAAAATGGAGAAAATGAGCATTGCACAAAAATTTTGAAGATAATCCCTTCCAGATAAATGTATACAATAAGTGTACTGAATTAAGATAATAAGATAAAATGTCAAGATGTTATAATTCTGTAAAATGTGTACAAAATAAAATACAATGGTAAAAATATAAAATCTTAAAATATAGGGTCCAAATGTGTTACATAAACCACATTATCTAAAAAAACATCTAAGATTTTCTCAGGTGGTACATCATCAAAAAATTCCTTAATTCAGTTCACATACAAGAAAAAAGTAAATACAACTGTCTCTATGGGTGGAACACGATACACTTGACAAGAATGTGTTCCACTGTCGGCGGACACTTGCAGGGTATGCACTCTGGACGAGGTTCACACATTAGGAGGTTTTCGTGAGTCCGGTATGTGTGATCTATACATGATCCGCACAATATTACCTCAGGTCTGCGATTTGTTCTATATGTGAGATGCCATTTTCCAATGATAGGTTTGATGTTACGAAAATTGTGCTCTTTTCAATCCAAATATTTGTTTAAGGATATAGAACATGCCAATTGACATACTGGTTAAAGTCAGTATATGCAATTTTCCATTCGGACTGCAGGGCAACTTTGGCTACCTTATCTGCCTTTTTTTTATTACCCTTAATACCAATGTGACGAGGCAGCCAACAGTAGAGAATATTATTTTCCGTAATTGTACGAGTATATCATGTTTCTGAAAGATCGGAGATATTTACGGGTTGTCTAATTTTAGGTTTTGCAACGCTTTCAGTGTAGAAATGGAATCCCAAAAGATGATTTTTTTTGTTTTTTTTGTTTTTTCACGAAGTTTCAGTGTAGTTCAAAGATTTGAATATGGCTATAATTTCTGCGGTAAAAAAACAACAGGTTTTATCCTGTAACTGGCTCTCGACTGTGTCATTGGGTGTTTCAACGGCAGCTCCAACCTTGTCTCTATCTTTTGAACTGTCTGTATATAGGGCTATATGGTCTTTGGTCACTATAATAGGCTAAACTAACAAACCATGAAAAATTAAGTTATTCATTTTTACAAACATTGTCTCTGAGGGTTTCATAGTATTGTTTGCTGCAGGACTTGCCACCCTTATCATTTTCAATGTGTCTGTCTGCCCTTTAGGAACTTTGGCTCACCTGTAGTTAATACTGTATTTTTCAGGTCTGAAAATTTGAGTAAATAATAGTGTCTTGGATTTGGGATTTTTCTGATTCTAACTTTTTTAAAAAAAAACTTGTGGCTTTAAATATTGCATATGTTGACGCATAGATCTTGAAAATAGTGTCCACTTTGAATTAAATTAATTTAATAATTAGTTAGCATCATCTACGATAAAAACGCTGATAATAAGTTATCCGGGATGTGATATATAAAGGGATGAAATACTTAATGTAATTTTGGACGAGGCGCTTCGTTGTCATATCGTTCTCTCCTTCTCTTCGTCTGCTCAAAACAATAGACATAGATGCTGCTAGCAAGTTACCCAGTGTACAAGCAGTTTAGGTTGCTGATCGGTGTTTTTCTTTTGACAGCTATTGACTGATCGGCTGCCATTATTTTAACACTGCATGTCAGCGTAGAATATATCCTATTGATGTAAATCGACTTCTCTGCTTTACATTTTTAAACAAATTATGAATTGGGGGGGGGGGATCGGAATATCTTAAGGGTGTATTAGTCAGTCATTATGCATGTGTGAGTTAACACGGCATATGAATGAAGAGGGAGTCGAATCTTTTAATGTAAACTAATGTTCCTGGCTTGGTTTTTAAAATATAAATAATAAATGGGGGTAGGGTATACAGTTTTAGGTTAGAATTCTAATTTAATTTTTTTTTTTTTAAAGTTGATTGAAAGTACTGTATATCTGATGGTTGGATTTAAATGTTATCTCATTGTTTACAGTCGGTAAAATGGCTCAAATGAGCTAATGTTTCTTATTAGGTAATGCAATTCAGACTTTAGATAAAATTTGTCTCTGTTTATAGTTATTTGCACAATTGACTATCCAGGCAGATACTCTATGAACATTGATGAGACACTGTCGTAATAAAGGGTGCAAGGGATAGTTTGTATGCACAAATTTAATGCTGCGTCCAGGTGCCTAATATAAAAATTCATTACAAATATTTTAAAAAATACACACCAAAAAGGTCCATATCTTTGGATGGCTATAATACAACAAAACATAAGAATGTCATTCACTTGACCTGACAAGTCAATGGAAGTTCATAGCATAAAAAAATGTGTGCACAACACAACCCCCCAATTTGTACATGCAATTTTCACGTCCGAAGGCCATTTTTGACACAAAGTGATGCTCACAGTGCAAACATTATTAAACAATAATGGCTCAAAAAGTCGCATCATAGCCTGTTAAGAAATTTGACGGGCCAATTTACGAAACTGTCCCCTGCCCCCTTAAACATTTTGCTCATAATATTTTTTGTCAAAAGCTGTGTACATCTCACATATTTAAACATTATATAGTAAAAGGGTTAGTTTTCAATGACAAAACTGAAAAGTTTGTATAAACTGTTTTAGCTAACTTAACAGAAAGAAATCGCACAGTAAAGTAAACCTTTAGTTATTGTTCTGGTGCTGCTAATAGCAGCAGGAATATTGTGTGTGTGTGTGTGTGGGGGGGGGTAATCACAACAGTCTAACTAAGTGGGAGAGATCAAAAGTCTAATCAACAAACATTAGGCCATGTTGGAACACTGATATACTGCTGTGTGGGACACTGCTAAGCTTATAAAGTGACATCAAATAAATCCAACGATAAATGGCCACTTAAATTGACCTGACATTTAAATATTGTATCCTATTTAACAGAGAAATTTCTTCTCAGACTACCATTTACTTACAACTGACTTGTATAATGTTGGAAGTTTACAAAATGATAGTAAGAAAGTTTACAAAATGATAGTAAGATAAGGTATAGAACAAATATTAACGGTGGAAAATTCAGTTCAAGATCGGAAGCATTTCAACTACTTGGTTTTTATTGAGTACATACCACAAAACACAAGTCTTGCAGAAGCTAAATCTGTCCGCCAAAGTCACTCTCGTACACTTGCATCAGGATGAGTATTTGGACGAGATTCATTCTAGTGCTTCTATCAGCATGACTGACCAGTTAATCCTAATATTCTACCATGCAAATTGAGACCTGCTAAAAGAAAAGAAACGAGTGATACCGGTGCACTTTTAATACTCCATGGAAAAATAAGAATTTCACAATAAAAACTGTATTGTTAACTGCAGCAAACTTTCTGAACTAATTAGAATGTTTTAATCTCGTGAATGTGAAAATGTTTTTCCTGTTGTGAAAATCCATAAAAGACGAGGCATGTACCTTTACCTTCAGTTGATAAAGGCAGAGTAACTCTGATTTTAGATAGGGGAATCGGTATGCCAAGAGGAAAGAATGATCCGCTCTTTCGACAACTTACATTCTAGCTATCAAAAGAATTGTTGATGCATCGCTTTGAGGAAGTCGAGTTTTTGGTACGAATAAAAACTTTTATACCAGTTGAAAGAAGCAAAGTAACGGGAAATTATATGGAAGTTCATTTTCCAGGACTGCTGAAACATGAACAAGCAATGAACATGCATAAGGCATCAACGCAACAGAATATTTACCTCATAGGATGCATTTAGATCACCCATTATGTCCAACACATTATACCACATTTTTTAAAAAGCTTTTTCCCCTTTGATAACTGGCCCTAGAATTTTCAAGATATATGCATACCATTGACACATTTCTCATTATCGCTTAAGTGTGAGCTATAAATCTCTGATGTCAACTTCACAGTGGGGTCATGTAGGTAGAAACTAAGTAGGTGTGCTAAAACTGTCATTCTTTTCCACCAAAATATAGCCCGCAAAATACCACATGTATCACTATTTGCAAGGCAGTTCCATTGGTGGCATTCACGATTCATAACAGTACGTTTATTTATGATTTCTCTGAAGTGTATCTGCTCCTCTGGAGTTAAATTACTTTGAAGAATGTGTGATGACCTGTTATGCAATTGTTTTTTGTGTCTGTACTGAAATATGAATAGTATTCATTGAAATAGAAGTTCAGAACTTGACACCTACATAAAGATCAAGAAAATACATTACAATCCCCATTATTTACCTATATCTATTAAGTTAAGCCCAAAATGTGCTACTTTGTCATGATGGAAAAAGTTATAACGTACAGGTGCAAAATACAGTTACTTTCCCCTCAACTTAGTCCTCCATACATAAGAGAGTGGTATGTTGAAAAAGGAAGACATTATAATCAGGCTAATGCATACAAATTACTTACATACCCACAAAGAAACAGACAATTATAACATATGTGCCTAACTGTGGCAAAAAAAAGAAAAAAAATTCTTAAGGGTGCAAGGGACAGTTTTTATGCACAAATTTAATGCTGCGTCCATCTCCCTAATATACAAAATGGAAAAAAAAATATTTAAAAAAAAAAAAAAATACACAAGTGAGGTCAAAAAGGTCCATATCTTTGGATAGCTATAATACAACAAAACATAAGAATATCATTCACTTGACTTGACAAGTCAATGGAAATTCATAGCATAAACAATTTGTGCCCCCCCCCCCCTCCAATTTATACATGCATTTTTCAGGTCCGAAGGCCATATTTGACACAAAGCGAAGCTCACAGTGCATACGCAAGTCCTTTCCCTAGGTGATAATTTTCATAAAAAATTGTGTGCTAAACGGCTTGATGCCATACAAAATAGTTGCCATCCAGGCAGTTTTTGAGATAGTCTACTTGCCTTGAACCCACGTGTCCACTGCTATGGATGGCTAGCTCTGCTTCCTAGCCGACTATTGGTATTTATTGTCTACATACTGTGAACTGACTATGGGAGATGTACATGCTTCGCATCAGTTTGAAGAACACAGGCCCGAAACAACTAATTCACAAATATAACCATATCATTCATTATTAAACAATAATAGCTCAAAAAGTCACACCATAGCCTTGAAATTTACGAAACTGTCCTCCGCCGCTTAAAAAAAGATCATTTGTTCAGGGGACGTAATTGTTTCCTTTTTTTACATCTTTATGTCGTGCACATTTTGTGAATGGCGTTTCTCACATGAATAAACTTGTCTTAAGTTGACTATACATCCTCAGTATTTAGTGATGTGACCTTTTGACAGCAGTACTTGTCTACAGCTCTCTAGTAATGACTGATACAGTTTACAAAAATAAAATAATAATTTTAAAAAAGTGTCAAGAAGCTGGGATTTTAGATTTTCAAGAAATCTATTTTCTTTGTACTTTGTTACATAATTTTTCAAGACTAGTCGCACATTTTCTATTGTGTTACGGTCAGGTCTCTCGGCAGGTCACATTAGTTGTAGAATATAATTTCTCCGTTCCCATTCGCCTGCCTCTGGTCCGATGCACAGGTACAGTGTCATCTTGCTACATCCACGGTTGGTCAGAGAAGTTCCCAGTAGCAGGCTCCAGGAAGTTTTAAAGTGTGTCAATATACTTGGCACTGTTCATATTGCTATTTATAAAGGAAAGATTAACTTAAAAGGTTAAACAACACCACTTAATAAACTCACTGTCGGACCAAGGCTATGGTAATCAAGACAGTTGCCTTGTCATATCTCGCTGTTCAGTCTCCACACTTTTACCTATCCGTCAGGTTTCACAGCAATGGACATCTCGTCAGTAGATACTACTTTTATTCCAACCACGCTCACATTTCCCTAGCACCCTTTTTTCATATTTACTTCACGACGTCCAATTCGTTTTACATACAGTTCGAGAAAATCCCAGAGAATGCATATGTCGCTGGATATTTCTCCTGGATACATTTAGAGGCACGGACACATTATACAAGTTGATAATCTCCTGCAAAGACTTCTTACGGTTCACTTTTACAATCGGCGAAAGTATGTTTCTGATCCGTTTTGTGACTACTGCTTGTCTTCCTGTGTGAGGCTTGTTTTCCATATTTCGGACAAAACAATACGCGCAGATTAGATTCACCCGTTACTTGATGAAGCTTCACATTGAAGATCACAGCTGATACGCATTATGACAGTGGCAATTCCAAATGAGGACTCGACTGGCTTTCTGATTGGATATGTGAAGTGTGGTATCGGTTATTAAACGGATTCCTGTCATAGCTCAAAGCGGAGAACTTCGAACGGCGTTTGTGTTGGTTCAGACAGCAATGATGGAATTCTAATTATTTCTGTGGACATAATTATATGGGAATTAAAGATATCAAACATATGATGTGTTTTCCCCTGCTTTTAGTTTACTTTTATTGTAAATATATTAGTCAGCTTAGACCTTTTCATGCAAAAGATACTTTTATTTCTTAACTCGTCTTGGATTGAATTAGACATTAAATTTCAAAACGTGTAGAGATTTCGTCTTACATGACATAATCGGACATCGCCTGTACAAAGCGCTGCACAGCGTACACACACACACACACATATATAAAGCACTTGTTAATATGCGTGTGGCTCGTGTGTGTAGGCTAAAGAAAAACAACACTAATTCACGAGATTAAAAGCTGAATTAATAGCAACACACGAACACTTAAATATATCAATACAGAAAAGTGAAATATACATTATTAATTCATTTCTCTTATAAATTTGATTTACACGTAGTCCACTACTTTGCTTTCAGATTCAAGAATTTATTTTCTCTCGTTTTTCAATATTTTTCCTAGATTTTTCTTTCGTTTTGTTCCACTTGTTCCTTCAGTAACTTCAGGGCTTGTAAGAAGCCCGTGTGATGTGATGGCTATTTGTGGCTTGTTAGATTTAAATGTGAGAGCTGGCTTAGTATATTGCCTCATTCCAGTTGACAGCTGGTAACTCTGGTGTTCCTGTTTCGTCTGCCGTGGCATCCTCAGAAAGTATGAGATGTAGAAGAAATTAGGGATCATCTATCGACATGTCCTGTGATTTTTCCAGCGATAGGTTGAGGGTTAATGGTGTTACTGTTTCAATAAATCGTGAACTGCAGTGGCTGATTCGTCAAGTGCTGCTTGCACTTGATCCCGAGTTGTTGATTCGCTATTTGTAATAATGCAACAGTAAATATAGCTGGGGTTAATTGTCCTAGCTGTAGATTTCCATTTGCAATTATTAATTGTGTTTCGTGATCTGTAGTGATAGCTCGAGTCTGAACAGAGGTATTTTGCTCTTCTGAAAGTGGGACACCAGTTGGCTCGGACAGCAAAAATGCAGTAGCTGGAATAGCACTTGCATTTAACGGATAGACCCCGCATACTGCGAAACAAGAGCATATATTTTGAGGAGTGAAGCTAGATTTCCAAGCTTTTGTAAAGAGTTTTGGAAAGGTATATTTATTTATAACATTTAAAGGATGTGTTGACAGAAGTTGTGAGCATGCATTGTTGTAAGCTTTATTGAAAGGTCAAATACGGACCAGTCTAGAGGTTGCAATTAATGCGTACAGTGGTGGTGGTGGGGAAGCTGACAATGTGGATACTTTCTTGTAGGTCACACTCTAACAAGCCAAGAGTCTCGTGGGAGGTGTGGCCATCCATTACAAGCAACTGGGGTCTCTGATGACCGCAGTGTGTGAGGATGATGAGCCCTTCTGCACATAATAAGAGCAGACTATATGTAGTAGCGTTTACCGACAGCTCAGCACAAATAGTGGCTAGATAGTGCCAACTAAAAGGAAAATTCAAATAATGTAGAAATGAAGATATGTAGAAAGACTTGAGACAAACCTTTCCGAATAAATGTAAACTTGAAGAACCGCAAAATAGA
Organism: Margaritifera margaritifera; assembly: GCA_029931535.1. Lineage (NCBI taxonomy): Eukaryota > Metazoa > Mollusca > Bivalvia > Unionida > Margaritiferidae > Margaritifera > Margaritifera margaritifera. The sequence continues at coordinate 169,047 of JAQPZY010000522.1, read as the reverse complement.
ATATAACGAAAAAAAAAATAAAAAAAATATAAAATGAAAAGCTGTTGAAATTATGCAAAAGGTATATAAAATAAAAGATAACGGTAGGACATGAAAACCCTTAAAATATATGATCACAATTTGTTATATAAACCGCATATCCTCGAACAGTCTAAGATTTTCTTGGGTGATAGATTATCATTTAAGATTCCTGATTGAGTTATGTTAGAAAATTTTGTCTCGCAAGGTGATGTCCACACACTCGGCAAGAATGTGTTCCACTATCAGTGGACACCGTTAGGGTATGCACTCTGGTCGATCTTCACCCGGAAGTATGCACGTGTCCGGTATGCGTCTCCGATACGCGATCGGCACATTACAGCTCTGCGACGTGTTGCATACGAAGGATGGGAATCTTCAATAGGTTTTTTATGTTAAGAAATAAGTGGAGTTTTATTCCACGTATTTTGCCGTGTATGAGGAATGTGCTGATTTTATACTATATTTGAGGTCAGTATATGTAATCTTCCATTCTGAAACTGGTGACTGCAGGGCAGCTTTATCTGCCCTTCCAATGCCCTTTATGAACCAGGCAGCCGACAGTACAGAATACTTTTTTCCAGGTTGCACGAGTAAATCATATTTTTGTAATATCTGGGATATGAACGGGTTCTCCGACTTGATGTATTGCAAGCCTTTCAGTATGGAAGGGAATTGGAAAAAATGATGAATTGTGTTGTTATAAAAAAGTTTCAGCATAGTTCAAACCTTTGAGTATGGCTGTAATTTTGGTGGTAAAAATCGAGGCTTTATCCGGTTACAGGCGCGAGATGGTGCCTCGTAGTGTTGCAATGACAGCTTAACCTTGTCTCCATCTTTCGAACCGTGTGTATACAGGGGCGTATGTATCTTTATTTCTTTTCACAATTTTTCGAACAGTCCATTAGTAACGACGCCTTGGATATATCGTTGCATCTTGCAGATAATTTTGTTATATTTACTAGCAAAAAAAAAAAAAAAAAGGCATATAAATATTACTCTTACAGAACAGATTGACCATTTATCTGATCCGCAATACTGTGTTTGTTGTCACAAACCCATACGGCAAACTTTCAACTTATTCACCAAATAGTTTTTATCGAAAAGGGACTCTTCACTAAACTAACTTATTTTTTTGTTTCAACATTGTAAATCGCATGTTCGTAAATCTGATTATTTCAAAACTCGCATACTTCTCTTCACTGTTAAATAGACAATTTTTGTAATCAGCTATCTTAAGTCATTAACAGCTGTCTTTGTTATTCCTTTTTATTTAATTTCTTGCTTTTTTTTTTTTTTTTTTTTTTTTTTACAATTTTTGACGAATGCATGCATCTAGGCGCTAATAATTCCATGATGCACCGTTACTTCGGCTGTGAATTTTTTCCTATCGGGTTCTTGGTAATCAAAGGTTAGTGATATTATTGATTTTTTGATAGTTGGATGTAACGATATGATCTCTTATTCTTTTCATATATAGTAAAAGTCGGTAGTTTTGACGTACATGACAACGTATCCGTGAACATCTATTTCATGTTACAAATGCAAGTTCCAGCATAGTGAAGCGAATATATATCGGCTTATTCAGTACACCCTTCTTGTTTTATTTGAACTAAAAAATATTTTCACAATACAAGTAATATTAATAGTGATCTGAGGTTCGGTCTAACCTACCACATGATTTGAAACTCTTGATAACTCGTTTGTTTCTTGATATTTTTCATCGTTTTTCCGAATAACGCATCGTTCCGTGAGTTTGAATGGTCTTTATCGAAACCGTTGCTCGCTTTTTATCTCGGATTTGTATTCAAAGTAATGTACATGTCCATCCAAGATTTTTGAAGGAACATTTCAATTTATATTTATATATTTATTCTTTTTTATATTTGTTAGCTTTACACTTAAACTTGTACAGTTCTCAAGATATTAGTAGTGAATCACGTATTTTGTCTTGTCATACAATGTACAGTATATACCACCATTTTAAACCTTTGATAGCTTCCCTTTCCTGCCATGCTTTTGTTGATCAGATATATCTTTGTGAGGAGGTACCATCTTTTCAAGAACTAATGGGATGAAAACCATACTTCATAGACAGTGAACTTCGACCGGAATGTGTACAATGCCAGTGTCGATTATTCTTGTCGAGTGTGTCGATTTCCACTCCGTGAGACAGAAATATTTTTGACGTGAACTGCTTGAAAAAACTGTATGAAGACGTTTATGCAGCCAAATTTAATCATGTTTTACATGTGTTACCATTATGTTATTTTATATACATTTTACAGAATGTGTACATCATTACGTTTGTTTATTATATGTTTCATAATGAGATATTGAAATATATCAGTGGAAAAAAAAAATATCGCCACAGTGGCGATGCCACTCTAATCGCCACAACGGCGATATCACTTTTCGAACAGCTTTTTCCATTTAGGAAGTATATCTGCCCTCGTGTATGTTATTTATACCTGTATTTCCACATTTAAGTCTATTTCATTTTTTCTTCTTTCCCTACCAGGATGAATAGATCTTAAAACGTGTCAAGACTGTTGATCCTCTCATATACATTTATGTAATAAACGAGAGGGCGCCATGAAAAATGAACCCCAAACAACAAAGTGCAGGCATCAAGGATTAACTTTGTTATAATTAGTTTTCTACGTGAATCGTGTAAATTATCAGTGACTGAACTTACATGACCTGTTGCTGTTCAATATTCTGTCACCCATACATTATCGTATACCTATTGGTAGTGGACGGCGATCGGGGTCATATATGGGAAATTAACATGGAGGGGGCACTTGGGGTCAGTATAGGGGAAAATGAACATTGGAGTCAGTAGGGGATCTTGGGAACAGTAGGGGGCACTTGGGGTCGAAAGTGTGGATGGGGACAAGTATTTTTAGAGCGATAGAAGTGACACATACACCTAACACAAACAAACAAACACAAAACATAGAAACACTAGGATTGGCAATTGGATTTCTTTTCTTGGCAATTGGGTGGCCCTGAAAAGGGCCTTTGGATTTTGTTACTTCTTCCTCGTACTTGACGATGAATGGCGCAACTGGGGAATGCGTCGCTTTTTATGCTGGAAGCACCGACGTGAAGAAAAACATCCCTTCCAAAAACATATACAAATTCCTATCACACATAAAAACACACCATGTGTGCGGACCTAAAAGAAACACTTTTTATAAAAAAAATTATTTTTTTTAAAAAACACGTACACCAAACACACTATACAAACACGCCATTTTTTAAAATCAATTTTTATTTTTTAAAAAACACGTACACCTAACACTCTATACAAACACACATCAAACACATACAAGGGAATGGGATTTTTTTTGAGTGGGAAAGATGGAGACACATATACACTTAACCTACAAACACATATATGGCAAATAAGATTTTCTTTTCATGTCAATTGGGTGGCTCAGAAAAGGGCCATTGGGTTTTTTAGGTACACCTAGAGATGCCAGCACCTCCCAGGTCTGGCTTCACGGGCAGCACACCTCCCACTCCATCTATCTCCACTCCGCCAGGGATCGATATAGATGGGAAAGGCAGACGGTGGCTGAGTGGCTTCACTGTCCCATTTCTCTGTGCTTGGGATAGTGAAGGTCTGCCTTCTTCTCCTAATCACCCTTCCCTCCTGGGGATAATGTTATGGAGGCTGCTGCGGTCTCTGCTGTTGTTGCGGTGGTGGTGTCCTCACCATCGGCAGCACCGTGCAGTTAGGCAGCATAATCCGATGAGGCCGTATCGCATCTTTCTTCACCTTCTCTTTTGTTTTCTCCATTTTTTCCATCTCCTCCACTTCCTGTACGAGGTGCCAGACCATGTTCTGCAATTGTTAAACGATAAATTAAGTTTAACTTTTAAAATAAAAAAGATGTGAACGGTTTCTTTCCTTTTAGAGTTGTTTCATTTTAAAGCCATCTAGGAATATTGCCACATACTTACCAATTAATAGCTTGCAATAAAATGCCATTGTTTATGTCCTGGTATCGCTGTTGTTTCTCCCAAGACGGCGAGACGTTTCCAGTTTCCCGGAGTTTATTGTAAATGTTCAGTCCTGTATTGAGAGCTGTATCAGGTTTAATTGTTTGAAAAGTTGATAGTGGACGTCAAGTCCTGTTCAAGTGTCATGAACATTATTAAGAGAGTATTGTATTTGCAATCTTCAGTTTTAGAATGTTTGAAGTTTAGAGGAAACTCTTCTTTCACATTTTGATACGGCGGAAGTTTTCAAAACAGTTCTCTTGGGAGGCGTATTTGAAGAATGTTTCGGCCAGTGTATTTGAAATTTCTGGGAAGGTCGTGACCATCTCATCAGATTTTTTCAGCTCGGTATATATGGTATTTATTCAGATTTTAGGATACGTTAAATTAATCGGTACATAGCGGTTGTATGTCTTGGCTGAGTCGCAACTTCGTATAATGAGGCTATACAATACACAAATTTAATAAAGGAATGTAGGACGGCTGCGTTACATTATTGAGATTTGTATGGACCTTGTTTCTGTTCCCTTTTGGCGTATTTTCATGGATCGTCAAACCACGGTTTGCTGAAACGTTATGGGGCTGCCGAAATCTTTGGTATTTTATCCCGAACAGCATCCTGGAACACCCGAAAATAGGAATTACGGATTTAATACGTTGTGAAAACGACCAACTTTGAAATATGATTTGCAGAGGGACTGAAATGCATTCCAAACCAACTTGTTCAGTTTTCAGTTTCCATCGCTGTCCAATTCCTTGTGATTTGGGAGTATTGCTGCTTAAATATATGGCAATTGGTCAACGGCTTCCCAAGAGCAGTCCAGTAAAAGAGATGGATTCCAGATGGTCGTCTAAGGACGAGTAGGAATCCTCCTATGGCAGATTCAGGCAGGTATACAACTTCTCTTTGGAAAGGCAAAAACTGTGTATGAAAGACAGTCTCCTATTTTCTTCCCGCTTTAATGATTGAAATGTACATATAAAGAATTGCAGGAAAAAAAAAAAAAAAAAAAATACGTCCAGAAAATAGATTCTAAGAATGTGTGTAAAAGTGAAAGCACTAGAAGATAGAAGGTACCAAATATAAATATGAAGAATTGCATGGATTGTAGGGAAGATAAACCCGTCCAAATAAACTTGTACTAAATATTCCAACATAAAAGATAAACATCTGAAAATTCTGTAAAAATACAAAATGTTCGTGCAGCACAGCTATGATGTCCTCCGTAGCTCACTGAATTTTTATGTCAACGTCTTTCAGTGTAGCTAATATTGCCTAATTTGCCCAGGGAAAAAGATTTGAAATGTTATATGTATTACACGTCCATCATTGATGAAGGTACACATTCCTGGAAGCCATGGGAGGATTTCAGTAATATTATGCAGAACAGACTCGTCATACCCATTCCATTCAAGTCGTCATAATCGTGTAATTTTTGTGGAAACAAAATTGTGTCCAGTACATTTGTTCATAGCATCACTTTTGTTGGAGTTAACATAAACTGTTTTATTTTCTTTAACACGAATGAAGGATACAGCGTAGTCAGCTTCATATTAGCTGCATTATGTGTTGTATCACTGTTTCTCGCAAACGTTTCTTCAGGTTGGTCTTGTATATCCATCAGTGTACTAGAAGTCTTGAAAAAAGTAAGAAAGTGTGTATACATATGTTAGAATTTTTTTTATTTTACCTAAAGCCTAGTCTTCTTCCATTTTTATAAAGGGTTGTTTTTGGAACATCAATGTCCTTTCCTCTCAAGATCACTTGCAAATTGCGAACAGAGACTGATTTTCTCTCACAATAAAGATCATTGATTGTTCTAGCCACTAGTTCATGATCAAATTTATCCAGCTTCCATCTTTTTCATAAAGTATTCATAAACTATATAATATATATTTGTTTTAAAATAAATTATATTGTATGACTAGTAGGTTTAGTTCTGATCAAAAGATCTTGCAAATTTCTAAGTATTCTACAAGCAAGAATTGACTTGCTTTTTGTAAAGTGTTTTTACGCTGTTTTTATCTGACAAGTTGAGGAGACTCCAATATTTATTAATGGTAGGGCCAATATTTGGTAATGACGGATTATAGATTATATTGTATTATGAGGAATTTTATTTTTATCTTTGGTACATTGGGATGTATTTAAAGCATCACTTTTGGTAAGAATACAGACATTATTCATGGCAGACTCAATTACATGTGATGGACAATTCCTGCATTGGGAAATATATTTTTAATTCATTCAAAGAATTTCGTAATTGACAATCGTCTGAAATGATTCGACGGTAATCTTTCCTCCTGGCTATAAGGTATACAGTTTTTACATGACCTGGGATGACAAGACGAATATTCTTCGTACTGGTGGATATTAGTTTCTTTGACGTAAACATTTGTAGAGATAGTATTATCAGAATTTTTTTCGTCACATTTACATCTAGAAATGATATGCGTACTGGATGCAGTGCAATTAAATTTAATTGTGGAGTGAAAATTATTTAGGCGATTAATAAAGGTGTGTAGCTCCTCTGAATCGTTCCAGATCATAAAGATGTCATATAAAAATCTTAACCAAACAGTGGGATTACAATTCTCGTTTTCAAGAAAATCTTTTTCTAATTTACCCATGAAAAAGAAAGCATATGAAGGATCCACAGGACTACCCATTTCCGTACCCATTATTGGGATGTATAGTCTGTTGTTATTATTAGGACTGTTGTAAAGAAAATATGTACACGGCTTAATACCATCTGCATGCAGTATGTTATGTTTGTATACAATGATGTAACATCTAAAGATACAAGGAGGGAATTATGACATGGTTGTGGAATAGACTTCAATTTTGTTATGAAATCATTAGTATCTTTATTGTATAAAGGAAGTGATTTCATTAAAGGTTGCAAAAAACTATCCAACCTGATATAATTTTGTCGCCCTGGATAATTTAAAAGTAATGTATGGTCAGGACTTTTATGAGTTTGGGGCAATATGTAGAATTCAGATGTACGTATTTTGAGGGGGAAAGTATCAAATTCTTCATATACGGAACTATTATTCTTAGATATTTCATCAATGCATGTGATAATTTTCGATTTCATTTCTAATGAAAGGTCTTTGTTGACTTTTTTGTAGTACATTTCATTATTTAACTGAGGTTCAACTTCTTTAACGTAATATTCCCGATTCAAAATAATAAGTGTTTTTGATTTATCAGCCTTTTTAATAACAATACTCTCGTCATTAATCAGATTACCTAAAGACTCCATTTCTTACTTAGAATTATTACTATAATGTCGCTTTTGAGGACTCGCATGTAATATTTCTTGTGCGATAGCTTAGATGTAAAAATCTAAACGGGAGTCACATCCACAAGGTGGTGTAAAAGATGATTTGTTTTTATTGAAATAACCCATATTCTTTGAATTGAAAGAATCTGATTCACACTCGGAGTTGTTGCCTGGTGTATCATAAAAAGACTTTTAATTTAAGGCGTCTAGAAAAATAAAAATTTTTGAAAACCGTAGTCCTTTACCTAGAAGTATGTAGTTACTATCGTTTAGTTTTCTACATGAGAGATTTAACACCATCTCCTTACCTTTCTGAATTTGATTTCGCCGTGGTTTTTTTCCCCATTGTCTCCTACAATTGAATCTCTTGAATATTCCACTCTTTTGTCTTGTGAAATCTTTTCTATTAGTTGTTGCATAATTTTGGTAACGTTTGTCAATGCCTTTGTCATGATTACTGACTCTGATTCCACCATCATTACGGCTTCTGCGTAGGTCTTCTTGGTTGTGCCCTGGGGAGTCCAGTATTTTTCGCTGCTCATACTGATCTTTACCGTTCTTATGTGAATTCACAAAATTCTTTTTTTCCTCGACCGTTTGGTTTGTTGATGCTTTGGGAGCAGCTGTAAGTTTGTTACTTTTCCATGTTGTAATTTGGTTCGGTTTTGAAGAATTTTTTATTTATTTTTTGATGTTCTTTTCTCTGTTGTGATGCTTTGTTGTAATGCTGCTGTTTATGCATTGTATACTGTTCTCCAATTTTCTTCTCTCGTTGAATTTGTCCTTTACCGTCTATATATTAACGTTGCATATAGGAAATACGAAACTAGTCGCATAAATTTATCGGCGTTTGTCTTGTTTGTTTTATTTCAGATCTATATAAGTTTTTTAAATTCGATTTTATTGAAATATAGCCATAAGGCATATACAGTAGGTAGCGAGGCTTATGGTCAGACAGATGGATTGACAGAGGTGAAAACAATATTCACACTATCTTATAATGTTTGTAGATCGAGAAAAATCACTAGGCGGTTAGGTGCATAAGGTAACTAGTTCTCCAATTAAGTAAGAGGGTTTTTTACAATTAGAATAGGCGGTATGTTTTTTATCTTTAATGTATTTTTTGAAAACAAATAATGCTTTGCTTCGCTTTGAAAAGAAACTGAATTTATTCCTGCATTATAATTATGTAAATAAAGGCAACCATTGATAACAATGGACTTGTGAAATGAAAATAAGGGGACTGTATGACCGTGTGATATTTTGTTTTTCTCACACATTTTAATACAAGAGCACCAGACACTACTGACACCTTATTTTTTAAAAAACCTTATTGTAATAAACTGGATACAGTTTATGACGGTAAGTCTTTTAAATACATGCCATACACGTTTATTCAAGATACAAAATGAAAATAAAATATATAATGATTAATCAAATAATATGCAATGATCTCGATTCATGGTAATTCTTCACGGCGGTGGAGATGCCAACTTTGACTTCTGATTTGAGATTCGGGTATTTTCTTGTACGGTCGTTTTTTGTACTTGTTTTGTATAGCAGTAATAATTTCAGATGTACACCCAAGTTCCTATGAATACCCTTTCTAATTCTTCATAATTACATTCTTCTTCTTTTGAGAGTTTTGTAGCACAAGCTTTACATAACGGAAACAATAGTTTTCCATTAATTTTGCAAGGCAATACTGGAATGTATAATCAATTACTGGAATGTATAATCAATTACTGGAATGTATAATCAATGAGGTTGCAAAATGTTGAATTTGGCAATACCAAAATACTTGTGAATTGGATCAAAATGAGAAGTAATACTAACTGGTTGTCCTATAGGATATTTAAAATATGTATTGACCCATGGATACAAACTATAAAAATCTGCATATTTGATTAGATTTTCTTCTGCATAAAATTTTAACATTAAATCTTTCTTGTATAGTAAAACTTTCAACAAAATGTTGCAACTCCGTACATTTACCTGTCATAGCTCTAAATACACTGCTAAACCTTTTCAATCCAATTTTTGAAACTGGCGACTTACCGCAGTCTTGGCGAGAAGCAACCGTGATACCAATACCCAAACATAGACTGGACCAAACCGACCCTTCCAACTATCGTCCCATATCATTAACAAGTTGTATTTGCAAAGCTATGGAACAAAAGATAGGATGTGGAGGCGTTCCCTCCCATCTGCTGGGGTGGTCTAGCCACCCCCGGTCGCTGACCGGTTTCGTTAACTTCGTAACTCCTCAGAAGGAATTGGTCTTGTTGATTCATTTTTTGAACTGATCACCGTATCTTGTCGGTGTGGAGTTTATATACCCCTTGCCGCCGGTGCAGCCGCTTAGGTGGCGCCCTACATTTTCGTACGTTGCATAGGGTTAGATTTTTAAAGAAAACGAATATCCTAGGTTTTCCTCACTGGTTGTCCTGGGTATTTAAAACAAAGACCTTGTATATCTTAGGTAGTGCTAAAAGAACTTTTAATTCTCTTTATTTTGCTGTATGATTGATGGGTGCAATTTGGGTTATAGAGTATACAGCTTGGTCTTACTTAAGATGTGCACCTCTCAAAAAACTGCTAGCTCCGCTTGGTCATTTTCACTTCCTGGACTTCAAAGGTAAATAATAATAAAAAAATAGAGCCGATAACTTTTTTTTAAACTTTTTATATATTTTATAATTCATTCATTGTACTTTCAGAGGCTGGTATTGCCTACTCTGGCAAAATTCGTTTCCCAATTTTAATAACTGCTAAAAATAGTGTACTTTTGACTAATTTAGGCTGATTCTTCGAGCACATGGCAGCGTCCATTTTTGTCACCTATGGAAAGAAATTTCAACCACAGTACATCAAAATAGCATAGAGGTATGCCAACGTTCTCTTCATTGTGCATTTTGCAAATTCCAACAACTTCACCTTACACCTGTCAATGTCTCGAAAGTACATATTATCTGTAGAGCGCCTCTATAAAGAGCATTAGGATGTGTTCCCATGGAGTTAAATTATGTGTTGTATGTATTGATATTGGCTCATCTAGTTCATATTCACTGCATTTTAGAACTTTATTTTGTCTCTTCATTCCAAAAATCCACTTGAACTTAGAGGCTGCAGGTAGGCTTGAGAAGAGTTATGTCCCTTATCATTGTACACAACACTGTAATAATTACTGTCGAAAATGGAAACCTGTGTGTAATGATCGACATTTTTTTTACAAATGTTTGCACGAATGTCACTTTCCTCGAGGAATATACTATCAGTTCTTCTTTGAACTAATAATATTTGGGGTATTTTCTCTTTTGCATTGACAAATAAAAATGTATGGGTAAGGAAAACGCAAGATTACATCGCCATGAAGTTTAATATTTTTCCATTTTCAGATAACATTTCTGTAGTATCGTATGGTCTTGGTTCATGCACAAGTTACAAGCAAGTGTCACATTTGGACAGGCTTACACGATCGTTATTGTTATGGATTGCAAAACATAAAACCGCCATGGTATTATATAGGGTCGTGGTTGTATTTGTGTTCGCCGGGGTATCATATTGTTTGTGTACTACTAATCCTGGTGGAATCATGAGATTGTCCACAGGGTTGATGAACTGTAGCATCGTCCAATGGGTCCGTGAATGAGGAATCTGTTTCCCGAATCTTCTGGAATTCCTTCTGTTTCATGGCCTGCTCCTTCTTCGTTCTTTCTTGGGCCCAGATGGTTTTGATACGGGCGACTTCCTTCTCTAGTACTTGCCTCAGGAGTAGCTTGGCGATGAGAAGGTTCGCCTCTTCTCGTCTGACGCTACTTGGGGTGGATACAACCATTCATCTTCTTGTACTTGGTAGAGAAAGTACTCCACCCCTTCCAGTAAGTCTAGAGCTGTTTTAATAAAACCTACTCGACAGGGTGTCAAGGAAGTCTTTTGAGTTTCCTTCACCAAGACATCGTTCAACAGTCTCCTCGCTGATGTTAGAGCTGCTACTTGGCTGGTGACAAAGGGTTTGGTGGTCGGGTATCTCCAAGAAGTCTCCAACCTTTCCAGCAAAGACTCTACTCCCACCATCCCATCCCAGGCTTCCTGCAAACTTCTACGGTGTTCATCGTTGTTCAGTTGACTGTGAATGGTGCGACTGCGGAAGGCGTCGCTTTACATGCTGGAAGCACGGACGTGAAGGAAACATCCCTTCCCCCCCCCCAAAAAAAAAAAAAAAAAATACATACAAAATCTTATCACACATAAAAAACATAGACCCAGTACGCGGACCTAAAAGAAAGTACTTTTTGTTAAAAAAATTTAAATTTTTTTATTAAACACATACGCCAAACATACCTTTTTAATTTTTTTTTAAAAACACATACACCAAACACACTCTATACAAACACACACCACAAACACGTACAAGGGAATGGGATTTTTTTATAGTGGGGAAAAAGACAAAGACAAACACACACTCCACCTACAAACACACACACACACACACACACACATATATATATATATATATATATATATATATATATATATATATATATATATATATCACAATAATGAAAATAATCTTTTCTGGGTAAATGGGTGGCCCTGAAAAGGGCCGTTGGGTTTTTAAGTGCACCTAGAGGTGCGGGCATCTCCCTGTCTGGCACTACACGATGGACAGTTCCCACTCCATCGAGCTTTACTACGTCGGTGGTGTTTGTTAGAGAGGGGGAAGGCCGACGGAGGATGGGTAGCTTCAGTCTCTCAATCCTCTGTCATCATTCTATGAGGCCTGATGGGCTCTTTCTTCTCCTTCTCCTCCTCTCTCTTCTCCATTTCCTCCACTTCCTGTAGGAGGTGCCATGCCAACTCTAAATGTACTCGTATCTGGCGTATTATTTCTTGTTTGTTCATTTTGATGAATCAACGGGGTAGCTCGACTGGGGAAGGCGTCACTTTGTATACTTTAAGCACGGACGTGAAGGAAAACATTCCTTCCCCCTAAAAAAAAACATCACCCACACTACCCGCTTCTGACGTCATCCTGATGACGTTATTCTATGCTTCGCGGAATCTGCACTCCACAACCCCTACCAACAAAGAAAACATCGGCATGGACGTCACTTGCAGTGGATTCGTAAGTTACATTTAAGACATCATAAGTATATATTAACCACTAAAAATGGATAGCAAAGTGGAAACGTGTTAATTCAATGATGGAAGTGGAAACGTAATTACGCTTCCCACATAGCGTCATTACCGTGTTTATTCCAGTTAAAATGAAGAATACTAACTGTAAAATTTCTATTATAGGAATATCTATTGAGCCTTATTACAAAATAGCAACATGTCAGCACGTTACACGTTTCTATCGGATCTTCAATCTTACAAACTAAATTGGGGTATACCCATTCCTTATTCTTTGCTGATTCCCATTCCTTTAATATCAGTCGTGCTGGTTCACCTCTTCGGGCATTGTAAAATGTTAATCTTGTAAGAACCATGGACCTTAAGCGGTTGTATTCATACTGTCCCCAGGCGATATATGGATTTTTGAGCATTTCTGTTACTTCTTGTTCAATAAAGGGTTTTAATTTTGTCATATCATCTTCCATTTGCAGTTTATGCGATTTCCGGAGTACTTCTGCTCTTCTCTGGGCTAGCTTCTTTTGGGTGCTGACAAAATGTTCTCCCAATTGTGTTCTAGAACAAGTATAAACATTTCCATATCTTTAACCATTTTAGTGCCCAACCCTGTGTCTTCCACATGCCATAAAGACCAGCCATTGACTTGGCTGCACTTTTGATGGCATAGCCTAATTTTAGTTTTTGAGCTGTCTTTCTTCACTATAGGACTCGTCGGTTAAATTTCTGATTGCTTTTTCTATGCTTGGAAACTTCTTTGGTCCAAAATGTGCTCCCCAAATAAATCTTCATTGTCTTTTTGGTTTCGAAACTCTAATAAAAGATTTATGTAATGTATATTGCATTTATAATATGTGTCCATGAGGTAATTTGTACTTAAGTCAGAATATGGTCATTTTGTAAACATCATATTTACAGCGTTTGAGTTCAAGGTCAGTCTTGTTTACATAGCATTTAACAATTAGATTGTAATTTTCGGTGTCTTGATGTGATAAAAGTCATGTAGCCAGGTATGTTTTCCATTTGTATTACCCATGATGTGAGATTTGTCATGTACACCTTATATAAATATATATATATATATATATATATATATATATATATATATATATATATATATATATATATATACACAGGCTTAGTAAGCAGGAGACCATTCCTATACTAAACTTCATGTTATAATGATCAGTCTTTTAAAAAAATTAATTTAGTAATCAGAAAAACAGTTGCGAAAATCAGATCAAATTCAGAGAGGAATTTTTTATTTGAATTTTGGATTAATACTTGATTTCGGGATTTATGTGAATTCATTCAAAGATATTCTTGATTATATCATTCAGGCATATTGTGACATTCAAGACTACTGGCTCATAAGGACATTCAAGACTACTTGCACATAAGGACATTCAAGGCTACTGGACTTCATTCGGAACATTCTGTATTTAGGACCTGTGATTAGTACACTTAGGATTATTGGATTATCTGGACTTTAATGCACGTTATTGTAAATGTCTTTTGAATTTTCACTTTAATTGTCTGGAAATAAATTCCTTGTTGATTTTACTTACATTGTATGTTTCTCTTTGTTTCTGTGACATTATTTTAACGACTTAGAGTCGTAACAATTTTCTAGACTCCTCATATTGCTCATTACTGATTGTTTATTTTTTGCCCCGAGCTGTACCATTCTTTCTCCCCATATGTTCTTATAAACTTATCTGTGCGGCAAATGTTTCCGGTCTCATCAGTTTTACAATTTGTTACAATTTCAGTCTCAAGAGTTTTATCTGAAAGTTGTGCTTGTGTTTTTGCCTTTATGTGCTTTACATCTTGCTTTGAAACAGTTGATGTTATTCTTTGGCATGGCACTGTTTGAAATGCTTGTAAAAATACTTTGAATGGTAAAAACCCCTACAAAAGGTGCACATAGCCAGCTCCCTATCTCCTTCATCTCTCTCTCTCTTATTTATGACTGATTTGCTTTCATTCTTTGTCGCTTTAATGGCAAAAATTGATCTTTTTCTTAAGTTGTCATAGGCCTCTTCTCTTGCTTTAAGAGTCAGATTTTCAGTTGTTCTAATTTCTGGCTCATTTGCATGATTTACTCTTAGATGTCTTCTTAGCTGACTGTTCTTTTTTGCAGAATAGACATGGACGCATGGGTTTTATGTTTTCTCAGTGGTATTATTACTTTTAACTGGCATATATATAGTTCCAGGCTACAAAAACGAAGTCAAACAAAAGTCTGATGGAAGCATTGGCCCACGACAAATGGAATTCATTCATGAAATGTAATCCACGAACAGAAAATTCTCATTTTAAGCCCAACATGGAAAACTTGTAATGTTCGTTTCATAAAAAACAGACTCCAGCTTAACACCCTTTGTATATAGCCTTGTGACAGAAAACCTGCAAGAGAAAGTGACCTCGATACGAACATTAACCAAAGTTAATGAATGGTATTCATGTAAACAACTATAGTTTACTGACATTTGCAACATTAGTATTGACTTCCTCTTCTATTTCTTAACTTTTGTTCATGACCTGAAAAACTTGAAACTGTTTATAAAATGCAAAACCCCACACCACCCAACCGCACATAAAACAACAGCACAACTGTTACATTTGCACAGCATAAGGAATAGTTATTATGATGAAAATTTTACCAGATGTTCCATTTGCTGTGAGGAATAATGTATTGGCCTCCTATGCTATCATATGTCATGATTTACATCAACACATCTCCCCCAAACTCTCTCTGGCATGCAGATAGCCATTACCAATTAATGTTATTATGCAATAAATTATACTTCATCTGAAGTCTTTCCAGTAAAGCCAGTCAATTTATTAAATCTATCATATAACATTTAATATTTATAATACAGTTCACCAAACAAAATAGAAAGTTACAGAACTGGAACAAATGTTGGAATTGTTTAAATTTTCACTATAAGAAAATAACATGTTTAAATTAGCGCAGAAGAAAAATTCCCCCAATAATTTACTATTTTAGAAATTTTACAGGATTCAGATTTATACAAGCTTTACTGAACGCTTTCTTATTGCAATACTTATGCCACTTGATAAAATACTAATGCAAAACATTCAGAGAAATAGTTCTCCATGCGATCAAAAGTTTTGAAAAACGATCCATTCACCAAAAGCTATAACAACCACACTTTTGGAAAAGTGATCCTCATGCTTCAAAGAAACATAATTTTATACTAGTTTCGTGAGAAAGGTTATACTTGTAAACAAATTCCAATCATTAAAGGTTATTTTATCTAAGTTTCTGATTGTCTCTTTTTCAAACACGTACATTTCCATTCATCTTATTCTTTTCACTTCTGGAACTGATTTCAAGATCCTCATACATCTATTCAAAATAAAAATAAAAAAATAAATATTCGTTTTGATTTCATTACAATAATTAAGTCACACACATCTTTCAACCCTTAAATCTTTTTGATCATTTGCAACCAAAACACCTTAATTATTTATTTGGAATGTATAACGCAGAATGTTTAAAAGAATATCCGTAGCTAAGTTTATACTTTATGTCCACTAATAATAATTACAGTTTTATTATCTTTAACGACATAAGTTTGAGACTTTGGACAATGATAATATAGTATAAATTGGATTTAAGAAGAGGCCTAGTGGGCCTGATATTGTTCACTTGGCATACATTGGTCTAAAAGGTAAATGTAGCAATAGGTCACCTGCCTTGGATTGAAAGATATCCATGTCAGAATAATTAATAGCTATTTGGTAGAAACTGGTGCTAGTTGATAGGTTGTTTAACTACATTTAAACTTTGAATAACTGCAACTGGAGTGGATGGTGCAATTGCTTCTTATGTAGGAATGTGAATGGTGTTGATTATTAGATTGTCACAAAATCTTTTAGTTATGTCAAGTCCAAACCAAAATGTTTCATATATAGAATATCAAAGGCATTATCTAGTGACATACAATGATTCCCTTTCTTTAAGCTGCTGGTATATTAGACTAAGATATCTGAGAATCTCATCAAATTGCAACGTAAATCTCTACTTAGTGTTGAAAGGGATTTGTGGGAGGAGGTTATCTACAGACATAAAACTCCATGAGTGTGAGTTGCTGGGCAATCTGGCCAAACACTAACGCAAAGAAAGACTTGTTTATTCTTGTAATCCCTACAGTGATATTGCTATCATTCTTGTCTGGAATCCAGTCTGGACATTTGATGCTGTCATCAAAATATTCAGAAATCTGTTTATAATACAGTTTGATGATGTAAAGAAGAAGGTCTCATCTCAGACTTTTCTGCCTAATTAATTTTGAAAATCTTTAACAAACCAATCTGATGGCACAATGTTTATGAACAAGGACAAGTTGGCAATAGTTAAGTGTTTCCACTATTATTTTGAATGGAGGGTCAAGAGACTAACTTTGAACCCCAATGATGTCAAATGATAAGGAACAGGAAATCCTGGTGAATAAAACATGATTTGGGGTAATTTTGGGGCATTCTGGGAACACAGAATTATATGGGATTGTCCTCCTATTTCACAAAATTTGTCTTGAGGTAAAGTAATATTTCTTGCATCTGAGTTTTGATTATTGGTCTGAGTCTATTAATTGGAAAAATATAATGAATAAAAGTTCCGGTTATTCTTCTTTGGCTACATAAAGCAAAGCTGTCACATATTGATGATAATATATGACAATATGGTAAATACACAAAACTAAATACATGTTTTATTTAGAGTTGGTGGAAAATAAGACTTTTATATGGCAGAAGGATGCATTAAGGCCAAGAGATATTCGTATACCGTATCAAACAAGTTCTTTCACCAAACTCAAACAAAACATTTTTGCTTTTTTGTATGTATTACATAACACCTCTTTCATGCTTTTCATATATTGTTATCAATACAATGGTTAATGTAATTAAGAAGAAATTGGAATATACAGATATTTGGTTTGGTACATCCACAAACACCAATGCAGGAATGTGCATGAGAACACCTAGATAGTTCTAGTTAAAGTGTGAAATACAGAAATAAGGATTCAACATTGTTATCGAACATTAGATTAAACATGTAAGAGTAAACAGGATTGTAATAAAACACTGTATATAGCTGGTTTATCAATGTTGATGCTATTATTATTTCCTGACTGGAAGACAGCATAGCAATATTTATTTTCTTACCACGTCACATTTCACAGAGTCTAGTACAATGCCCAGATTGGGCATCTGAAAACAAATATAACAAAATGATCAGATTCAATTTTATGTTAGTCAGATTTGGTTGTTAAGACTTTTGTAAACCAACAATCGGGTTCCTTCTGAACTTTAAACTGCAGGACTAGTATATACAGAAATTGAGAAAAATAAAATGTGCTCAGTAATTTTGCTTAGAATTTCAGCAGTGAGTGCTGAATTTATTTGTGCAGCACTTCATGAAAAAATGGGGAGTGGAAAAATGTAGAGTCCGTTTTGGGAAGTCAAACACTATCTACTGACACACAGAACCTAATTGCAGCAACTGTGTATGTAGTTCTTACTCAATAAAACTGTCAATACAGTTACCATGCATGTGGAACTTACTCAAAATAACTTTAAATGGAGCTACGGTGTGGCACTTACTAAATAAATCTGTCGATGCTATGTGGGATTTAATAAAACCGTACGTGCCCTTGTTTGTTTGACTTCAATAAAATTGTCTCCAAACTTTTGTAAACATTATCTTACATTCGGAATTAAATGACTGTTAAATTCGTCCATATTTCCTGCAGTGATATAATATGAAATATTAGGAAACGAAAAAGTGTAATGGATAAATCTAAAGAAAGAAGGAAATGTTACATTTAATGTCCACTCACCTACCTTTCCTATGAAAGGAAGGGAAAAAGCATATTACAGTGCAGATATGAAGCGGGAAAAAAGCGTGCTTAGGGTGCTGCTAAGCAAGAAAAAAAGGGGCTGATAAGCAATGAAAAATATGAAAGAAAATAATGGCTACTTTAATAAGCAGCATAAAAACCTTAAATTGACGGTGTCGATATTATGCGGGACTTGTTGACTTTCTAAGGATTTTAGCAGAAAGCTGTATTATTTATTTTTAATAGCTCAAATTTAAGCTTTACATCTAATGTAGAGTACAAATATATTTTTTTATGAACAAAACTGACATACTGAAGGCAATCATCATAGGTGGATTATATGATGATATACTTTAAGTTTAACTGTCTACACTTTTTCAACCTTACCCATGGTTTCATTAAACCTCTTAAAGTAACATCTGATGTTAAAATATTTGGGACCTTGTCAGCTAAAATCATTAGTGCAATAAGCAGTTAATTACAAGTGTAAGCTGATGAGCTTGCAACATGCTCTTACCGGCCTCATAGACATGCTTCATAACCATGCTACTTATATAATCATTGCTTACAGCACACAAGCTGAAAATTAAATTTTGACGAAAAACAAAGCATCATGTCAGAAAAATATATAAACTATTTACTATACTCCTCTTTAATAATAATATATTTTTAGTTTCAGTGTCATTATTAAAAGTAGCACATATGGATGTAAATAAATTTATGATAATATATTCAAATAATAATTTAGAAAACTGTAATAATAATGATAAAATATAGTTTTGGAGGAAATATTACCAGTTAGGTGTGGATGACAGAATTTTAAAAAATTAAAATGTTAAGCTTTCTATATTTATTCCATTCACTTGGAGAAAGTAAGTAATTGTACAATTCTGAAAAGAACCCATCCCTTCCAAAATAAACATTTAAATTTGAGATATTGATGTTATAATATAAAAATGTTTATCGTAATACTTATCTGACATTGCTATGTGACTGCATCAATCAACACCTGTTGTCAAGGAGCAAGGATTGTAACTAATTTTAAAAACAAAGAAAAGAAGTATGCACTTTGGTAATTTGACTAAAACATAGAAATATCCATTCAACAAACTGTACACTGTGCTTTTTGCGGAGACAATATGGATCACTGCATTAGTATTTATATATAGAAATTGTCTCTTCTGTAAGAAAGACAAATATGTAAATACGACATATTTTAAGCATATTAAATATAAAGTGAAATATAAAAATAGCCTTATATCATAGCTAATAAGCAGGTTAAGAGAATGAAAGTCATCCAGTATAAAACAACTCTAAATAGATCTATAAAAATTGAGTTAAGACAATTTTAAGTTGTGCCATCTGTGCCTGATATTAAACGTTTTAATCAAATAATCTATCCGAACCTCTGAAACAATAACTGAGAAGTGAATGCATAATCTAAACTCCAGTGAACATGTATTTTGAGTCATATAGTGTCAATTGGTTTGTTAGTGATAAGGTACAGAATGATAGTGGTTCAGTAGATAAGTTACCAGGCATCAACAAACCATGTAATGAATTTACCACACGAATGAATTATAGAAACTCTTTACACAAAATGTTCCTAACATATTCATATCTAGACACGGCTGTTAAATGTTCCACAGCTTCATGAGTAAGTGCGGTCATTTAGCAATTGACTAGGCCCTGTTTTAACTATTCATTCACAATTTCCTCAGTGAAAATAAGATTTTAAAAAATATATACCTTACTAATTGGTCAACAACAGTTGATTTTTAACTGACAATTTAGCAGAAAATGAAAATACAAATTCAGACTAAATAACCATAAGTCACTTAAAATTAGGGGGGGGGGGGGCCTCTGGTAAAATTTAATGATTTCATAAAATGGTGGAATTATTCACCTCTTTATGTATGAAAAAGACCTGCCACAACCACCACCACCAACCAGTTCACAAATTCACAACATTATTCATCCTCTAAATCCTCTTTACTACAGAACAAAATCTTTGCATTGTCAAAAGTAGTGTAAGCAAGATAAGTGTCCCAGGTAAAGAGGTACAGAGGGGCCTGACAGCCTACCTTTTTTCATGCTCCTAATGTTCACACTGCCTTTATTTTGTTTCTAAGATTAATGACCTTTTCCAAGAACTTCATCTGCTATGTGCCCTTTCACACAAATTTTACATACTCTGTAAACTTTTTGGGGGAACAAGCACATTTCCAGATTCTAGCTGTGATGATAAAGATACTTTGAAATCTCAATTTGAGGGGAAGCTTCGAAAGGTCTAATGTTCAGTTGCACAAGGTATGGTCCATACCATGTCTTAAAGTGACCCTATGGCTAATAAAAATGCGAGAAACTTGTTGGAGTTGAACTAAAATGTGTACACTATAACAAGCATCACAAATAATGGGTTCTTGTAATCTGTTTCAAAGAAATGTCAACGATTGCATGTGTTAGTCTTAATTATAAATAATGTATGAATGTATTTCATTATTGTTACAAATTAAACTTCACACAATTTACATTGATATAAACATTGATCAAGATATATGAAGTGACTAAATGTCAAAGTCAAGTCGAGCAACCAGCATTTTTCGTGTTACTTGTTAAATGTTAATGCTTCTCTTCATGTTATATAAATATAAAGAAAATAAAGTAAATACATAAAACGGGCTACCTACATAATATAACAACCTAATGTAATGCCTCTCTTTTCATTTAATTTTAATAAGACTATTATACTATGCAAAGTCTTCTAAATGTAATGATCATTTACTATGTATCTCTACTGCAATTACTAACACTGTGTTTAAAAATCCACAAGTATATGTCAATGTAAAACAACATATTAGGATGTAAAGTCTGCAAGTTTTAATAAAAATCAATTATTTTCTTAGACTTTTCAAGAGCTGAAATAATGTATCGTGATGAATCAAAATCAAGAATTCTGAATCCTGGTGGATCCTTCGCCTGAATCACCCAATTATATTATGCTTGTTAGCAGGCATCATACAGATTAAGCTGCGGAGATAATAATAATAATAATAATATATTATAATTTTGTACTCAGGGCTGTGCACATGTAAGAATGTTTAGAAATTATGGTACCCCTCTGACCAATTTGTTCAGGGGATATTGAAAAAAAATTGCGAATGTGGGCATATATTTTTTAAAGATCATTATATATATATATATATATATATATATATATATATATATATATATATATATATATATCATTATATATTTTTTATACAGAGAGAGACACATACAGAAAATAATTGGTCTTTTTTACCTGGATAAAGAGATATCTTGCTCTCTCTCTCTCTCTCTCTCTCTCTCTCTCTCTCTCTCTCTCTCTCTCTCTCTCTATATATATATATATATATATATATATATATATATATATATGAATGCTGCTATCGGGGGACTTGCATGCTTAAAAGCAATGATTTGGGGACATTTGCTTTTTAGATGGTTTAAACATAATTATTTAATGTTTATTTGCTGGCCGCCTTTTCAGTTATCAAGTTGAAGAACAAAATTAAACCTCACTGATAATTGTCTTCATAATATTATATATATATATATATATATATATATATATATATATATATATATATATATATATATATATATATATATATATATATATATATATATAAATGTCCCCAGATAGTTGTCCCGCGACAGTCAAATTCTTTTGTCCATGCTCACTGGCGATCTTTAGGGTACAATGTATATATTATACATATATGTACTAACGATGTCATTGAGAGTCTTACTATATACATATCCACCTATTCGGCTACTTTCACAAATATATATATATATATATATATATATATATATATATATATATATATATATATATAGGATATTTGCTTGAAACGAGTGGGTGAAAAACTCAGTATTTTCGCGAGCAAATATTCTTTTTATATTGTGCTGAAGCGTATTGTTGTATAACAAGCTGAAGAAGCAGATTTCTTACTCTGTCCCGGCCAATAATGTCAGCGGTTTACCGTTAATGTTCTGCGCTGTTTTGTCTATATTTACACATAACATGTCAGTAGTTACATACTGCTCCTTCACAATTCAACGTAAAACAGCAGATAAAAACAAAATGATTTTTTTTTTTATCAATGGTTGGATTTAAACCCAAGTCGTTTAGTTTCTAGGACGGCCATCTTTACTTTTACACTATGCAAGCATCTCAAAAATGCTTGAAATTTCGTATATTTATGTTATCAATATCTACTGACGGCCAGTGACAAGATACATTTTTTCACTCTATCACAGTTATTTCACTCGGAAAATCCAGTAATTCACTGCCCAGCATAAAATAAATATATACATTAATCAATTATGTATATATACTGACTAATATATTACCCTCCTTTACAAAGTCCATTATTCATTTGTGGTAACCAAATATGCTATCCTTTGGGTAGACTCTATATAGTGTTATAAACCTTCAGGTTATCCTTCATGTTACTGTAAAAGTTTTCTGTCTCAACATAGATACGTAATGAATCAGTATATGTATTTTTTCAAACATGTTGTATTAAAATTTATACATTAACCATTTAGATAACTCATACACTTTAAATTCATAGTAAATTGGTTTGGATAATTTGATTTTCATCTTTTGAAACTGAACACCAAGTCAGTGTCAATAATTGTTCCCCTGTGCAAATGGTAAATCCTTCTGGCATTTGAAAATATTATTGTAATCTTTATATATTTTAACTGTTGTTTTCTGTCTGAGATTTTCCATCTGTTGACAGAATACAATGTTGTTTCTCATTTAGAAAATCTTTCTCAAAATCATTTGTTTCCTTATGTCTCAAATTTGTATTCAGTTCAATATTGGGTTTCTATCAGGGTTGTTATTCACACAAGACAATTCTCTGCATCTTTTCCGTTTATACATAACCATATGTAAAGCTTTATATCATCAATAAAAAATATCTTCTTGTTTTTCAATGTACATAACAGTTTTGGTACAGTTCATTTTGTACCTTTGAAATAATTTATCAACTAAATCATTTTCATTAGAAATTATTTTCTTTGGGGCTAATGGATAGTCCTTGAAATGGTCATGAAAATGTAATCTAATCTCCAAATTCACTTAAAAAAATGCACCAAGTATCATAGTCATCTGATGTTTTAAAACGATTTCTTCCGATCATGCCTTGCACTGACTCCACATTTGTATGTGATATTATTGCTAATTACACATCTTACTCTATTCACAATCATCAGGAACATGCCATAATCTGTTACCAATTCATGTTCTACACCTAATATATCTTTAACCTTGCATCATGTGATAATCAAGGAAAACTTTGATGAACCTAACTTTATGAACTTATTGCATATTAATATATAGATTATATGTACCCATATGCAATCAACCTCAATATGAAAAATGATATGTCTAATTGTTATTAAAATATTTACTTGTCTGATGAATTTCTAGATAAACTGAAGTACTAATTAAAATGAATTTCAATAACTGGGCATATGAGGATGTGCCACTTAATTTGGGCAACCGTTATTATTTTAAACTTAGATGTACATCCCAAGGCGTCATTATCCTCAAATCAAAGTACATGAGTGGGTCCTTATCTTAGATTAAAGGCTTGTAATTGGTTATCTTGGATTCATCACGTATAATTTGTGATATAATTAAATAAAATCAAACAATTTTGACAATAGGTAGCACATCGGACCTGGATCCAATTGTTTGCACAATACTATTACTAATATTACTAATGCTTTATTTACAGAGGGTGACTCATTTAGACGAAAATAATGTTCCCTTGAGGCCCTCAAAGAAAGTATAACAATTTACATTATACGAAAAGTTAATAGTAATTACTATTTAGTTCAACATGTCTAGAGTATAATAAATTCGACTAAAATATCATCTCTTCTTAAATACTAATACTTTATGCAGTTTTTACAGGCAATAGAAGCTTATTCTACAAAACTATACCAGAGTATTGGAAACTTTTTTTAAAAATTGTTCAATTCTTGGCTTTGATGGATAAAGGTTTCATATGTGACGTTGATCTTAACTGGTATTAAGTGTTGAATAACAGTTGAATAAATCCTGTAGGTACTCTGGAGCAGCTCCATTTAGACATTATGTACAAGATCTGTCTGTGAAAATCAGTCCTTTCATATATTGTAAGCCATTTCAGTACTGTAAACAATGCTTTTAGTTTACACATATTTCATTTCATAACTGTGCAGTTCGAGATTACAAGTTCTGTAATACAGAAGGTAAAGAATTAGAACGAAAGCCAATGGTTTATAATGTTTTTCTCCTTTTGACGATACAAACATTGTAAATATATGGCGGATGAAATTGAGTTTTAATGACAAAAATTTTAAATTGTTGAATAGTCATAGTGAAGAGTCTCTTAGCTAAACAATAGCATTTAGGCATGGTATATAAAGCACAAAGCTGAACAACGAAGGACTTGATAAAAGATGAGAATAAAAAAAGAAGATACAAGGAGAAACCTAATTAAAATGTGTAGGGCGTTTGTGTATGAAGTTGAGAAAATAAGGAGGAAAGAAAGGGGAAGAAATGAAGAAAGTTAGAAAAGAGGCAGATTTAAAGTGAACTGTACTTCCTTGTCGAGTGAGTTACATCACTGATATTGTATGTAGATGTACAGATAGATAGTTAGATACACAAAAACGCATTATTGTGCGTTAAAGTTTTCCTGGCTTTTTTTTTTAAAAGCAAACTCTATACTCGTACGAGGCTTACCTTCAAGCATGATTATGTAAATGTTATTACATGCTGTGTTTCAACAAAGCAATAAAAAAAGAGCACACATTAAAATTAAGATTTGTTTAATCGGCATAATATTTCATCCACAACCATACATGTGAACCTTATGGCCAGGTGAGCTAAAAACTGAAAAAGTGAGGTAATACAATATACATTGCTGCTCAAGGTACACAATAGACAACCGATGACTGACAACGCACAACAAATGCAGAACAACACCAAAAGCGCACCTTTGAGGAAGCAATAGGATACTGTGAATTCATATAATTTTGTAGTTTAGTAAAAAATTACATTTTTATGGATACTTAATTTTGTGAACTTGGTAAATTACATTTTCATGGATACTGAATTTTGTGGACTGGGTAAGGGGTACCATAGTTTTCACAAATTAAAAAGCCTCTAGCTGCACACAGAGTTAAAACATCAAAGACTGAATCGAGTGTGTGAGAAGGCGAATGTGTAGTATTTGTTATTAGTGAGTAGGACTAATTTTACACAGCAAAATACAGTATATAAGCCACAAAACATTTGCCAAGTTTGGTGATCCTGGCATGAACCATGCTAGATGTAAGAGGCTCATGTGGGTATGAGATCACTCACCTGGCTGACAAAAGAATTAGGGTACAAGATTTACTTACGATAACTTTGAATCAAATTCTGTAACTTGAGATGCAACTAAAAAAACAAGGCTTCACTACAGTTTTTTGTGAGGTATATTGGGGTTTAAATGATATGGTAAATCTTTTAGCCCAATATCTTAGGTGTGCACTTTTGTCACTGTTAATATTAAGCATAAGAGGGTCACTACCGCTGCAACACACCTCAAAAATTTGGGGATTCTACAAATAAATGACAATTCAATACGTAAACAAGAGTCTCTGGAATGAGCTGATGCTATACTGGCCGAAAATAATTTTCAGGACATTAGGATAAGAGCATTTTTTCTTTTTAACTACTAAGTGTTGAAACCATCGTTGATATTCTTGAGCAATAACACGATTTTCAAACTAGTCACTGTGGCAGCCATATTGGGCGCAAGATTGTTACCATTTACATGTTCGACCAACTAGACATCATCTGAAGTCTTTTGGTGAAACCCCATGTCAACATGACCATCCATTGTGTAGCTATAACAAGATTGCCAAGATGGACGTCATAGCAGTCATATTGGATATAAGATTGGCACCATTTTCATTTAGAACCAATAAGATATCGTAAGAAGTCTTTCAGTGAAAACCCCATGTTGATATGGGCATCCATTCAAAAAGGAGTAAAGATAAGATTTTCAAGATGACCATGTTGGTGGCCATATCGGATGTCAGATCGGCATAATTTTCATTTAGGACCTACCAGACATCATCAGAAGTCTTCTACTAAAAGCCCCATGCTGATATTACTATCCGTTTAAGAGAAGAAGCAATAAAATGCTTTTCAAGATGGTCTGTGTCAAGTTTCATGTCAATCCTCCATGTAGCTTAGAAGGAGTTGTGATAATAAACTTGTGCTCACAGATGGACGATGGACAAGAGGCCATCCCACAAGATCTTCTTTTTTATGACCAGTAGAGCTACAAATCAGAGGCCTTCCAAAATCATGGAACAAATCAACATGTACATAATCACAATAGATCAGTATAGATCCTTCCAATCAAGTAAGTGAATCAGATAGGTACTCCCTTTCGTGGTCAATTACATACATTACAGTCATTGAACCCCACCTCCAAGTCTTGACCTTTGTCCGAGTACCCTCTGTCAACTTTATTGGAATACACTAAATACAAAATCTGCTCAAAATTCATTTGCATATGTACCTTGGATCAATATATCGTAAATATAGTACAAATTATTTGGACTAATATTTCCTAGTGAAGCTGGACAGCATAAGTAGCATATTGAACCATCAACACCTACAACCAATTTTTCCCCCTCTCCCATCATATATATATATATATATAAAATATTTCCTCATTTTTTCTTTAAAAGCAAAACTCAAGGAATTTTGTTATCATTCAACAGAAAAAATGTGATGAGAATCTTTATACTCAAATGAAACCTATGGATCTGACTCGAAACACTTGGAACTCACCCGAGTTTATCAAGAATCAGAATTTAGCTGACCAGTGCTTTCAAACGTCACAATATGGTAATTAGCTTGACATTATGAGATTAAATAAAATAAAAATGTTGTATCTGACATTATTTTTGTAATACATACACTTTTATGTTTTAATGTCCAATTTTACAAAATGTGTATAATGGAGTCTCTTGCAGGTATAAATTCTGATTTCTGCCTATACTGAATTGCAAGTCCACATGCCACATTTTTCCTCCATAGTGAAAAAATAGCGAAGTCATACACTCCGTATTTTCCTACATAAGAAAATGGCCAAGTTCAGTGTTATGTTTTCCATGTGAAAAACAAAGAGTTCCTCAGGGACTGACTCTCTACTGGCCGAAAAGAATTTTCAGGAATTCAAGATAAGAACATTTCATAATTTTAACTGCTGAGTATTGAAACCATCTCTGATATTCTTTAGCAATAACAAGAGTTTCAATTGAGCTGTTGTGGTGGACATATTGTTTGTCAGATTTGCACCGTTTTCATTTAGGACCAACAAGACATCATAAGAAGTTTTCTGGTGGAAACCTCAACTTGACATGACTTTCTTATTTATTTTTTTGAGTAACGATAACAGGTTGTTCAAGATGGCTGCCATGATGGCCATATTGGATATCAGATTGGCACCATTGCCATTTAAAACCAGCTAGACATCAAAAGAAGTCTTTTGGTGAAAGCACAATATCGATATGACTAGTCATCTAGAAGTAGGAACAAGATTTTGAAGATGACCATTATAGTGGCCATATTGGAAGTCAGATCAGCCAACTAGGCATGTTAAGAAGTAACCATCTGCCACGATCTGTTGACACAGGTGTGTACTTCATGCAGCACATTTGTTGTAGCTGGGAATTAATATATTTCTGGACTAACTGTTTTCACTCATAGGCACCTATTTTCACTAACCAGGTCACTGACAATAATGTGCATTTTTCACTGAATATTCTTTACAAAGAGGAGTGTAACTCGGCAAATACAACACACGTGTACGCGAGTGATATATGGTAAATACACTCTATGCACACTATGTAAATTAAACAGATCTCTTTTTTTTCCTTAGTATCCAAAATTTCTAAATAGTAATGCCAAATTCATCTCATTGGTTTATTTTTCCCAATTCAAATGAATGCAGATTTTTGTATGTGGTGAGATCTTTATTTTGTTGCTCATTCTGTGATGTATGCATGTATAGATAAGCAAAACAGTGAGCAGGAGAGAAAAAAAGGGAGAGCGAGCTTGTGTACCTAGCTGTAGCTTTCACTTTTAGTGATATAAAAAAATCGTTTATGTCACTGTTTAAAAACCAACGCTAGATTTTTGTTTGCAAAATATGTATGCACTGCAAAGTCAAAGTCTAAAAAGTTTTGTAAAAATTCATAAAAATGTGACAGAAAGTTCCAACGGGCGTAAGAACCACACCAGGTCATCTACATATGCATACAAACATGCCTACAACATTTCATTAGTCTATCTTGGGTGGTTTTGGTTTAATCTTGCTCGGAACGTTTTCATGGAAAAAGTCCAAGTCCACGGCAGCAGCTCACTTTGCAGTGTCAGACTCGTAATCCACAGATCACGGGTTTTGATAACAGCTGAAACCAGTCTAGAAAGAGCAGCTAAAAGCCAATCAACCATCCAAAATGAATAAAAGATTGACCTTATGACCCCAAAATCAATAGCTTTATTCCTTACCCCAGTACAAACCACCCACGTTTGGTTGAGGTATGTCATGTAGAACTAATGTTATTGTGCAGAAACCCTTTTTATTCATTCTTTCAGTCAGCGACCATCACCTTTTGAATAAAAAATCAATAGGGTTCTTCATCACCCCAAGTGCAAACTATCCACGAAGTTTGGTAACTGTAGCTGTGAGTTATTGTGCAGAAACCGTTTTTTGTTCTTTCAGTTAGTCACCTTGACCTTTGAACTTTTCACCCCAAAATCAAAAGAGTTCTTCCTTACCGTAAGTGGAAAACATCCACAAAGAATGGTAATTGTAGATGGTGGACAACTAAAGCTATTGTGCAAAAACCAAACAAGCCTTATGGCAGCCGTATACAAATTGCTATAATTTTGTATCTGAAATACCCTTATCTATATAAAACATGAGATGAGAAACAGAAAGCGTCAATGGTAGTGATCTTTGTGTTGATTTCATCCCACGAAGCCTGTTTCGACACCTGCAGATACACTAGGGTCTGTATGATCCCAAACTAACTAAACAACTAAATAAAACTGTGTATATGTATTTCATAAATTTCCCCTAGTTTGCTTTACTGGGAGAAGGGCTCACAAGGAGCTGCTATAAATATGCCTCCACACTTTAAATATCAAATCAGCATAATTGAAAAGGAGCTAAATTTGGTTAAAGTGGGCAAACCAAGCAAATATGTGATCCTCCCTACATCATTTGCATCTATTTTCTTCCTAAAGAAAACTGAAGTAGAAAAAAACAAGATTCAGATGACTGTACCTAGATAATTCTACATCTCAATACAGGACTATTTCTGAATTTGCACTAAAAACAACCTGTTCACAGACATAGCTCATGGGGGCACCTGCAGTAACTCTGCTTTAAGAGGGGTATTCAAAACCAAGAAAAAAGGTACATAAAATGTATGCAAGTTTGTACTGGACTAAATATATACAATGTATGAACAATACCTGGAAGGCTGCAGCCACAAGGCATATTAATCCAGTCAATGAATGAATCTTTTAAAACTTTCGTTGTTGGGGCATCTCAGTGAAATCTGTGATCTGTAATAACAATTGAATATTTAAATATATTTCTTGCCTGCATAGGTGGTAAAGCTGATACACAATGGTAGAGATTAAATCTTCATGAAACAAAGTGAATTTTTACCCTTCTTCTTCATTTGTTAGTCTTTTAATGCAGGTTCACTAGAAGCATACAAATCAGGGCAACTTGGATGGCTTGCCGTCGCATATCCCTATGCTTTTTAAAGCATATTCCATATCCCACCCCATACTCACCCTCAGCCCCAGACAGTGACCCAGACATCAAAATGTAAAATCTGTCATATACACATGACGTGTCTTCTTCCTATGGTGAGATATATTCAGTTTGGTCAAATGTCTTTAAAAAAGGTCACTGTATATGCAATTGTTGTATTTTTTATCTGCATCCCTCCCAGGGACCCCTTGAGAGGCAGGAAGGAATGATACCCCTCTTGGTCAAGGTCATCACATGGGCAAGATAATTAACAAGTTGTGTGGATTTCCAAACAGCCATTAGGAAGAAGGTGCAGTAACAGATGGATTGACAGACAGACAGAAGAAGGATAACATAATATCTATGACATTTTAAAAAGCATGGGGATAATAATGGGTATTTCCCTTAAGAGAAAATGGGGACATTGATCTATCACCACTCTAGTATGCTCTGTTTTAGTTGTGTGAATAATAATTGGTATTTCCCTTAACAGAAAATGGGGATACTGACCTATTACCGCTCTACTATGCTCTGCTTTAGTTGTTGGGAAACCTTTGAGTTGTTTCAAGATTTATCATTAAAACCAATATAGCCCTATCCTATTGAAGTTGCAAGTATTTTTAGGAAATCCTGATGATCTACGTACAACCAGCAATATTTCACTTCATTTGGCTTGTGAAGTCTGCATGAATTTTGACAAAATATCCCAAGAGGGTTAAATATGGTTGCTTTGAGTCATGAAAATATTCACATTATCTAGCAAATTAAAGTCTGCCATAGGAATATTCTGGGGAAGCTTATCAGATAATGCTGATGGCACACTTTTTCATTTTAGCAGACATGTAAACAAACTATAATACAACAATGTTCTGAAAATTTACGGCTTGTTAACGCTGCAATGTATTTTATTCGTATATTTCTTGCTGAAATTCACAAAGTCTCCTTGAATTCCATAAAGAGAGCTTTTTACATATTTTCTGTGATTACCATGCACTCTGTATTGATATTGTGGCAGATTAGTGATGATGAGACAGGGACTGTCCAATTAGGAACTGACTATTTAATTTGAAAGTGGGTGGCCTGGAATTTATTTGAATACAAAATTTCTGGGCCCCAAATTGCATGAAAAAATATTCTTGTTCTGATTTAATTAAAAAAAGGAACTAAATATATCCATTATATTAATGGGAAAAAAATCTTGAGATAAAATACAAAAATAGCCCGACTTGAAAAAAATCTGAGTCCCCCCTGAAAATTAAATGGTTGGTCCCTTATGGAAGTTATTTTCTGTTAACTATTTTCATAAATGCGCATCACTACGAAATCTATCTTGAAAGCATATCATACCTCAAAACAGTGATTCCCAACCTTTTTTTTATGCTATGACCCTAAATTGGCCACCAATAGGACCTACCAACCCTCAGGCTTATGATATGATTTAAATATGTATAACCTGACGACTCTTAGCGACCCACTGACGACCCTCCACGACATTGATTTGGGTCACAACAATCGTCATATGGAAAATCATGTCTCAATTTACCTATTTTAATTGACATTATTAGCCCATGGTTATTGCTAATGTATTTATGTTTGTTTGTTTTCCACAATTCTGTTAAATTATTTGCATATTCGAAAATCCCTGAACAGACTTTAGTAATTGAGAAATCTTAAAATTCTATGACAATAAATTGGCTCAAACTCATTTATTTGTAAATCAATGTTACTGAAAATGTGTGAAAAGTCTCATTTATGCAAGTCAAATAGAGTGAGTTAAGATTTCAGCTAGTTCTAAATTTATCAAAACCACAAATATTGCAGCAATAATGCTGTTCTTAACCAGAACACTGCTCTTTGTGCATGTCAAGATAGTTAATTAATTTCAAGTTATCCTCTTCAGACTATACTTTCAATACGTCATCATCTATAGCCTCTAAAGTTGGGACGTGGTTTCAAGTCATCATGGGTTTAACACCAACAGTGGGTCACTGACCTACTTTGCACAGTTGGTTTCGCGTATTTTTAAAATCATGTGAAGATGATAGTATATCTTGAGGTAAACAAGTCTCCTACATGAATACCATTAAGTGATCATTATTACCTACTTTTTAGGATACCAATTTTTACAACTTTAGGTAGGGCATTATTTGATAAAACTGGGGTATTGAGCAAGTTCTTCAGGTCTCTAATAACCCTTGTAATAATTAACAGTTTCCCAGTTAATCTTTCAAGCAGAATTTTAACTTGTGCTCAAACACATTTGAAGTCATTTTTATTTTATATACAAAAACATGACTTTCTAGTATTGTCTTTAGTTCACTTTCAAGTGCATACCATTAATCATTATATTAAATCATTATAATTTAGTCACATGTCGATATGATTATATTCTTATTTCATATTGAACTTAATATCAAGAAAAACCAGATTAGATCAGGTTCAATGTTCACCTTTCTTGTCAATATTTCACTGTCATCATGTGGGACTTGTCTTCTTGAGGTACAATATATAGACAGTCCAGTTTTCTAGTTATTTTGGTTTCATAACATTTAAGCAGCCTGTCACACTGACCCAGTTATGTGAAAATCCTATTAGTAAATAGCTCTGGAAGTGTGACAAATGTTTGCATCAAGATTCAACCACACTTAAACTTTAGTAGCAACAGGTTTAAAAGTGGAAATATAGTCCAAACAATTTATTTAAACTTATAACATATACCTGCTTGATTGGTCATATTAAATGTGTCACTGAGAGGGGTACTAGCAGGGTCAGCTGAAGCAGCTCGGTTTGCAATCCCTGTGGGAATGGTGGCCTCTTCACATGGGAGGGCACTGGTAGTGCTATTTGTTGGACTGCTATCAGTATCACTTAGAGGGGTGTTCGAAGTGCCACTTAAGGGGTCAACTTCATTTGTAGGGGTGTATGAAGCAGCAGAGTTGGTGACTGTATCAGACATACCTGTAGAACAAACCATACTTAAATTCTCAAGGTCCACTATCCATATATGCTTTTACAAGCCAAACACAATACAAAGATGCCCTGCATTAAATTTGCTTGACAAAGTCTCATGACAGGTAATTTTAAAGTAACTGGTACAAACAATACTACCACTGATAAATGAACCACCCTTTAACATCTTACTACAAAAGTGGCAGTATTAAAACAAAAGCATGTGACTAGTTATTAGTGGCACTTGAATTTATTCCAGATTGCTACACTTTTAAAACACCGAAGTACTTACCGTTGTCAAAACTCTGCAAATGCAATCCCACTTTGGCAATAGTCATAACTGGCAATGGTCTTTGGTAGACATTTTCATTCACTTCCTTTGTATGCCCCATGTGCTGGTAAAATTAGGCTCTATCTTCTGGTTTGACTTGAGTGCTGCATACATGGTACTTAACATAACTCTGTTGTTTGTGGTATTGATGTTTGAATTTTCAATTCCAGCCTCTTTACACATGTAATCTATGCAGTTCCATCCAATGACATGGTTTGGTGAAGACTCAGTATTTGGAAATATGAATTCATTTGTTGATAAAATACCTGCATCCATACGAATATTTCGGTCACAGAGGATGTCCATTGCCTTCTTGCAATCGCCAGGTATCAAATATGATACAAGACGTGTCCCTTTTCTCTGCTGGAAAGCGACCTCTAAGTCACAAAAGAGAGACAATGCAGATTCTTCATCTGCGACTCGGTAATCCACTGATTTCTCTTGCACCAATGATCAATCTTCAATCTACTGGGTTCTCCACCTCGGCGGGCATTGAAAAGAGTTAGTCTGGACCTAACTGCATTGCGCAGTTCTACAAAGTCATGTTTTCCAATAAAATCATATTTGCCTTCAGTATGTTTTGTTATCACTTCTAATGTATATTTTCTAAGCTTTTCCACTGGTTCATCCTCTGGTAGTCTGCTGGGCAATCGAAGCCTTTCTTGCTTTCTTTTGGTAATCATGTATCTTCAACTTTAAAACTGAACCAAAGTAGTCCAACTCGTTTGCTTTTATTTCTCCCTGTTTACCGTGCAATGCTTCTCCTTTCAAGATTTCAGCACTTGCAAGCAGTAAGTAGTATATATTTTCCTTTAAGCCATACTTGATGCTGGAATCTTCTTTGTCTGTTATTTTGTAGATGGCTCATTTTTGAGAACTAAATTTTTCACGGTTTAATATTTCTACAGATTCTATGCCTTCATTCCTCTCAAAAGATTTGAATTCAACATAAAGTCTTCCCAATGTTCTGATGTCTGAGCGAACACTTTTTCTCGCTTCCATTGTTTTTTTCTGCTTTTGTTTTGTTTTTTCCCCCAAACGTGAGCCTATCAGCTTTTTATAGTAAAATCTGTTTGACATACAGATCCCACTTCCTCCGTCCTCAAAGAGTTCAACAGGTCTTGAAAGCTGGTATCTACTGTATCACCTTCAGTAGCTAGCATTGCCATTGGAATGGATTTTGAAAATGCACATTTGTCCAAGTGACATTTGTCTCTATGCCAGAAGAAGAATTTCTTTGAATAAAATCCCTTGCAATTTGGACAACAAAGTATATTCCCCTCGCAATATTTTTGAGACTGAAATGATGGGTTTTCCTTTGTGCACTGCAACTTGTTCTGTGCAAAGATACCCTCTTTTCTAATTGTGCACACAGTTGCTCTTTGCTGACCAAGATTTTCTATTATAGGTTTTACTTCCTTACAATCTTTATGAACCTGGATTATATGTCTCTTCAGTTTTGAATTGAGATGTCCACAGAAAATGAACATGTCATCCTGTTAATATAATGTTAGCCCAAATACGAAGTCCAAATTCTTTGCATAACTTCTAGAAATGCAACAAGCTCAGCTAATACAAACTTAACACAGTGTAAACTACTACTTGCCTAAACAAATCCCTGAGGAGGAGTGATACGATTCACGATACACAGCCTACAATACGATACATTATCGATTCTCAGTTTAAAGAATTACTCAGCTACGGTAATCGTGCTAATATTACGTAGTAGGAGGCAATTTCACATCAAAGTACCGGCATTGCCGCCAGACACAATTTCCTCTTTACCCAAGCCAATTTCAGGGTTTAAACAATTAACTGGCCTGGATTGCTGTCAGAAAACAGAAGACAAATCTGCCAATTATAAGCAAAGGAGAACCCCAAACAACCAGCTTACCAAAATCAAAAGTGGGATGAATAATGTGTGCAAAATTACGATTTTGTGAAGCCGAAACACAAAACTAAAATGGATCAACGATGATCTTAATCGATCTTTATTTAGAATTTTAACATATATTACGATCATTCTTTCTTGAATATATGATAGTTATGTGAATTTATGCTGGTTATGTGCTTTATATAATTAAACGTACTTTTTCATATAGATTACATCACTTTGTAGGCTTGCTTATACCACTGAAAAACAGTAACTGTTGAGCGTGTGAATCCAAATAAATGAAACAGTAATGAGTGTCTAGCTGAAATGTAATCAGGAAGAATGCCATTTGGTAAAAACGATGAATAAAGCAAAATCTGCAAAGAATAATTTTGGGAATAAACCAGAATATAAGTGACACCAAACACAATTTGCACTGTGTAAGTACTGTGCACTATAGTACAGGTTTACCGTTAAATCTAAGCGGCCCATGAATTATGAAGTCTTTATTTACCTTTAGTTTAAATCATGTTGGAGAAATCGGAAAATGTGCACATGCAAAATCATAACAAAAAAACAATCATAGTAGTTTATAACAGTTTATTGACGTGGTAACTGAACGAGCTGGTCACTGCTGTGTGATGTATGGTGATCTTCCCAATGTTGTCTTTACGTTTTATTTTGTGTCTACAAGTTTTGGGACACCGAAAATTGTATATATTTTACCTGCATATAAGTCTTGGGACACACAAAAATATTATTACGGTATCACAGCATTAGAACTTTAAAAACTCTATGTAGTTTGGGGGTAAATTTTCCATGGTAATACAAAATCATTGGGATACACCAGGACCCAAGCATTTGAGTGGTTGATATTACAGTTATCAAAATTTACAATGTACAACATAAAAATAAAATTACAACAAGAATACCACAAATGACACATGACATGCACACCTTGTGTTTTTTTTCTCTCCCTATTTTGAACTTTGAGCTAGGGATTTGACTCTGGTATGATAGGGTGTGAACCTGGGTAAAGTTTCATCAGAATATCTGTAGGGGTTAAAAGTGACAGCCTGGAAACTTGCAACTGACTTGCATTATCCTTTGTTGTGACCTTGACCTTGAAAGGCAGGCTGGTACGACTGAATACACAAGACAATGTCAAGAAAAGTTTTATATAGCAGGCTAAAGTTTCATTAAAATATCTTCACTGGTTCAACAGTTCTAACTACACATCAATACATGAAGACAGGTTACTGGTTTATATTCTCCCTTGCAGTAACCTTGACCTTGAGGCAGGGGACATGACAATGGTATGTAACACACAGTCTAGTCATAATATGTAACAGATTAAAGGTTTTATTACAATATCTGAAGTAGTTCAAAGTCTGGACAAGGATACAAGTCAGAGTTGTATTTTCCCTTGCTGTGACCTTCACCTTGAGGTAGAGGTCATGGCTAAGGTATGTGATATACCATCTATACAAGATATATAACTAGCAAATATTTCATGAAAATATCTTCAGTTGCTAAAAGGTTATATTCCAGACATTGGTCATCAGTTGCAGATTTACATTTTCCATTGCAGCGAACTTGCCCTTGAGGCAGGGGGCATGGTTGCGGAACATGACACACCATCTAGTTATGATATATAATTGGCTACAGTTTCATTAAAATATCTTTGGTGGTAGAAAAGCAGACCTGCCAATACTAATTGGACCTCAGTAAGGCACCCAATAGTTTCTGCAAGTTAGACCAAGTTTTAATAAGGTGCAACAACATATCATGTACTGCCACATTGTCAATGTGGAAAACATTCATTTGAAAAGTTTAGAAGTGTGATCTAATGAAAAGAAAGCAATAGTATGTTAACTAAAATGTTCATAAACACATTCAGTTCAGTTTCAGAAACTGCATCTACAAACCACATGGCAGTCAATGACTTCTTGATGGATCAATTTGATGTAATCTTTGTTTGTTTTTATTTTTCATTCTTGTAGCAGCAGCAATCATCTTTCCATCCGTGAGCAATGCTCATATTGACACAGCATGATGTCCAATAATCACAGTTTCTGCATTTCCTGCTCTTTTTCCATGCTTGACAAAGTATCTGAATATTGTTTTCTATACTTTTGTCCCCAAGTATTTGGACTTCTTAAGAGTTTGATTGTCTCCTTCAATTTCAACATATTTTCATTCGATGGACAGCATCCAGACCAGCTATAAAGTACATGCAAATGTTTTGGTGGTTATGGGCATTTGGTAGATTAAAGTGTCTAAGGTACACCATGTAAAGTTAGTCTGTTTCCTTGACCAACTCCAATGTGATCTGGACCAAACCTAGACAAGCCAATATCTGGATTTGACTGCAACAATAGTATTTTCACAGTTTTCGCTATTCTTCAGTAAGTCCATAATTTAGAAGTATTTTCAGTAGGCCTTACAGTAAAATCATACGAGTTGGCAGGTGTGCAACCATGGTATTCCGGACAAAGATACAAGTTACAGAGTTACATTTTCCCCTGATCTTGACCTACAGGCTGGGGCCTGACTATGGTACATGACACACAGCCTGACTGGTCATGATATATACATGAGCAAAGTTTCATGAAAATTTCTCAGACAGTTACAAAGTTATGGGCCAAACTAGCAAATATTAACAGATAGATAAACAACGCCTTGAAGACAGGTGTATACAAATGATTTTGATTTTCTATGAGCCAAGAAAGCACAATTAATGCATATTAAGAAATAGCAAACAGGTTTTGATAAATGTTAAAAATATTATTGATATCTTTTGGTGTTTCTGCAGTACAGTCCAGAGAAAGCTCTTCTCTGCTGCAAGCAGAATACGCAATAAAAATATACAAAATTCCTTAACAACAAAACCTGTTTAAATCTTGTTCAAACAAGCTTCAGTTTTCAAATTTAAAAGAACCTGTCCATCTACAAATTTTGTTTTGAAAAGTGCCCGATATGCCCCAAAACTTTTTGCAAAGTGTATTGTCTTTCCCCAAAAAAATGTCAATCAAAAGAATAAAAATTAAAACAAATTTTGTTAAATTTTCGTTGTCCTGTTGTTTTTATACATCTTACCAAGCATTCATTTCACAAAGAAGAGTTACCTAGCTGGAATGCCATTTAAATTGATACTGGTCCGCTGTATAAATACTTTGGAAAAAGTTTGCTTCTTAACTGCTTGAAATTTTCATGTGAGCAAGCATGAGAATTGAACTGTGTGAAAGAACCCCAAATACAAACACAATTCCATACATGTTCCTAAATGAGACATCTATGGTGGTAACAAATTGAGTCTCTTTGAGGCCAAATCTGTGCGTGTCTTTATCAGTGTTTGTGTGTCTGTGTATAAAGCCACTAAAACAAAAAAGCATTAGATTGAGTTTATTGGCATACATCATGATCAGGATCAAAATTTTTATATATCTGTATATAGAGGTACAAATACAGTATTGTACTGGATGATTGGGAGACATGGTAATTTAATATATATACATATATATATATATATATATATATATATATATATATATATATATATATATATATATATATATATACTGGATGATTGGGGGACATGACAATTCAGTATATATATTGGATGGTTGGGGGACATGGTAATTCAATATAACATATATATACTAGATGGTTGGGGGACATGGTAATTCAATATATATATATATATATATATATATATATATATATATATACTGGATGCTTCAGGGTCATGAAATCTGTATGTGTAAATGTGCATGCATCTTTCTGTGTCCGTGTGCTTATCTGTTATGGTTAAGATAGCCCAGGCAAGCTTTTTTCTAAGGACTTCGCGAGGACTTTCAAACATTTCAGGACTTCCAAAAGTTTTCTAGGAGTAGTTTATCTTAAAAAAATAGGTCATGTGCCCATTTTGAACTGCATACCGCTCATTACTAGTTGGGCCACATTCTTAATAACGTACTTATCCTTTTGTAAATGTAAGCAGCAAGGCACTGCTGCAAAGTTACTCTACTCCATCAAGCAACTGTTGTTTCATTTGATCATCGCAATTTTATCCCATTTCATTACTTTTGGAAAACATGTCAACAAAAGTCTTGCATTTAAAAACTGATATATTTTTTTATACAATATTAACGTCTTGTATTCCCTCACATAAATTCATGGAGCTCCAAAATTCAAGGAGTTTTTAAAGTAACCCCTCAAATTCAAGGAGTTTTTAAAGTAACCCCTCAAATTCAAGGAGTTTGTAAAGTAACCCCTCAAATTCAAGGAGTTTTTAAAGTAACCCCTCAAATTCAAGGAGTTTTTAAAGTAACCCCTCAAATTCAAGGAGTTTTTAAAGTAACCCCTCAAATTCAAGGAGTTTTTAAAGTAACCCCTCAAATTCAAGGAGTTTTTAAAGTAACCCCTCAAATTCAAGGAGTTTTCAAGGTTGTGTGAACCACGTTGGTGTATAGGACACTAAATAGTCAGGGGACATATGACAACTTAACAATTTACAATCTATACTGAATGATTTGGGGACACATGACAACTTAACAATTTACAATCTATACTGAATGATTTGGGGACACATGACAACTTAACAATTTACAATCTATACTGAATGATTTGGGGACACATGACAACTTAACAATTTACAATCTATACTGAATGATTCGGGGACACAGTAATTCAGCAAGTACAGCACCCCCTCACTACTGGGCCATTTATTATTACACATTTACTGTTATACGGTGGGTATAGTCATAGATCTAATTTTTATATGCAAAATGTATTTCATTTAAAGTTGTCTAACTATAACGTGGTATTCCATGGCTCCCATCAACAGCTTTACCGGGAATACTATATATTGGATAATTGGGGGATATACAAAAATGGTATGTCTTTCAGGAAGTAATGTAGGCATGCATGTATGTATGGATGTATGTATCTATATGGTTTAGGGCCTGTCAGCACAATACTGGATACATGGTGCCGATTTAAAAGTAAGTTCTAAAGGAATAAGAAAGAATTGCAAAAAATAAATAAAATAAAATAACTTAGATAAACCTGTCCAAAAACATGTAAACAAGATAAAAGATAAAAAGTAATGTTACAACTTTGTAAAAGGTATATAAAATAAAAGATAAAGGTAAAAAATTATAAAATCCTTACAATATAGGATCAAAATTTGTTATTTAAACTTAATTCCCCCCAATAGTCTATGATTTTCTCTGGTGGTACATAAATTTTAAACTAATATGACCATCGAGTTCTTTGTTGCTCATTACTATTTAAAGTGACTGCCTTACCACCGGAGTCCACATAGAATGACCACTTTAGCCTAAAAATAGTGTTGATTACACTCAGTTACAAGAAGATTTAAAAAAATGAGACTCCCTTTTCTCAGATTGTAAACATGCACTGTGCTCTAGCTTTTGATTGGGACTATTACATTTTCTGAGGTAGAACTGGTTTTAGGTTGGACAGATTGCCTGAAATTGACACTTGGGTGACAAGTTATAGCATACACTTTACACTTTGTTTTCCCGACCTGCAGTGCCTGTTTCGTCAGTGTGATTATGCGTGTATGACAGCTACATGCTGGAAATCACCAATTTGTCTGCCTGACAATAAAGGCCACTTTTAGAATTTTCTTTTCTTCTTGAATATAAGTGACATTTTGGCAAGCATTTTTTTCATTATTCTTGATTGGGAGCACCATATGATCATGTCATACCAATATTTCAATTTTAGAGTTTTTGCAAAGGAATGCAGCCTTAAAGGTGGTTGCTTAAAAAAAAAAAAAAAAAAATTTTTACCACCAAATGCAAGAAATACGATGGAATGACACCTGCAGATCATGACCTACCTTTTTGTGACATGTACCATCGAAGAAAATTAACTGCATGAACAATAAAAGAAAGCCACTGATTGCAGTATGGCCGGACTGCGAAGTGTGTTTCATCATACTCAAATGTTCTGAAGTAACTGAGATGAAAAATCTCATTTTGTTAAATGACTTTACCATGAAAAAGTGGAAAGAAAAACTGAAAATGCAACAAGAAACCAGGGTAAAAAAAGCCTGAATATAGGTCACAGAGTGACCAACTCTATATGTCATAAAAACACATCCCCAAACCATTTTAATGCCACTGGTTATTATGAAATATAACCAAGACATGAAATTTAAGACAAAGGTTAATCATGATCAGTGTAGTATGAAATATAGGTCAGTGTTACTTATTTTTTAGGTGATGTTGCATTACTCACAGATACATTCCATCAGCAAAATAGAACTTGAACTTGAAGTGCAAAATATTCCCATGAGTCGGACTAACAGATACCATCAATCTATAGGTTGGAACCTGCTTTGCAATCCGGCCAACAACATAAAAGTGAAGAAACTGCTTTCTGGTAAATCAAATAGCTATCTTTGATCAAGTTTTGTATTTACCAGTGCAGCTGCAAATATTTTAAAAATAAATAAATAAAAAAAAAAAAAAAAAAGATAAAAGAGGCCCCTTTTTCTCAAGCTTACAAAAGTGAATGCTTATTCAAGCTTCAGTCAAGGTGGCTCGACAAAAAAACAGCAGTTACCTATAAATGAGAGCATCGCATTATTCTTTTCTCTGATTTTCTACATTAGGAAAAAAAAAAGAAAAAAAAAAGCTACAAATATGTTCAATGAACACTAATGTAAAACCACCCCTGTGTTGGACCCTAATACCTGAGAAAATGACATAGGTGCAAAACTTAACAATTGTTTGACAGACGGATGGATAAAGGTAACACCATATACTTCTTCCACATTCATGGTGGGGCATAAACAGATGGAAATACAAGAAACTGCCCAACAAAAATAAGACAACATATTTACGTGACTTTGATTTAAGGCAGATATATATTGGGTTTTATTCTGCAACTAAAACTACTCTCAAAAATTTCTTAAAACTTGAGAAAATTAATGAGAAATTTTCATGTGGCATATAAGAGTTTATGTTGGCAAAACATGTATTGAAATTTTATCATATCACTGAATATGAACAAATAATTACTTTAAAAATGCTGATAAAATGGTGATGCCATCAGCATCACTGCTGCAGAAGTGATACCTTAGGGGTCTAAACTTTTACAAACTCTTTCGACTCATGCATGTATATCAACATGTGGCTCAAAGTGAAGCCCTGACAAAACAGCTTTCACAAATTAAGAATTTAAATGATGATTACATTCACTGTCTTAAACACAACCTGAAGGATATGTTAAAGAGCATTGATGTCAATATGCAGTAACTGTTGTATAACAAATATCCACGATAATCTCAGAGCATACCTTCTTCCTCCACCACAGATTTCTTGTTTCATCCCCAGTTCCTCCCCTTTCTTGATATCCCTTAGAGCAAAAAGACATAATCGTGGTTTCTTCTGATTCTTAAACTTTTTCAACTTCATGACAGTTTGGTGGCTCTGGATAAGCGTCGTGTACATAATGACAGAGTCTGCATGCAGCATCTATGCTATAATATAGAAAGCAGAGGCTTAAATTCACAAGATAACCACTTTATTTCATCAAATAATAAAGGTTCCATGGAACATTCTATCTTGCCAATTTTATTTTAGAGTAAGTCAGTAATAAACAAGGATTCTGTTTGCAATTTTTCTCAGAGGGTCGAAATTTTAATGTGGA
Source organism: Margaritifera margaritifera (assembly GCA_029931535.1). NCBI lineage: Eukaryota > Metazoa > Mollusca > Bivalvia > Unionida > Margaritiferidae > Margaritifera > Margaritifera margaritifera. The sequence continues at coordinate 125,989 of JAQPZY010000522.1, read as the reverse complement.
TTCGATTTCAAGGTCACGGTTAAAAGTTATGGATCACCATATTATGGCTGATGATGTGTAAAATCAACACTCAAATACAAATGATGTGGTCAACTCTTGTTATAATGTTATTTTTTGTTTAACAAATATTCTGTTTCTGACATAAACTCCACAGGTACGAACATACACTGGACATTGTGGTAAATTTGATTCTTTAGATTCGAATCAAATGCACTAAAACATGTAAATCAGGTCAGAGTGACCTGGTTTTTATATTATAGTGTAGCACTCATCAATTGTAACACATATATAAAGTTTCTTTGCTCTGCAAGGAACAGTGTCAAGTACATATTAAATACCAAAACAAACTTAACCAAACTCAGTCATGCATGAAAACAGGTTCACAGTATGAAAGCTACTTTTCATATAATTTCAAATTGATGAAGATGCATCTAGATTTTTGACATAAACTATGATAAAGAGAAACTAAACACTGCTTATTATTAAACTATATTCTTTATCATTTCAGAAGCAATTTAAATCTATCAGCTCCCCCCAACCCCGTGTGGTTCTCGCCCAGGGTCTATTCTAGAAGCAAGATTAGCAGGCAAATTCCGCCCAATATCAGATAACACATTATTCCCATCTCATGTCTTGCACAAGTTTCTAGATCTGAAACGAATATCTAAACTTTTAAATCAAAATACTTTTTAGCAAATATTTGAAGAGAAAATTGGTATTAGAATATTTATTTTGTTATCTTAGCAAGTTTGGCAGAATTTTGTAAAAGAAACAAAAAAAAAAAAAAAAAAAAAAAGGCGAAATGTGAACCATGCAACGTTGAATTAATTTACGAGGGATTAACTTCAAACCTTCTAAATCACCTCAAATTCAAATTCCAACTTGCAAGATAATCATAATGTCAAAATTTTGAATAGTCGTATTACTCACAACATTTATATTCATTATACTCTTTAAATGATAACATGTAATAATGCAAGTTGATGAAGAACATGGTATATGCTTAAAATCTGACACCATCATTTTATTTATGTACTTAAAAGTCAATAATGCATATGTCAGCTTTGTATCATTACAATGTATAAGGGCCAATTGATAAGACTTTGGAACAGAACCATTTATGCTGTAGGGTTTGCGAGCTTGCTGTTATAATAAAGCTTGCTACTCTCTGTTTTGCTGTGTATTAGTACAAATCACTTCATTAAGAAATTTTTGAGATAGTCCCAGCATTTAACTGAACAGGTAATCAAGAGTCTTCCTTTACCATTTGTCTTCAGCACAAAAGGAACATTCATGGTTGTACCGAGTTTGAAGATAAACTGGAAAAATAACACTTAACACTGATTTGACGTTTACACTGAATGCCTACAGTGTCATTTAATTAGATTTAGATGACATAGTTCACATTGTTTTCAATGCAGCTTAACGGGGAGTGGGGTTGGGTGTGTGTGTGTCAACAAATACCAAAGTAGACAAAGAAAAGAGAATGAATTTTATTCTTTCATTAACATCAACATATATTCAAATCATATCCAAATACTTTAATGAATATTCAAATAGGAAAATGTGGTATTTGTTTCAGCTCTACAAGTTTACATTGTTTAACGTTTGTTTTGGTGTTGTGGTTCTTCATATAGTATGCAAGTGCAAATGTTAAATGACAAAAGATGCTCTCAGCACACATCAATGTTAGATATATATATACACCCTAATTTGAGCACGCACTCCTCAACATTTGGTCATGGGTGTTTAATTTGTAATTTCTGTGCATAAAAGATTTTAAAGCATGTACAAAAAGTGTGCCCAAGCAGAAAGATGAAGTTTGAACCTTGCACACTGTGTGTGTATCTCGGAGTCTTTGGATATTTAATGTTATTTCTAAAAATACAAACACTATATTAATAAACATACCATTCTTTTTTTCCATCAAATCTGTATACAAAATTATAGAACATTTTCATCCCAACTTTAACATATTTTCTCTCAGGTTCTTCTGCTTCTTGGATATTTATGCGCTCTCCAAAATACTCTAGCAAAAAATCCCCTTTTTGCCATTTCTCATCAGTGAAAACACCATAACCTGAAAAATACCATATGGATCTAGGTTGCTTCCTGTTTTCTCTTCAAAAGGCTTATGTATAGGCCTACACACTGCTATTATTTGGTATTTGCAATTCATGTCCAATTCAAACACAATTTTATTTTCGTTTCCAGAATTCAGTTAAACAATACCAGTGCATTGTTAAGCAATAGAAATGCAAGTAGCAAAAAGGACTCAAATTTCAAACCCACTCTGGGACCTTCTAAAATCCAAAATTTTCTTGATCTACAGTTCTAAATTTTCTACAGTTGATCTAAATTTTCTACAGTATTTCTAATATAATGTACCTAGTAGGAGTACCATATATGGCATTCTTTGGCTCCCAGTGACTTTCTCTTTTGAATGTTTAGCCACCCCCAAACCAAAATAAGGATTGACCCACAAACCAATGTTGGTGTCAAATATACATTTCACTCAAGTTTATACACAATCTATGGTTTGCCTACCCTCCCTTGTATTACTTACATTCTTTTCCACCTGCTTTACTTTATTCAAAATGGTCATATGTTCTTAGCAAAAGACATACTTGCAAAACTTTTAGCGTAAAAGGTTTGTTGCTATCGTCGATTGACTACATACTGCATTCAGCCCTCAAATTTGTTTATTTTTCAAAAATGTCCATTAACTATTATGTGCCACCACAGGGATTTCTCAACTGATCATCACAATAAGAGGTCTCAATCGAAGCTGGTAGCAAGCAATTTTCACCGCATATGGTGTATCTCCAAGGTTCCAGTGATGTAAAAACATCCATCAAAACATGTCGCTTCATGGTAATGTACAGCTAATGTCTCGCAAACACCGGCTAAAGGTTACAGTTTTCATCCTTATTATGCTTATGCTTTGACATGGTGAGTAGTGCTCTCTCAAACAGTAAAAGTAGGACTGATACTTATTATTGTCTCACCGTGGCATATATAAGCCCACCCATAAAAATAAAATATTATAGAATAACAAACAAAAATTTACCGCACTATTGTTCATTAAATGTTGAAGTTGCCCTTCTCTACCCCCATTTAATCAGCTAACTGTCAGCAATATATCCTTCAGACGGTTGAGCTGTAACAAGCTTTGCCTGTGTCACCTCTATCGATTCCCCGACAAAGAAACAATGTGTAAACTAGACCTAGTCACCTTTTGAATTAAGTTTAGTTGGCGACACCTTTAATGTTTGTCTGACAAAGACACAATCTGTAAACTAGATATAGTGACATTCAAATTTTATTTCGTTAAGGTATTTTTGTAAGTTTCATGGATAAACAAATCAAAGACAGTTTGATATGATTTTTTAAAATATCCTATGACCAATGTCTGGTTGCTCAGAGAATATGCCAGTCAAAACCTTTGAACAACTGGACTTGTCTGACAAATACAGGGATTTAAGGGAGCCTGGTCTTCTACATTAAAACAAATAACAAAAAGATGTACCTAAATCTTAATTTATGCACTGCTACCTTTGTAGTCAGAAATATATTTTAGGCTAAAGCCATCTCTGTTCAATCCCACATGGCACCACCATTCTGCATCTTTTCCTGGGTCCACATGCTTGCTTTTTTCTGCAATAAAATATATATTATTATAAATTATACATTACCAAACTATATCAAATGTAAATATACGTTGTTATTCAATACTCTGACAATGTCTGCTGCATGCAGTCTCAATACAAAGACTCGCAAACTTATCTATCATTTGCATACTAACAATGCTTGCAATGAAAACTCACAGTTAATATAACAATCCATAGAGTCCAAGGAGTAATCAAGATTTTCAAGATGGCTGCCCTGGTGCCATATTGGACAGTTTACAACCTTACATTGCAACTGCACTATGAATACTAGGTTTTCACATTGTGCACGTTTGATACTTAATGTTGGCATTTCCATGCGATTGCATGCTTTGGTCTGCAGACTATGGGCCTTTTTGGACCCTTAACATGTAGGTTTTAAAATGGGGGAATGGTGATTCCAAACTCAACAAGAGTCCTCAAAGAGACTGACACTCTACAGACCAAAAAGAATTTCCAGGAATCCTAGACAAATCCGTTTTTTCCATTTAACTGTGCTGAAACCATCTCTGATACTCTTGGGCGATAATAAGATTTTCAAATTGGCTGCCACAGTGGCCATACTAGAAATAATATCAGGACCATTTTCATTTAGGACCAGATAGATATCATAAAAAGCCTATTAGTGAAAACCCCATGTTGATATAGCCATCCATTCGAGAGTAGCGATAATAAGATTTCAATATGGCCACCATGGCAGCCATTTTTGAGGTCAAATCTGCACCATTTTCATTTTGAACCAACTAGACATCGTAAGAAGTTTTCTGGTGAAAACCCTATGTCAATATGACTTTCCGTTCAGGTGAACCAGCAATAACAAGATTCTGAAAATGGGTGATCTGATGGCCATACTGGTTGTCAAATTTGCACCATTTTCAGTAAAGACCAGCTAGACATTATACAAAGCCTTTTAACGAAATCCCATGTTGAGTATGACCATTCATCTAGAAGTAACATTAATAAGATTTACAAGATAGCTGCTGTGGTGGCCATATGGGATATCCCAGCAGCATCATTTTCATTTAGGACCAACTATACCTTGGGGTGAATGTGTGTATAAAGTTTAATGGTAATCTTCCAAGTAGTTTAGGAGAAGTAGTGATAACTTGTGCCAACAGACAGACAGATGACGAACAACAGGCTATCCCATAAGCTCTACTGATCTATGACCCGTACAGCTAAAAACAAGAATCCATATAGGCACTGAAATAGCAAGAAAGTTTGCCAAAAAACCCCGAGTTTGTTGGAATCCAAAATCCTGAGTATAGGCCTTCAGGGAAAAATGTGTCAGGGACTAAGAATGCATGCAACAGGGAAAATCCTGGGGTCATGGTTTTGCATCTCTTATCAGAGACCATAAAGGTATCACTACACTACCGGTAATTGAACCAAGGAGCTGCTGTTTGCATCATATTGCAGCCCCCCCCCCCCAAAAAAAAAAAAAAAAAAAAAAAAAATATTTTTCTTTTCATTTGTCCTCGAGATTTGCTAACCAGTGAAGAATGCTACTTGCATTCAACAGAAAGCAGCATTAAGGCCTAAAGAGAAAATAAAATGTTTATTAAGTTCAGATTGTTGGCTTGTGCATAGGATGACAATGAAAACAGGCGTGATTTGGCCCATTCTGGAAAGGTCACTTGCACTAAAAATTCCAGTCATTTAATTCAAATGCAACTATTTCTAAAAAATTCAACATAACCTATTATGATTATTTTTACATGCAGCATCCGAGTTAGTGCCCAACATAAGCAAGATAGTCTTGGTGCATTCAAACTGAGAACTAATGCACAGGATTTCAACAAAAATGTAGAAAAATTAAGCAAATATATAATACCCAAAATGGCTTGAACCCATATTTACCCACGCATTTAAGTAATACCTGGCATCATTCTTTTCAGCTGCACAAAAGCTTTCATATCAACATAATTTAAACATGTGACAAAGCCTCCAATTTGTATTGCTGCAGATGCTGTCCATTCTATTATACTCAACCAAAATGTACCGGTTAGAGCAAAAACTATCTTATCACTCATTTAAATGTACATATATTTCTCTTAAAATTGTATGTATACATCACTGTCATCATTTACGTTCTGTTATCGTTGCAAAACCTAAAACCTAAATAAGCTAACTTTACACGCTTGACAGCCAACTAGATAACTGAAAAATACCAACTTTACTCAATTAAACTCACAGAAGGTAATGCTTACTTGAACTTAAACTCTGAAACTGAAGGGTTGTAACATAGATTTCCTATTGTATGATATACCAGTCTTCTCTATTAATTAATCATGACTTTTTACTTCATCATTTCTTTCCATAATAATAATACAAAATATTTTAAAAGAAAAGTCCCCTGCCTGCATAATGTGGCCATTTACTTGGATCCCAAACTGCAAACATCACACCCTTATGATATTTGAAGAGCACCACACAACAGCACTTAATGATAGAAAGTAAAGTTATGTACCTGTGGTGAACAAGCATCATTTTCCTTTTGTTTCTTGAGGCTGGAGCTAAGCTGAAGAAATAGAAAGAAAAATAAGTCATAGCTTGCAAGAACAAAAAGTCATAACTCAAAACCATATATAATTATTTATTACACTTTTATAAAAAAAAAATACATTATATCAAGAATTGAGTGTTCTTTCGATAACTATTTCTTGTGCTGCTATTGTGTGTAACTGGTAATGAGATATTTCCAGAAGGAACCCGTGGATTAAATACATGTAGAACAGTTTGTGAACAACACTTTGTTGTAATTCTTCCAGGATAAAACCATAAAGAATATTTTTAGGGTAACTGGGCACATGATAAATTGGGGACAAATTGGGAAAAGAGTGTTCATGGATAAATTGCTAATATTGGGAATTCTGCATTTATAAGCATTTTTCATTGGAACAAAGACCCATTTTTAGCCTCCTACAACACCCCCCCCCCCAATTTCTGACTATTGCATGCCCCTCCCCCACAAACATAGAACTTTTGTTTACATCTTATCTTTGTTTGTACCTTAAAACCATATGCCGATAATTAGAGTTATCCCAAAAATATATGCAAATAGTTCATGTAGATCAGGGGTCTCCAACCTTTTTGTCTCTACGGGCACATTTGTGAGTTTATGAGAGAGTGGCGAGCATCAACCAGTTAACTTGACCCATTTTTTAAAATTATTATTCATTATAACCTTTTCTGCAAGCACACAAAAAACCTTGGCGGATGCCATGGCGCCCGCGGGCACCGTGTTGGGGCCCACTGATGTGCATAGATATGTAAATGAGGAAAAAAATTAAGGGAATCCAGATATAGTTAGAAGAGCAAAGACAGACATACACATGTATAAAAATAGACAGATACATGGATAGGTAGATAATGGTTTTGGAAATGGCTAGATTTTTAAGAGAGAGAGAGAGAGAGAGACGTTTAGGTAAAAAAAAAACCTTAAACTTTAAAATGTAACAGCCAAGAACAGAATCTTGCTAACTTAATTTTAATCATGCTTCAATATATCATGACATTTTTCTGTATCTACATTTTCATTTACAGATCAATTGATCATTCAGCTTTAAGTATCCATCCAAGAAGAAAACAAGTAAAACCGAGTCCCTCATTATATATTCCAATATCAATGAATTCACTCTTCTGGGAAGTGTTGTGTCCACTCTCATGTCTGCTTCCACTTCCAGGTCATCCAATTTTCACCTTGAATCGGCGACATGCATCTAAACAATCTTTGACAAGCCAATTTTGCAAAGATTTGTTTTTATCCATTACATTATTTTCCAAACAGCAAGTATGCATCGGTGTCATGTAATAATTACGTAAACAATAGATGCTAAACACTGTCTGTGGGCTCTAGACTTCCAAGTGACTAATCATTAGAGATGGGTGCCTTTATTTGCAAACACAGCTGTGAAAGAAATCTCACGAGTTATATTATTAACAATAATCGCCTCGTCAGTTTGAAATTGATGACAGGTATCAAAACAATCTTTGACAAGCCGACTGTTTAGAGACAGTAATCTCGGTACATTTGGAACTCACAAACTGCCCATGGCTAGGTTAGGACTTTAAAGTCAGAAAATCTGTATACTTACAAATATTACAACTGAAATATAACTGACAAGTTAAAATATTGATGTTTAGTTCCTTTTGTCAAAACTTGCCTTTAATAGTAAATATTCACATTATCATGTCTGCGCCAGAAAATTCGAGGCTGACCTTAACACTGTATCGTGTGAAATAAAGGATCGATAGACGAAAGAAACTGCAGGCACTTATGCCATTGAAGAATGCAGTACATATCATCGCAAAAAAGGTGCTGATATATGTACTAGTACTGTGGCAAGATTGCAGAGTGTAAAATTGCAGAGTGTAAAACAAGTGCTACAAAGCATTACTAACTGAACACTACCTCTCTCTCTCAATTTTTGTACCTTGGAAACTTGAGCTTGCGAGAGCCAAATTTGAGCTTGTCTTGGGTGTAAGGCAAGTGGATTTGTAAAGCCCTACAGGCTGGGTCATCTTCACTTGCCAAGGGTTATTGATACGTTAATATCCACATTGACAATGAACTAACTGGATCAATGACCCTTGGTTTGGAAAGATGGGCTTGATATTTTGGCTCCATGTGAAGAGGCTACACAGCTGTGTGTTACCTAAAATCAAATGTTCTGTTGGTGGAATTCAGTGATTTGATGACAGAAAGTAGGGAAATTGGAATTATAGGTATTACATGATCATGGGTGGGTATTTATCAATGTGTAAATTGTATCCATTCACTCACAAAGTTAACAGAAAGTCTGGACTTTATGTTCATTTTGTGAGTGATTTGGTAACATTTACACTTTGATAAATATCCACCCATAATCATTTAATCCTATAATATTTCTAAAATAATCTAAAATCAATCAGTCTTGATTTATTTATACTGAAAAAAAAAATAAATAAAAAAAAAATAGATGCATCTTTTCTTTCTACAAAAATCTGCAATGTGCACATTGTCCAGATATTTCTTTCAAATGGCAAAGATCATGATGCTGGACATGGTGTTAGTAATAAGGAAAAATAATTTCACATCCCATAAACAGACTGCAATATAATTTCAAACCCATGGACATAGCTGGTTCATTCATGCAAGACAGAGAGAGCAGTCTTTCTTACCATTCTCTTTCCATGCGTGAGCACAGCCGCCATGATTCTGCTTTTTCTGTGATTCTGTTATTTTTCTGGTTCAGTTCATCAAAGTAACATCATAAACGGCAGGTACAAGTCTAGAGACATTTAAAGTATCGTTACTTTTTTTAATAAATAAATGTTTTATGGATTATGCAACTTTTTAAAATCCGATTAATATTTATTACTTTCTGAAGTCTGTTTAATGTATTCTCTATTAATACATTAATTACTAAGGGTGTGAAGAAAGAAAAACACAATTACTTTCTGACCCACTAGGAGACCAATGATATACATATATATTTTTACAATACTTATAATTATTATAATGACTGTTAACTATATTAAAGCTTCTTTGTTAATTTATACTAACAATTTTTTTAAAATAAATAATAGGCATTTTAAATCAGTCATGAAATTTAATTTGCAAAACTTGTTATGAGACTCAGGTAAAGACAGACTAAACTGCAGCCAAAATGGGTACAGGCAAGGAATGAGATAACAGTGTAAATCAAGTTACCTGTTATATGGTATGAATAATGTGTACACCCCCACTCCAACACCCTTGATAAACATACCCACCCCAGGGATGATTCCAACAATAAAATTTTGGGGCCTGCATCTCAAGTATTCGGAACTTTTCATTGCAAAACAAGTACACCGCTCCCTCTTGAACCCGCTTATAACGTGGGGTCAGGCGAAGATCCCATTTTTTAAAACTAGAAAATACCACAGAAATTGGCTCCTACTTGTTGAACGTGAAAAAGAAAGCGGTCAAGTGTGAGCTAGGTCAGCCATTTGCATTGTTGGGCCAATTACAGTGCCATCTATGCAAAGGGACACAACACATTCCATTATCCACCAGTGTCCTGTACTAATTCGCCAACTCAATTTTATCATGTGCTCTCTTAAACTAATTTTTAAAAAAAATTCTTTTTCTTTTCATTTTAGCAACATAATTTTGACAGTACTGATAACATTCACAGAGGTTTTGAAGAAATTCAAGTAGTTTTATTTTTCTCTGAATTTCAAGTACTTTTCAAAAACAAAACCCTCATTTTTAAATTCAAGAACTTTTCAAGGCAACCCTCTGAATTCAAGGGTTGGTCAAGGCTGTGCGAATTCAGGCTGTTGTTGGGTCACCAGCTTCATCCGAATTCAGTCAGTTTATATGTATATAGTATGGGACACTACATATCACGAGGGGCCATCTTAAAGTTGGGTAACTCTCAAGGCCCATCTTAAAAGTGGACAGGTTCATATATAAATGATACCACAAATATTTATATACTAATTTCCGCTCAGAATATTCACTAAAAAGTACTTATTCTATTATTCGTTTCAGCACTGACAATTTTAATATCTTCACCTTTTAATATTTTTTTCTTGTAGTGCTCCAAGCTTATGTTTATTTGGAGTACTTTATCTACTTCGAGTTTGTTATTACGAAACTTTATATTTACATTATGTTAACTTTACTTTTAATTTGCACCACATGGCCATTATTGTGATGATGTGCCATTAAACCCTAATACACGCATATATATATATATATATATATATATATATATATATATATATATATATATATAATTATTCTTTAATTTGCATTATTTAAAACCTTCATTTTTCGTCATCTTTTATTATTAGTTTCCCACTCAAATAAGTTCTGCTCCCAATGAGTAAGGAGGCCAATATTATTAGGACTTGACAACCTAAAATTTTAAATGGCCATTATATGAGGTGATCCACCAACTAAGACAAGGCAAATGGCAAGTCTGGCGTTAGCAGCTTGTAGGACAATATATTAAAATTATCTGACAATAAAACAAATATTCAGGATATTTAACTGTTAATCAACAGTAAAACCCCTACATAGTCTATATTTGACAATCTGTAAAACTTTACTGAGTTTTATAAGGAAACTAATGTTGCGATGATGTTCTCAATGTGTACACGGTATACAGTAACTGAAATAATTAAAACCTCAACCTTTCCCCATATCGACTAGTCAGGCTTATTGTACAGCTGTCAGCTATTTACCGTATACAGAAGCTATTTACCGTATACAGAAGCTATTTACCGTATACAGAAGCTATTTACCGTATACAGAAGCTATTCTTAGTCATGTTGTCAATGTTTCATTTGCTGTATGCCTTTTACATGTACATCTTATGATGGGATTCAATTTGTAAAATATATCTTTGTTGAATATATATGCCAATTTAGGTAAAACATCCCTAGGTTGATAGTGATTGTGATTCCCACTGCTACATATATATTTTTCTTTCTTCGTTACAATTTCCAGCAATCTCAATGGCCAAAACCTGCTCAATAAATTGGGATTATAACTGTAATAGATGAAGCCACGCCCACCTGCACTACTTATATATATATATATATATATATATATATATATATATATATATATATATATATATATAGTTGCTTCTCCTATTCTCGCAGGTCCCATATTCTCGCGGTATTGACTATTTATGTTCTAAATAGATACTTGCACCATCTGCCAGTCGTTTATAACGGCAGTTGTGTTAAACAGAAGTGTTTGATCTTAACCAATATTAAATTTTATCAACAGTTTTTCCTTCGTTGGAAATAAATAAGAAAATAATAGATCAATAGAAAATGTATCAAAGACTTACTTTCCTTTTATCCCCCTGTCCAAATACAAGTCTCCTACGTCTCATACCGAAAGCCGAATCACGTCCCACTTGGCTGAATAAGGTTACAACTTGAAGATGGTTTACAACAGCGCAAGCATAGTCACCTTGTTTACATATCACTCATTGCCAAATTCATGGTAGATAATAAGGGTCGTTGTATTGAAACCTTGACGTCGTCCATGAATGTTGCAATCGTGTGTGACTCTATCTGTTGATATAATTGATGCTATGCCAAAATATATAAACGAAATATGAAAGTAATCCATATTAATTACTACATTACGAGAAAACCTGTAATAAATACCTAATATGCAATTAAGTCTTATACTTAATACAGAGGAAGCTATAAAAGAGTAAAAATGGAAGATTGATGTTTCCAGAAAACATCACAGCTGCCGTTAGAACGTACAGGATTTATTCCTTTGATAGCATGTCCATAAGTAACATAGTAAACCATATACCGAAATGTACAGCACGAAATTTTGCAAAGAAATTTTCTTGTTTTTGTTGTTATTAAAAAAGAAAAAGCACCTCACAAAATCATCTACAGAACAGCAGGTGACTTTTGACAAACACAATAACAATGACAGAGGTCTCAAGGAGTCCAAAGTCGCCGATCCAGAGGAGTTAATTAATTATAAACAGCTAACGATTGTAAATTAGGGAAAATGTGGTGGACTCGCTATATCCGTCCAAAGGTCAGTTGTCGTTCGCCTATTTCAATCATGCGTCATGTATCTCGCGATCTAACGCGCTTGTTGCGAGATAATGACGTCATCAGCTGTGTCACCAGCGTTCCTAAAGAGCGACAGAATTTAATTATATAGTAAAATCAAACAAAATGAGATTCAAAAAGGTAAATTCATGTAATTAAAAAAAATCATAATGAAAATCTATGTTTTCACTAATGCCTTTTTTCTGTCAGACATTTTGGCCTTGGATTTTCAATTATATGCTAAAGATAGCGCCGCCGGTCACATGATGACTTTGTTTACATATTTTGAACAGGAAAACCAACTTTGGGAATTAATACAACTAGATAGCCAATGTAAATATTGGGGTTTTAATCACGTGGGATTCTTATACAACGTAAGGAAAATTTACACTAGAAATGTGTATTCACTACGGACTTTTTTGTTTCAGGATTATTTCATGATAAACATATATTCTACATCAAAAGACATTGAATCTATTATAATAAAATGTGTATCCATTCACCAGTGTCTATTTTTAAATTTCTCTCTCCCTCTGTCTCTCTCAGACTATTGAGTCATGTATCTATATGGTAAAGAACAAGCAAGCAGTAATGTAAGTGCACAAACAGAAAAAAGTTTTCATTTTTAAATTTAATTTTTAAAATTTTTTAAACACACGGAGACGCTATAAACTAATATTAACCATACCTTGGTCTAACTGGCACCGTCCGGTCATATGCCACGTTACTTTTTAGTAAGTGTCACGAACGAATACATGTCAAAACGCCCCCACTTTTCACAAGATCGCCCCCATTTAAAACTCGCATCATGTCAAAAATGCCCCCACTAAATTCAATTTTATTTCTACATGGTATTGATTTTGTTCTTGCCTTTTTATTAGTTCAATTAAGTTCATTTATAGATCTATGTTTGAATAATACTCTTTTAATCATCTTTTTAATCATCGGTAATGCACCTGCCGATAATTATTACTTATATATCATTAAGGATAATTAGAATATATTGTTTTTACTATTATGATTCATTGCTGAATTAAACCTGGATTGATTTTGTTCTTGCCTTTTTTAATTAGTTCATTGGAATTGGAATGTTTACCGAATTGAAATTTCGTGAACTGTCTTTTGCTTCGACCGTCAGGGTATTGGACAAAAGTCGATAATATTATATAAAAAAATTCGGGAGTCATGTCCTTTACATGGTGCATAGATTGACCGGAAAACGCAGAAAAACCGAGAGAGATGCTTTATTTTATTTTTGGACGCGTTTTATGGCAGATGAGTAACAGCATGTCCCTTGACTGATCAAACTTATAACACTGATTATCATAGAAATATTGGCTGCTTACAGAATCATGCATGAAATATGACACTTTAAAAGATTTAAATGTGTTTTCCAGGAGCCTTTTTCGGCCGTGTTTCTCTGCAGCTTAGGAACAACATGTTACGTGAATAAAACTTAAAAATTTCATAATCATAGCAATATTGGCTGTTTGCAGAATCATGCATGCACTATGACACTTCATATAATTTCAAGGTGCTTTCTGGGAGTTATTATGTGTTTTCCGGCAGTCTTTTTCGGACGTGTTTCTCTGCACATTAGTAAAAACATTACGTGAATCAAACGTTTGATAATCATAGAAACAATAAATGTTTGACAAAATCGAATACGATAATTAGCTGTAGATCACATGTGCGCCTGCGGGAGTGGTCAGCTATCACGCCTAAATCGATTCCAATAAAAATACCCCCAGCCTAGCATACATGCATTCAGTTCAATTAAATAGGTGTAATTAATCAAGTGCGTAAGCCATCGTTTTGATTCGTGTAACTTTCATCCTGTCGTATGCTAAAAGAATATAACTTTTTTATTAATATTGAATCTAGTTACACTAACAAAAAAAAATATGTAAATAAAGAAACTACAAGTGTTTGTTTAATATATATTCATTTTTTATACACAAAATATATATATATATTATATATATATATATATATAAATATATATATATATATATATATATATATATATATATATATATATATATATATATATTTAGCCACTACATTAGCCTGTTCCCCTGGTGAAATCTTCAAATATTACTAAGGCCGTTTATGTTTCTGAGGTTCTTAGGTTATAATAAATGCAGAGAATGAAGCGCATGGGGCGTTATTGACCGGAATGGGGGCGATTTGGTGAAATGTTGGGGCGTTTTTGATTGGAGACTATTTTACAATGAAGTCGATTTGGTGAAAAGTGGGGGCGTTTTTGTCGTGGGCGATTTTTCAGTGGGGTGTTTTGATCCGTTTCCGTCACGAACAATGGACGTCACTTCCGAAAATAAGTAAACATATACACGCTCGGAAAAAAGGTAATTATGAACTAGTGTACATGAATGCCAACATTTTTTCACGCTGATTAAATGAAGTAGATTAGTTGAACACTTTTTATGGTTTATTTGAATATTATAATATTATAACGAACGCGTTAAGTGAACGAAAGGTGGTTACTCGAGGCTACTTAAAATTCTAGCATCGAGGAGAAAACTTGTTTTCAGGTGTTCGCACTACCTCTTCAGCGAATAATTGAATAGACTCATCACGATTGTAAATATTTAATATTTTAAAACTGTTAATTTTAAGTTTTCTGCTACTCACAACGATGTGTTGTGTTATTACTTACACCGTGCTAATTCAATGTCCTGTTTGGGCCCCTGTACAGCGATTACATCGTTTGCCGCGAGAATACGAGAATCTCGTTTTATATTGCGGTAGACACAGTATATTCTATTGGAATTTGTTTATTACAAAACTGGGATCAAATAACAATATTTATTGAATACAGGATTGGAGATAAATAAACTAGTACGGCAACTTTCATTAACAGGTAAATTATTGTCTTTTATTTATTATTTCTTTATTGTTTAGTACCGCGAGAATACGGTACACCAGTATACTCAATAAAGGTTATATTTAGAATCAGGAATCACTAAAATGCAGACTTCTTATGTAACACTTTGAAAATAAATATGATAAAAATGATATAAACTAAATACTCTACCGACTTAATTTAAATATCAAAGGCGATGCTAATAAGTATATTTTAACTGAATAAATAGACATGCTCTTCGTGGATCATACCATTTGCATTGGGTTTTTTTGGTGCTTGTAGTTTATAGATTCACACACATACAGATATTGTTACGACTCTATGGTCGAAGAAAAATGTCACAGAAAGTAGCGAAATCACAAATCAGTAAAAATCAACAAGCAATTTATTTCTCGATAATTAAAATGAAAATCAAGAGACACTTACAGTAACGCGAATTAACATTCAAGTAATCCAATAATCCTGTGTCCTAATCACAAGTCCTAAATATAGAATGTTTCTCATGAATTACTGTATCCTTGAATGTAATGATGTGCCAATAGTCTTTAATGTCCTGATGTGCCATTAGTCTTTAATATGCTGATGTGGCAAAATGAAGTACTCCAGAATATCTTTGAATACGTTCACATAAATCCCCAAATCAATTCAAAATCCAAAAGTCTATGAGCACTTTTATAATCCAAAGAATATTTTAAATAATTCCTCTCTCTGAATTTGGAATGATTTTTCACAACTGTAATGACTATTTATAGACTGATGTTAAGGTCGACAATTGAAAACTATCCACTGAACATGGCATATATAAAGATGTCACATGACAATGTTTTAGAAAATTATATGGTGTATGTGACTTTTGACACACAACTCTAAAGGAAATTCTAGTTTTATCTGTAAACAAAATTAATCCTGACCTCAAATTAAATAACCAAAATCGTCCTTGAGCTCAAATAATAAGTCAACAACCTAATTCAAGGACAATAGCTTAACATGTAAAGTTTATACATAACATTTAGGTTTGAGCAAATATTAAAGTCAATAAACATTTATAATTTCCTATATTATAAGCGATTTGGGTAGGAGGTCCAATAAGCATATAAATTAGATAAATATACGATGAAAATAGGTTTTAGTGGTCGTGACATAAGCTACTTATGCACTATGTACATTTTTCTTTGTTCTCTCTTTTTCGTGTCAGTTTGATTGGTGGTACCTTGACAGTCTGATTTTAATTACATTGTAGTGAATGATATTGCGTGTTGCTTTATGGTTTGTTTGCCGAACTACCTAGCTTAGCCTCGTTTTCGTAGTACATGAATAGTAATGAGGATTTTATTTCGAACGGTCTATAGGGAGGTGGCAAACATGTCATAGTAATGGACGTTTGATAAGATGCATTTTTAAAACCTACAGTTGTACATAGGGTCAAATATCAGCTTATTTGCGGTCTTATGTACTTACTGCTGGTGTACATTTCAGGTGAAATGATTGACGACAGAATTAGCCATCTGCTTTACAGTGAATCAGATGTAAATGACCACATTGCAGATGAGTCTGATGAAACTGCTATTATAACATTAATGTCTGAAGCTAGTAAGTAAAACAACAAGCGAGCAATTAAAAATATATTGGATTTTATCGTACAGCAACTTTAAGAAAGATTAAGAGACAGATGAGTTCGTATATGGGAAGGGGAAGACATTACTGGAAATTATCACAGAAATACAATTACGGTTCGTTTTAATTCCGGTCCATGTGACAAGACAATGACATCTTTCTATGACTTGGGAATAATCTACAGGGAATATAATGCAATTGATGAAGAGTCCGATAAAGCTATATCTCGTGAACTCCGCACAGAAGGAGACCTGAAAAACAAAATGTATTATTTGCTAAATCAAACAATCAAAAGTCATGGAAAACATCTCTTTGCAGAATATAGCAGTTTAGAAACTATATCATTCGGTAGCATGATCTCGTGAAAGTCCACAGGTCTTGTTCAAGAAATTTGCGCAATTATTTACTGTACACTAAAAGTCATAATACCATTTGTTGAGGCGCCCTTTCCACAAAGACTTATTGTAAATGATAAAAGAAAGAGTTGCATTTGATCTTAGAGAAGGCTTTTAATTCTTTATCGAGCAGATCCTCAAGACATTGACCAAGCAAACGCGTGTCATCATGACAGCGAACCACTTAACACGTCACTAAGAATGTGATGTAGTGTTGGTCAAGCTAGATACTATGTAACCGAAACTCTTGGACCTTTTTTAAAAAAATAACTCAACTAGAATTGGATATTTGACTTGTGCACACGTTCTATTTGACAATAATGTCGATGTGCTAAGCAATTTGCACACAACAATAAGAACAGAATGAAAAAGGAAGTCGCACAGCCCAAAGATGGAGATAAAGTCTGCAGGAGACTGTTAGATGCAATATTTAATGGTAATTGGATTGATTTAACCTTCAAAGAGACCCGTGGACTTTCACTTACAGAGACTCGTGATACCTATTACCCCACACCAACAAATGCTTTTGGGATAGATGCCGTTTTCATCCAGATCACATCCTGAGCCCCGAATACATGAGAATTTATATTAATAGAGAAATCACAATTGGACACAAGCACGTATCTTTATTTTATTTTGACCTTAATTTGATATTAATTTCAGTTCATAGCAACTTAAATAATCGTATGTGTTTGCAAGCGCGTGAGTCTTTATTTTGGAAGTTAAATTAAAATATAGAATATAGTTGCTAAAGATTCAGTACATTAATCTTTATAACAGTATACAGCTAAGGGATAAAATCCAGATTTGCTGTAACATGTCTGAAGATAACTACAATTTTTGGCAAAATTGCCTTGTGAAGTTTCGAATAAGTTTGTGTAGGTGGGAATGAATTTTAAAACTCTTTAAATTAATATTCCTTCTGAAATAGTTTTTAAAATAACTTTCTATTTAACCATTCCCATGTATCATTGATTCGTGCCAGATAGCTGCTTTTAATGACCATACTTACCTGAAACTACACAGGCAAATATATGGTCTTTTGGAGTAAACTGCCCGTTATCGCAGTTTACATTCCTACTCTGCGATTGTCGTACACACATTAAATCTTTCACTAAAAATGTGTCGTATACTTTTGAAATGCTTAAATATGTCAAATACTGATTTTGTCTTATGTTGTTTGCAGATTGTGTCGATTTGGTTTTGAAGTGGTTTTATACTTAATATTATGTAAAATTTAGTTTTAAATGTATTGTTTGGATGTACGATATATATATATATATATATATATATATATATATATACATATATATATATATATATATATATACATATTGAAAACTATTATTTATATTTCATGTTTCACTCAATATCAGCCTCCAATGTTTGATACAGGTGAAATTATGACATTTCCAATTATGCAGAAGTTCCAGAGACCTGCTATAAAGGTTGGTACAGAAGCGGGATTGACAAGAGGTCTTCTTGGGTTAAGAGAATGTATGGTTAAATATTCATCTTTAACTGGATATCAAAGAAGCATCAGTGAGGACCAGGAAAACATAGAAATCATGTGTGGCCCAATTCAAATATATCCTATCATATACCCTAGAAACAGCCATTTTCTGCGGGAGGGGATTCAGGTTGTAGTGTTTTCGTAGTTGGTAATGAGAATAAATTTACCTGTACAGGACTTAATATTGGAGCTCTCAGTGTCGGTGTTGGTATTGCCACGCCAATCGACAGGGTACTGACTGCACTCAACCATGATCATGACCTACGAATTGTATTAAAAAACAATTCAGCATGAAGCAGTAGAGGAAGTCAGACAGAAACCTCCTCAAAAGTTTATCGTCGATAAAGATTCAATCTTCTTTGAAAAACATTTTGTTGTTTATGTAATGATGATCAAAGACTGAATCAAATGACTGTACATGACACCAGCTAGGGTATTACAGGGTGATTTCAGTTATTTCTGTCAGTAATAAGCTGCCATTATTATTTTTCAAAAAAAAAATATTAGTGACATGCATTTTTAGCGGTAGACACGTTCTATTTGTCGTTTCAGGGGAATTGTTCTAACAGAAATGCTCCATTTTGACACAAAAACCTGCATTATTATGTTTGCTGACTGATGAAGTCACACGCGGATTCAAAGGAGATAGCAAAAGATGGCTAAGCATCATGTATAGAAAGGGGAATTGATTACATAGTCATGACATATGATTTGCATTCACTCTTCATCTGTGAACCTTGGCCTTGATATTTTGTATTGATTACCTTCTAATCAAATGTTTACAAAGAAGACACCGACTCTTATAAAATAAAGTCACTGTAGTTGACCTAAATCGTCTTTGGCAGAAATCTCATTGCTGTTTTAGAACTATTGATAGAGAAACAAAGTAGCAGAATCACAACTAAAGACGTGGCTCGTTACACTTCTATATAAGCAGCGTAATTGCATATTTTGAATAAATAAATTGACTAAAATTTCATTAAGTAATAGTAATGCATTCAAACTATGCAAACCAATTTAGTTTTAAGCTTTAGTCCAAAAGTTTCAGCCGTACGCTCCGGTATAGCTAAAGTAAAGATGTGACATTACTTTTGCGAATATGACACGTCTCATTGAAATGTATAGCAGAGCGTGATATCAGTAATAACGACATAATTATCTTCCAAAAGAAGTAAAGAAATATATTTTCGTAATCGTTGTCTATCCCATTCATGAAATAAAAAAATGGAACAAATTACGGATGCAATTTTGATATACAACAAAAGGAAATGTCATATCCAAAACATTATATCATATCCGCGGATATGGGTCATATACGCACTTTAGCTAAACTAAGTATACGAGTCATATCCGCGGCTATGACATTTTGCGAATATGACTCGTCTCATTGAAATGTATAATAAAAAATAAATTATAAATTGCGATCTTTATATATATAATGAACACTAGTTGAAACTTTGTTATTTTTTCATCTTGATTATATACATATATATATATATATATATATATATATATATATATATATATATATATATATATATATATATTATTGTTAATTAATACTTGTAATTCCGAACTAAATAGAAAGGTCATTAATATTATTTTTTCTTACTTCTTGTTTAGCATAATAATATATGATGAAAGTAAGTATAGTCATAATAACATATGCTGCAGATCAAATAATATGGATAGAAGAGACGACACAAAATCATGAATTTGTATACAGCGTGAAACATATAAGCGGTTTGCAACACCCAGTGACAACTTTGTGCTCTGATCAACTAATAACGGATATTAAACGCTTCTGCTGTACTAGTAGAATAGTTGTCGGAGTCAATAAGACATACAACTTGGGTGATTTTCATGTCACTCCCACAGTATTTAAGGACTTTTATGTAATAAGACGAGAAACCGGACAACACCCACTTAGCTTTGCTCCAACATTCATTCATACATACTCTTCTACAAGGACTTACAGTTCTTTTTCCCTTGACATAGCCGACAATTTAACACTAGAAAAAATATACAAATTGACGGTGGGAGGTGATGAAAAAAAGAGCGTTCAAATCGGCCATAAAGCGTTGTCTGCCTGGTTGTACACGCGTCATGTGTACAAGACAGTTAACACAAAACGCTACCAACTACATGGAGAACCAAGTGGGCTACCCAAAGAAAGACAGACAATTTGATTCTTGATGACGTATATGGTGAAAATGGTTTCATTACCCTAAAATGAGACTGCTACTCAAATGTTTTTTTAATATGGCTGATTATTGCAAAATTGCATTTTTATATAGAAATCATACCACTAATTATTAATTGAATGGGATATTAGTCTCGTGGGGGGATAACTCATTTAATACTTGCAGATTGGGTCATTGGCTGTAATAACGGCCTGGAATTTACCTTTTTTTAATTTGCCGAGACTTTTACAAGTATTTTAACTTTTGCATATATTCTGCCTATCCATGCACACGATTTCCCTTTTTTCAGGGCAGGTTAAAATTGTATAGTGCATACCCAGTACCGAATGGATGATTACGGCAGCTTGTACCAGTACCCAGCTTAAGGGAGATTTATCTCAAGAAACTGCCCTGAAGCACATTATTTTGATTCTCCAGAGAGGACTCGCTTATTTAAATCAAGACGTTCGTACTGGGTCATCTAGCGCACAAAGTTTTATCTTCTCAAAGGCTAACATTGTTGTGTACGGAAAATGAATTAGTGGTCTGATCACTACAAGTGCGAAGATTCGTTCTTTCATTTTCAGTGATACTAATATAAAAATACTTCACGTTCGTTCGATTTCCACTCCATCCTTACCCATCTCAAAACACGTCAATTTAGGCAGTGAGTGGAACCGACAAGTATATTTTATTCCAAGAGGGCTGAAAAAAAAAAATAAACGTAAAAGATAATATTTCATTAGAGTAATTAATTTAATTGAATAAATATTTCAGCTTTGTGATTGCTAGGAAGGTACGAGTAACACAGGGGTGACTGGTAACTTCTCAATCGCATGCGATTGATTTTTCGTCGTCTTTAAATTTGTGGTTCGGAACAACTAAGAAATGTATGAAAAGTGGTACCCTACGAAACAGTGAAACCGCAGTATATACGATATTAGATCAATATTGTGCCAAATGTGCACATATATACTTAAATAAACATACAATTTTCCCTGTATTTCAATAAATGTGAATTGCACTTAATAAAATTTAAATGCGTGTGAATATTGTAAATTAGTATGCAGGTATAGGTATCCTGCAGTAATTCTTAGACCGGTTTTGATACGAGCTGTCGGGGGCGTAAATACAAAGGCAGTTGTCTCATCTATTGTCCAACTTGGAGGTCCTGCAACATTTCCAATTCCATATGTGGGTGAGTGTGGCACACTGCAGCTTGGGGCTATAAAATACAATGACTGCTTTTAATTTACTCTCATCTCGAATGAATTGCGCGAATTTGATTTCATAACTTTTAAATAGCCAAGAGTGTAGAACACGCAGAGCCATCGTCTTCGTGATCATCATCACAGAGTTCTAATAATAATCCAATAGACTACAATTTTTAAAGTTTCACCAATTATTAGCTGAATTAGCAAATAAAGTTTAATTAAAAAATTAAAGATTTTTAAAAAAATAATTATTTTAAAATTATTTTTTGTGTTTAACGGAACATCAACAAATGAAATGTTATATTGTGCAGACGAAATTGGCGCAAAGTGCCTTTTCAAAGAAGGACCCGTATCTACCTATCCTGCCTTGTCTGAGCAGGATTCGAACCCGAATCCTGCTCCGTGATGAATGCAAGTCTGACGAGAAATTTACTCACCTATTTCGCATGCTTTGGAACAGTTTTCTTGAATGCACCACTGCAAAAAAAAAAAAAAAAAAAAAAATTATATATAGCTGTATAATCTAACAGGTTAGAGAGTGACATACAGGAGCTTTCCTCTCTGTCTATTATATAGGTGTCAATATATATGCTTTCCATAGACACCATCCGGTTTTTAATCGGATTGCCTTGCAAGAAAGTTAATGTGGCTTCTGATTGCTTACATTTAAGAGTGATTTATTGTAAAACATACTGAATGGTTTCCTTAGTATATCTAGTCATAGTTTACTATAGAAAGTAAGAAAATATATTGCTTACAAAATACGAACTGATTAATGACCTTGGAAGCCCGTCGTATTTCTGAGAGGGAAAGATGGAGATTACCATATTTCGTCCACATTCGGTTCCTTCAGCTGGACTGAAATATGCCTCCATGCATCGGTCCGTTTTTGGATCCGTACACCTCATTAAGCGGCAAATATCCGCAGGAACAGTCTTTAAAAAGATGACGTAAACTGATGTATAGCTTGAATTGTACGAAGTCTCTCAACTAACCACCCACGCTGGACCGAACGTTTTAATCTAGTGCTATATTCTCATGATTGCAAAACTGACGAACCGGGTTCTATTCTCGATGAATGCAGTTACGGCTGTATAAATTTCCTGTTACATTTTTGTCCGTTAACTGCAGTTGGCGCTGGGGATAGGATAACTAGTTTCAGAGCATCACTATGATAATAAGGATCGTTATATATTTCCTTTCTGTTTTAAATTGTCAAAAGAATTCGATGCATTTATTACAAGTTCAACTACAACCAGACTATCATACTATGACTGAATTTTGTATCGCAAGTGACCCTTCCAGAATCGATCGAAAATCAAACGCAGCAGCATAGGATTGGCGGGTTCTGGCGACTCGTTTGGTCGATATCCTTCTTTCTTTTTTCTCTTTGTAATTGTCAGAGTACGTTACACATGGTCAATATCTATAATTCAAAATACAAGAAGACCAGAACTAGCTAGGTGGCTATTAAGAAAAATGTGGAGTTCAATCTACGAATGACACAATTGGAATAACTGTAATAAATGAATGAAAAATAAAAGACTTCTCACAACCGATTCGACAACACAAATTATACACAGCTACATTTGAATGATAATAATTACTCTTCTAAAAGTTTGATAAATTGTTTGATTAGAACCAATATAACTGCATTAGAAATTCGATGGTACAATGAATCATAAAAAAGTAGCGATTGCTTCAGAAATTCGATAGTAGGATAAATAGCTACACTACAAAAATTATGATAGCGAAATCATATCAGGTAGTGAACTACTAGTAATTAGAATGTCCTTGGTTAACTCGGCTAAACCTACATGCTAATATTAGTTTAATTATCTCTTTCAAAGTAAGTTTGGATGGTGGACCAATCTTAAATTCTAGGACTTAGTTTACTAACACACGGTATGACCCAAAGCTCAAATTCGAGGCTCAAAATTGACCTCCATAAGCTTTGTGACCAGAGGCAATAAATGGAAAAGTATATAAATAATAGTCCAATGTATAATCACAAACGACATAATTGCAACGCAACAAATCATGCTTCTTATAACAAACCCGTGCTTAATGGTTGCTGGAAGCTTGATGGAATCATAGACTCGTTGTAAATGACACATGAGCTGCACGCATCTCTTTACTCCCTTGTGGTTGAATTCCAAAGCGAAAGGCAATCATTTTCACATATCAATTATTCACATTGCTGGCAATGATTTTTGTTTTCTTGTATTTCTTTGTGCACCGTAAGATCTCTCTTTGATGCATTTGCATTAGTTTGCTCCTTGAATTTTTCCAGAGGCTAGAATGATTCTGCTAATTTATGAACAACGTTTGGATCGAATGCCATAATGTATCTGTTGCTTGTTATCTTCTGACTCCTTCCCCTTGTATGTGTTTATATCATCTAATGACCATTTCAAAGCATCAAGTAACATTTCGCAACCATGCTTGCAGAATGAAGCCTACTATGCCATTGTTGCGCATGTATTTAACTGTGTACCTGGTTAGATGCAATGTACTCCACTGATTCAAATCTAGCTTGTTCATCTCGGATGTGCAACAAATTATTTCACTTACAAATTTAAATAGCTCAGACATTCTATTTATCCCGGAAGATTCATTTCAGCAGATTTTCAGTATCATGCATGATTTTATTCATAACTTGCTTGCTATTTAACTGCATGTGTGGTTTGTAAGGTGGGTTGTTCAGATATATTTTTTCATTTGTTTTTCTTCCTCATGTTTTATACTCATTTTTAAGTACCCCTTTGTTTCCTTTAAGATGATCAGTAAATCCTTGTAAAACTCTTTTGGGAACTGTATTATTTTTCTTCTTGGTGTGTCTAATTTTTCTTATTTTTTCTGTTTTTCAGAATTTTGTACTATGTGTTCCTAGAGACACCTGTATTTTTACAAGCTCTTCGTACGTTTCTGTCCTTTTCAAGCTCAGAGAATACCTTTAACACTAGTAAAAATTTGAAATATTTTGTGATGTCACAATATGGATTTTATATAACATTCCAACACATATCCTTCACAACAGGTGCATATAATATGTGGTGCACTTCTAGATTAGCAAATTTGTATGTGCCATCGGCTATGCTGATGTCTGAAAGGTATTGTATTCTTGTTGTCAATAACGTTTATCATCAGTACAAGGGAGATCAACTTTGGCAACTGTGATCGTTTAAATCTCGTGATTCCATAATCTAAGCCAGGCATGTGCAATTTTCTCTAGGGCGCGGGGCGCATGTTGCAATTGCCTGACCTAAGCAGTGTCCTTTTGTTCTTAGTTGTCCTCTTGGTTTAACGGGCATTCATTATACATATTAAATTTTGTTTTATAACACAAATGATCTTACTTTTGGAGAACTTTTTCTCATCATGACCTATTATGAATGAATAAATTTTCGACCTGAAACCTACAATCTAATCAGAATGTCTGAAACTTCATCGTTGAATAATCCAACAATTTTATTGGTTACTTTAGGTATGCTGTAGATGTTAACCTTTTGATAATTATTAGTTTCATAAAATTTGATGCTCTCCTTCATGTCGCCATAAAGTCTGTGTTTCAATTGATACAAAGTGGATCTGTATCAGTTAAATCTAAATTCATCTCATCACCGTATTTGTGTTATTTTACCTTGTACTAACATTTATACATTAGTCATTTCCTAATCGCTAACATTGTTAATCCTCCATACATTTAGCTAGTTTGGTATTTTTGTTTGCCATACACACAAGGACTAAGTCCTCATCTGTGATAGCTCCGTTTGCAAATGGTATATACTTTGGTACTGTTTTTATATTTCATTTCATCTGTACATATTTTCATATTCGTCCGTTTCCTAAGGTTTTCCCTTTCTTTGCCAAATATGAGCGTTTATCAACCCAAGTAATCCTTTTTAAATAGTCAGTTGCTTGTTGTCTCAAACTATATGTATGATTTCAGCCAACGTTGCTGATTGTAAAGTACAACTTTGTGTTTTTTTGTTAATTTCAAGCCTAATTGACGGTACAGCTCGAGATTCGATAATGAATGATGTCCTTGTATTTATATTTCAGTTTGCACAACATTTTTACCGTTGGCTTAGCGTCTTTGTCTCTGCTTTGAATTTCTTTCGTGGTGCAAATACATCATTTCTATTGGGAACAAGTTTCTCTGGTGCTAGAGGGTAGTTATTAAGATAGTCGTGCTAGTCTTTAGGAATTTCCAAATCAACTTGTAAAATATACCATGTCAATATCATCAGGGATGTTTAACAAGTTTTTCTCTACCCATTTGATTTCAAGTTATTCCCCCGTCTTAAGCTTTTCACCGGTAAATACAGACACATTCCCCGTTATTTTATCACAGAGGTACATTACCAAACATCCACGCATTATTCACACTGATCTTCTGAGCAAACTTAGTGTATATTGTCAAACAGATCTAATACATGTTAAATATCCAACTGTGAAGTATTTCTATAAAGTTCATTGGATACTGAAACGTTTATACTTATTTATGTTTTTTCTTATAGACTACTTGGCGGTAGAGTATTTTCGAGACTAACCTGAACTTAACTCGGCACCTGTTTATATTTCAATTTTTATATTTGTATGTCACTAATTTTCACAATGTCAAGTTGACTCTGAATTGTTCTGAGAAAGAACAAGTAGAAATCTTTCTTATTTCCTTCTGTAAATTGATATTAACTTTCGGTTAAATATTAGTACATCTCCCAATTGGTATCTCTGGCATCAATCGATCTCTCAAGCTGTAAACGTTTCCGTCTAGGTTGAAAACATCGCTCTCGCTTCTATTTTGTCTAGCATTCCCTGAGCTTTATGTATATATTATTTCCCGCCTCATTAGTTCTTTCACTACTTTGAGATAAGAAAATCTTTTCCTTTTTATATCTAATATCTGTAAAGTTTTATCCATAATCTAAGAAAATATATTCTATAACTGCTTAAGTTTACCTTTTATTTTTTCAACAATGAGTGTTGTTTCTTCGATTGAATATGTTCACGTGTATTCAACTAATCCCAGCTATGAAAAGTAATAGTGGATTTTGATCCTCATTCCCTTAGATGATCCTACGCCTTGTACTTAAAAGTACGCAAACTATATTTTTCATCATTGTTCAAAGGTGATATCTATATGGTACAATTATTTCAGTACATTGTTAATGTTAATATATGCGAACTATTATACTTTATTTTCCATCGTTGTCCAACTGTGATATGAATAGCATAAAAATGTTTAACTTTTTATACCGAGGAGTACTCAGTTTGTTAACCCTATTTCCATCGTTCATGAACTGTGATATTTATATAGTAAAATTGTTTCAATAGTGACGCTGAAAAAAGTACTCGGCTTGCTATCCTTATTTCCATCATTGTAAGATAATAATTATGCACAAAATAGAGCGACATTAATGAAAGACATTTTCTTTTTGTTTATTCATTTTCTGAACATTAATTTATTATATATCTTTCACTTCACATAAAATTGCATCGAATAGAATTTCATTTTCATGGCAGTTCTAATCCTCTTATCATCAGAAAAGAATCACTTATTTCACGCGTTTATGCAATTTAATAAGATTCTGCAACAAATTGGTTTTAATTTTGCAAGTGAAATTAGTTATTTAAATCTCCGAGTTATTGTGCGACGTTCCAAGCCTAAAAAACTACAGTATATTACGAACTTCTTTAATCTTTTAAATGTCTCTATATGTTTAAAAAAAGTAGCTTATGTTTATCGTAGTAGCAGTTTGCCAGTTGCCTATGCTTTTTTTTCTAAATCATGAAAATATTACTGTGCTCCTACTCATGTACCAGTCAGTTAGTGTCCTATGTTTTTTTTATTAACGACAGATGGTCATATGCTAGGCTAAATATTTCTGAAAAATAACACATGATCTAGGGTCAAACGTTAGTGGCCTACGGTTTGCCATAAACAAATGAAAATGTTGGATGGTCAGATTGGCGGTCTAGGTTTTTTCTTTTTTGTAATAGTTAAAATAGGTTTACAGTGGATAGGACAGGGTTAGTGGCTCAAGATTCGTGTTTTTTTATCTACTAACTTGGTGCTAGGATACTGGAAGTTCTATACATATATTTTAAGTTTTTTTTCTAATAATCAGCCTTTCAGAAGTTAGCTTTTACAAATATTAAAATATACAAAGTAATGTATATATTTCAGTACGTCACATTAAGTCATTCTTCTTTATTCAAGGAAGTCATTGGAAGCAGTACACGATACAAGCTGACGTATTACATGTACTGGTATATATACTCAGCAATGCAAGATAATAGTTTAGTTTAGGCATGGTTCATAGTTTGTACGAGTCGTCAGGGGAGGGGTAGATCAACTCTTTTGGTGAATTTAAGCCAGTCAGCAATGTAAAAAATTTAATACATAAGAGCTGTCAATGAACAACATCATGTTTTTTTAAATAAGCAATCAATCTGGTTCAATGTATAATGTACTTGTGTTACAAATTGTGTCAAGTTTACTTAAAATTGAAACTGCTGGTACGGGGGGGGGGGACAGGGTTCATTGCAAATTTATTTTACAAGATGTTGCCAAAAGGGGATCCACATTTGTAACAATCGCATACATGTATCTTCGCCTTTAAATAAGAGATGGATTTACTTACGTGATTCTTCTTTTACTAAAACGTACGTGATTCTTCTTTTACTAAAACAAGAATTTTCAAGAAATACATGCCAAAATCTGAAGTATTACATGTACTGGTATATATACTTAATAATGAAAGAATACAGTTTAAGGCACGACTTACAGATTGATGGAGGTTCAGCTAAGATGATGACGATGATATATTTTAGTGAAGTCAAACCAGTTTAGTTTTACAATAAACTGAATACATAATAGCTCTCGTTGAACTAGATATTTGTTTTTAAAAATCAGTCTGATTCAATGAACCGTGTATTTATAAAATTACATGATATAATAGTTTTGGAGAAAAAAAACAAACAACAAATACAAAGGAAAAATCACATGTTGTTAGAGGTGGAAGAGTGTCATTAATCTATTTTTAACTATTTTGCACGAGTTCACTTCACCAAATGGAAGCTTTCACCCTATATATAATGAACGTTTCCTAAACGAAAAGCGGTTATTGAACCATCAGCTCATTCCCTATATTTATTTTTGAAGTTTGTTTTCCACTCGAGATTAGTTCTGAACCGTGTAACTTGTCCTAACGTCTTCAAGATAATTGACTTGACCTAGAAAGAAACAAACATATAAGCTACTCATATAGAGGTCACACGTTGAAAGATCAAGACTGCACATATCTTATAGAAGAAAAAGACCACAGATACCCACGAGAAAGAAAATTGTTTTGGCGTAATGTTGCTTATATTATAAAACACACGTTAGAGTAATAACGTACCGTTTATGCCGTTTTTCTTATGTTTCACAACATTATGATCTGATGATGATGATGATAATAATAATAATAATAATAATAATAATAATAATAATAATAATAGCAATAAGATGGACCTATATTATTCAGTGGATAATAATTTCCCACCCTAAAAACCCGAACTAATAAAAATTTAAGGGAAAATGAAATTTCATGTAACCCAATTTTCGCAAAGGAAAAAAAGTACAGCCAGAGTGTTATCAACTATTTCACACCTCACCCTTAAATAGTTCTGATTAGTCTCCAGTAGCCACTGTAAGCAATATCACGCAACAAATAAATTCATACTAAAGTGACCTTGACAATGAAGTGTTGGCCAATATTTTCAACAAAAGTATTTTTTTTGGTGCAGTTTTTTACCTTTACATTTGAACTTGCAGTTTTTTTTTACAATCTTAAGACCGTTTGCTGGAATTGCGCAGGAAATAGAGTGGCTGTACACAAGTAAGATCCACCATGGACCACATCTATAGGCTCAACACTTTAATACAAACCCGCAAGGATTTCAACCAACCACTATGGAGAGTCTACATGGACCTAAACGCACTTTTAACTCGGTCGACAGGGGCGACCTATGACTTTTACTGAAGAGTATAGGACTCCCTGACAAAGTCGTCAACATAATGAAAGCCCTCTATATCGACACTATCAGCTGCGTTACAGTCAATGGTAAATGTTCAGCGGCGTTCGACAGGGATGTACCATCGCCTCAAAAGTTGTCCTGCCACCAATGGACGTGACGCTGTAATGAACGACACAGAAGGGACAGCTGGGTACAACCATAGGAGACCAAATCTATACCGACCATGATTGTGTCGACGACGTTGCGCTGCCCGAGTTGCTACAGATCTTACTGCTCAGCCTGGACATCATGCAGAAGGTAAGACCAAAATCTAAACGACCATTCAACAAGCCATTACGTCAGCACAAACACGACGTGGAGAAGAGATAGAGATACTGGACGTACGTTTCTTGGCTGCTAACTCCACAGCTCAGGCAGCAGTGAACCACAGATCACGCGCCGCATAGAAATCGCTCGTGGCTGCATGAAAACCACGGATATAAATGTCTGGTGCTCAAAGAACAGCTTTGTTCGAAAGATACGGCTCTATAACGCCTACATTCTATCAGTCTTGCTGTACGGTGCAGACACTTGGATGCTTATAACGGCGATGGCTAAAATTATTGATGTCTTTGACCAGTGGTGCCTCTGTAGCATCCTCTGCGTCACACGCACCCAACATATCACAAATGCAGAGATCAGGCAGAGGGAACGACGTAACCGCAAGTCACATATACCATCAGGTTATATCGCTTGCAGATCTTAGGCTACATTGCTAGAACACCTCCATATATGTATCACAACCTAGCAGTTAAAGCTCCGATTGGAAAACCAGCGCGGCGGTGGAAGCGTAAAGTGGGAAGACCGACAAGCTCATGGCGGAGCAGGACCTTAACGTCGGACTGATCACCGGATGGCAAAAGGTACAAGATGGCATCCACTGGTGCAAACTCGCTTCTATAGCAACGCTGCCCCGGTAATGACGCCGTCAACGACGAGGCCTTATATGGATAAGATCTAGAATGCAGTCCGCTCATACAATTTCTATACTTATTCACATGCGTAATAGACAGTTAACATTTAAGTAACTGTCTATTGCGCAAACTGTTGCTGTCAACTTATCAAACAAGCAGGAATTAATCCTTGTTATCATAAACGCAAAGAATTAATCCAGGATAGTAAAGTATAAAAAATAGGTCACAGTGACCTTCCTTGGTTGTAAGGGTGTAGTAGCAACAGAGATGCTTCCAACTATGAATTTTGATGATTGGAATATAAAAATAAACCAATAAATAAACTTTAAACAATTTCCACACAGTCGCTGAAATATGAACAATATTCAGCTCTTTCGGCAGAAAGAATGTATAAATTGTCAAAATGCATCCACTCGCCAATTTTCAAGATTCTAGGTGGGACACTATGCATATAACATGCCAACAAACTCGTGCGGTAATGAGCTAAATGCACAATTAAAGCAGCGTTAGTAAAATATGAAATTGAAGTCACAATGAGCTTGTTTTGTTGCAAGAGTGTGGTAGTAACAGAGGTGCATATCATGATCAATTTTCACGATTCTAACACGGCCAGCGCCTGATAAATCATCAACAAACAAAATAAGAGTAACCAAAGTCAGTGAAGCGTACAATATGAACCATAACGACAAACTCCTGATCTGAGGGAGTAGTGCTCATCAAGATACATCTGCTCAAGTTTCACGATTCGAGATAGGATTATATGTACATGACATGCCAAAAAGCCTACATGGTCATGAACTAAACGCAAAAACATAATCTCAGCCAGTAAAATGTGAAATGTAGGTCACAGTGATATATCTTGTATTAGAAGAGATGTATGCGGTCTTTGTAGTTTATTGACTCAAAAATGACCAGTAAAAATATCAAATTGATGTAAAGTCAGTTATGTGTAAAATATGGGTCACAGCGACCCTTTTTTGTTGTAAGGGTGTATCACTTAAGAAGGTGCATCCCCTCACCAAGTTTCATATCTCCAAGTATAACAGTATTATCCAGGAGATTAAGAAAACCGATGTAGTCAGAAGCTACACAAATAATTATCCTAATCCAGTAAATGTGCAATGTAGGTCACATTGGCCTTCTTTTCTTGCAAAGATGTAGTAATCACCGAGATGTATACAATTATCTAGAGGATTCTGGCATCTACAGTGCATGAGACTGAACCCAAGTCAGTGAAGCATGAAATATGGGTCACACTGACTTATTATTTTGATGTTGGTGTATAATCATCTAGAAGCATCGTCTCACCAAGTTTCATAAATCTTGGTGTAAGAACATGTATACAAGGTGTAAAACATTTATTTGGTTATGAGCTAAACGCAGAAACTTAACCTACACCTGTAAAACGTGAAACGTAGGTACCCGGGGTTCTCAATAGACACTTACCCTCGGGTTTTGACTCTTGGAATTTAAATGCGACCCATTTCTGACGCATGGAAATTCCAACCTGCGCTTCTTTATGACTCGCGTTGATTTGGGCCAGGGCACCAGCCTTAATTACACTTGATTCGCCTCCGGCACAATTCCCTACTGATCGCGCGCTGTCCATAACTAATTTACTATATGCGCCATTGACAGACATTTGCTAGACTACCTTTACACCTTATGAGCCAATAATATCGCACTTATGTACAATTAATATGATTGCTGGTTGATTGGGATATACGGCGCATCAGCACTGTAAGGCTATATAACGCCAAACAAAGGTTATATAATAAATGATTTATGTATGAAAAGTGGTTCATGATCAACTAGCGATAAAAAAAAAACAACAAACAATGAGATGGTGAGGATAATATATGAATTTTCCCGATCAACGGGTAATGTAAGTGGTATGTATAAAGGGGAATTAGATAATAAAGATATTTAGTGTGATTGACAGTACACATTTTGGTTAAAAATACTCAAAGCATATAGACTGCACACAAGCTATGTTTTAGAATAGATGTTAACTTCCTTCAAGAAATTGAAAATACAAGACACGTTTAGCGCACCAAAAATCCCTTTCATGTGCTAAACATTGTAGTAACGATCGCGTATAGATTGGAGATCGAAACAATCTATCAGAAAGTGCTTCATGGTAAAGGGTTCATTGCAAGAAACGCACTCGGGTGGATCTTTAAACTTTGATACGTAGGTGTGGATTATATAAGTATGACTAAATTTAATTCGTGTAACGATTACCTCGTCCTTACGAATCGTTCTGTGGGAAGAAGGCCATTCGCCTAAGGATGGTTTGACCACATGGAGCTTCCATGATGCCTACCACTTACTAAATAAGGACACTGTTTATGCTAGGTTTAAAATCAGTGTATGGTATTTTAAAATCAGATGTTTGCCGAGATAGAGCTATTTTGGCAGGGCAGTCGGCTCTTTCGTTACCTTTAATATCGACATGACTGGATAACCAACAGTATAGTATATTGTGAAAGGAACACAGCTCGGTATGTTTAATTATAATGGATTTTCCCTCTTCCTATTGCGGAGTGACCGAAGTACGGATAGTAAATAGGAGAAGACGACAGAGTTTAAAATATATATTTCACGGTAAGATCTATTGCCCCGATTTCTTCTGAAAATATCGATGCACTATCTGGTAAGAAGAAGCTTTGTAGTGTGATTTCCACTAATGAAGGCTGCAGCAGCCTTTTCACCATCCTTTGAGAATAGAGTATAAATTCTTATGTAGTTCTTGAATTTGGAGAGAAGTTCGTTATAAGAGTTTTGAAAAATGGAATGATTTGTCTCCGATTCTTTCCTTCACGCAGAGTAAAAAAGTACTTTGCGTTGTTTTAGAAGCCAAGGAGGTGTTACCGAAACAAACGACTTTTGGATTTTTGAAAGGTCAATTTTTGTACTGTCACGGCTGGAAGATATTCTAATGTGAAAGGTAGGAATGACAATTGGTTTATTTTTTTTTTTTATAAAGTTCTGTATTTGGGTTGAAAAACAGACACAAAAGCAGGGTCTAAAGAGTTGGAACTCAATTTTAGGGCATATTGTAAATATAATGTTTCTCTGCGATGTGGTAGAGGTGGCTCATTCACTTCAGCCAAAAGACAACTGCGGATGTCCTGATGCCCCCAAAGTGAGTCGTATAGCCTGATGGTGAATTGGGGCAAGCATCTTTAAATACGACTTTCTGGGTGAATCATAAACAACGCAACCATAATCCAGTTTGGATCCAATAAAGGTTCTATATAGTTTAAGAACAACTTTTAGATCGGAACTCCAGTCAGTGTGCGTTACTACTCCGAGTAAATCAAGAGCTTCAAGCATTTAGCTTTCAATTTCTTCATGTGTGCCATGAAGGAGAGTTTGGTGTTGAAGACAACATCTGAAAACTTTGTTTCCTCAACAACCGCTATAGGTGTTCCGTCCAACATGAGTTTAAGTTCATCATGTTGTCTTCGTAGTTGACAAAAATGTATACATCCTGGTTTTGATTGTGAGAATTTAAAGCATTGGCAGCTGCCCAATTTAGAATTTTGTTTATATTTTGTTCCAATTTTCTTTCAATTGCATGCACATGTTTGGATCAATAACATATTAGGAAAAAAATCAACATACAGGGAGCAATCCAAACCAGGAGACACACACTTTGTGATGTTGTTAATTTTGATATTAAAACGCGTAACTGATAAAATACTGCCCGAGGCACACCCATCTCTTGTTTGTACATATCTGAGAGGGCGGAGCCTACTCGTACTTTGAACTGCCCATCTCAAAGAAAGTTGGATATAAAAGTGGGTAGACGGCCTTTTAGACCCAGATCGTGCAGGTCTAGTAGGAAGTAGAGGCATTAGTAGTGTGTTGCATCATGGAGCAACTCACAAGTCTCCCCTTTACTCAACTACCATAATCCTTTCCTCCCTAGACACGGGCCGCAACCCACGGCCAACAGGTTGCCTACATTTATAGTATTAGCACACCCTCCCGTTTGTTTGTACCCCCGGTACCGATTGTAAAAGCAAAAAACATCAAGGATACAACAAAATCCGCAAAACATAGTCATTTAATTCATCAATTTATAATTTTTAACCTGATTGTCGCCAGGCAGGGGGTCCCTAGCACTGTCAACTTGTTGGCGTTTTGATTCGAACGGGAGTTTCTTTAGTAGGACGGTCGCCATATTTGCATGTGCGAGTCCATCTTTTCAGGCAACAGATGTGATATAGTTCACCGTCTTTGATAATCTCAATAATTCCGTAAATTTAGAAGTTATATTTCTTTGAAGACATGTATACAAGAGTTCCTCCTTTCTATTTGTTCCAATTTTTTTAGAAATATAAGAAGTAGACATTTAAAAAATTGGACGCAGACGACACATCTTTTACTGAAATGGACTTCCAAAAAGCAGAAAAGGACAGTGAGCAGTCTGTCTGCATGTTTACATCGAGAGCTTCCGTTTGGTTTGAAACGCCAATAAGTTGACAGTTAGGGATTCCCTGGTGACACTCAGGTTAGAAATTATAAATTGTTGAATGAAATGATAGTGTTGTACATTTTTCATATCCTTAATGGTTTTCGTTTTTAAAATCGGTAGGGGTACAAAGAAACGGGAGTGTGCGAATACCATAGTCTCCTCTTGCGACATGCAGCGAGAACGCATCGGGCCCATACTACAACCCCAAACCCGCAAGGGGGTGGGAGTGGGGAATTAATATGAACTGTTCCGATTTCGAAGACCTAGAAAGTACCGGGACGAAAGTTGTCATTGACATTCGGATGATCTTGGATTTCACCCTTGACGCAAAGTTAAGTACAGCACAACAAAATGTATATCCTAATGTATTACAATTTACAATAATTACTGCGGAATAGAGGTTGATCTGAACTTATCCGGTACTTTATTGGTCTTCAAAATCGGCAAACAAGTGTTGAAGTTTCTCAAATATGTCATGAATTGAACGAGGCCTGTTGAGATGTTTTGCAAATTGATCAATTCTTGATTACAGCTAGCATACGTTTAATATTATGAGACGAAAATAGAACAATATAGCAGGGTTTAAAATACCAAGCGGTGAGGAATCGTGTCTTTCCTTGTGTTATATTGTTAGGTTTGGACTCCCCAGTCATCCTTTATCCGATACTCTTCATTTCATGTGTAACGAACCCCTTTGTTGTAATTGTGCAATGTAACATTTATATTTTCGAAAACAGGGGTGGAGTACAATTTATAATGGGCCTGTGACAGACTTTATAAATATAATGGAAATAATGTATGTCAAATTTCGATGCCGCGCCTAACTAGTTTTAAGTCGGATGACAGATATGGTAATCTTATGGTCTTGCCTCACAAATAACAATAGCGCCATCAGTTTCTTACAGTAAAGTGGTTTAACAGTATATTATATCCCGGATAATTCATTTTTTTCTGTAATGATGCCAGCACAAAAAAAAAAAAAAAAAAAAAAAGAAAAGAAAAACACACACAAAACCAACAAGAATGAATTTATTTTATTCAATAAACGTGGATTGTAAACAGATGATGATTTTATTTGTGTGGGGGTGCCCTTTTGGGGTCTTCGAGGTTTAATCCGTTTGGTTTCAGTGATGTAAGACAATGTATCCAGTAAGATTAATTTTCTCGCCTTGTTTCGAAACTCCATTTGCGGTTGTGAGCAATATCAGTTAGCATTATATCACTGAAAGTATGGCCAGGGGAAGAGACGTGTTCTGCAACTGATCTTGTGTCCGGCTTTTTTGTCGTCGAAACGGATCTGTTAAGACGGATCCTTTTGTGTGACTTTTCTGTTTCTCCAACATACTGAAAACCGCTGCTCTTACATGTGATGAGATAAATTATATTATCTGTTGTGTACGTTCTGTTTGGACCATGTATGTTCAATTTTTCGCTTGTCGCTGTGCTAGAGAATGTGTTGGTCTCTATCATATGTTCATGAAATGAGATAAATTACATTCTGTGGTTTTGCATGTTCTGTTTGGAGCACGTATGCTCAAATTTTCGCTCGTCCATGTGCAGAAAATATTTTTGGACATGAACAAAACGCAAAAACGTAATCTAAGTCAGTGACATGTGAAATGTAGGTCACAGTAGCATTTTGTTGTTGTAAGGGTGTGGTAATAATAGAGATGCATACACTCGTCTAGTTTGATGATTCCGCCATCGACAGTGCATGAGATGTAACCCAAGTCAGTGAAGCATGGAATACGGGACACAGTGACTTACTTTTATAATGAGGGTGTTGTAATTGTCAACATGCAGCCCATCGCCCAGTTTCATGATTCCAGGTATAACAGTATTAATACAGTGTGCAAAAACCCAGATCTAACGTAAAAACTTAAGCAATAATGTACCACTGATGTACATATTTGTACAAAGCTGGCCTCCTCAGCCTCCCCCTTCAGTGGATAAGTGCTATGAAACTGACTATAAAATGTTGTCTTGAGATTCAGTAAGGATGTATATATGTATCAATATGCAATGTATAAATATGCATCTGTGCGAACGCAGAAGCTGGGGATAATTCAATAGCCCTCTTCATGCTAACATTTGGAAATTCGGTTCCTTGTACTGAAGAATGTTTCAAACGAAATTGTTCATCGTATCCCATGAAACTGTGAGCGATGACTGTAGCGTATTGATGAAAATTGCTTTAACGATTCACCTCTCCTCTACTTCGTTGCGGCTAGCTAAGAATGTGAATTTTGAGACCATTTTCCCGGTATCATCTGAGCTAGTAGGCAAAAATTATATAATATTTGTGTAATAATGTAATACCCTGCATGCCATATATAAATGATGTTGATAATGTTGCTGCTGAGATTATTATTATTATTATTATTATTATTATTATTATTATTAGCAGTTGTGGTGATGGTGGCCTAAGAAACTATGTAAACTATATACATTATTATTTTTAAAAATATATGCTGAGGACAATAATTTAAAAGGGCAAAAACATTCTCAGACCCTCACATATTTCCTGAGGGAACTTTAGACATCTCAACACCCTTCCCGCTCCACACCACATCAGACCCAACAGATTACGCACTAATGGCTACAGGTCGAGACATCTTTTTTTAAAAATAAAATATAAACTTAGTAAATCGTATAATCCAGTCCATCTTTAAAGACCAGGTATTTCTGCTTAAAACCGTTGTACTGTGGATGTGATATATTCTTCGAAGTAGTTAGCACGCATATGTGAAATAGCTACAGGTATTACGACACAAATTTTGTTCCTTATCTATTACCTGCATTTCCTACATTCTTTTAAAAACAAATATCTACGTTCATATGCATAAAGACTATATTACTTATGTCAGGCACTAACTTGGACACATCATATAAAAAGTCAGCATTGGTTATATTGCATTTTGTAAAAAATAGTTGCATTTGATTGAACGGACTAGTGCGATGCCATTTCGGATATGCTTCGGTTTGTAGTTAGCTACTCTTTAATGTTTAAAACACCAAACAACCCCCATGGTTACATCCGCTCTAGTTTCCAAATAAAATTCTGATTCTCTAAAGTATTGAGGCGCAGCAAAACATGTGGCAGAGAAGAACTGGTTGGTCAAGTGCGAAAGCGAGCTCGTCAGCTCTGGGTATCCGAAGATGTACGTCAGATGACCTTATAAAAACCCTGTTCAGAATACACATCACTGTGTTGTTATGTTAGAAGCATAATAGATAGGAACAGTCTGGAATTTCTAAACAAATTGTAACTCCTACTGAATATTACAACATGTAATTCAGTGTCAGTGTGTCAGACAGGCGGAACACAAGGCCGGTGAAAAATGTATATTCCTGTAAAATTACGCCTCACAACGAGCCCAACTTCTGGGTGTAACATGCACATCTCAAATTAGTAACATATGCATAATTTTGCAAATTAATACTACTTAATTTTGAGTAGACCGTCTTTCTCCCGATATTCTACTAAACAAAGTGCAAAACAGAGTTAAATCATTTAAGACGTTGACATAATTTATTGTTCTGTACAATCTTTCCTGGAGATGGGAACGCACCCCCGGAAGTGCAGATGCACGACCGCACGCGCGCGCGTGCGCGCACACACACACACACACACACACACACACACACACACACACACATGCACACTGTACATACCTCAGCAGACAGATTTGCGCCCATTAATGAGATGACACTGCTCATTAGGACTGTACACCTCTCCTGGCTGTTTCATCACAAACACCTTATATTCCTGCTCGTTGTATAATATCCCTCTCTCCTTCACACAGTCTGAAAAACAAACATTACATGTTTAATCTGATAGATAGATAGTAAGTGTAGGGGGATACTGTATGACCATTGAGACCCTATACGGACAATGTCCATTAACATTAGAACTTCAGTTTGAAATGGGACTATTTACGGACAATGGGAAATCAGCATAAGCCCATAGGAATAACACGATGGGCCGTTATCCGGACAATAATAACATTACCCCCATTACTATTAACTTTATAGAACTCTATACGGACAAGGGAATATGCAATCTTAAATTGTCCATAGTTTTAACATGACTGGACGGTATATGAACAAAGGGAAAATAAATGTATAAAACACTGACATCTTGTGACTAGCACACATAACTACTCAGAACTACTGACCATTACCAACACGTACTAACCAACACCTACACCTACCAATTAATACACCGTCTTACTGACCAGCACTCATACCTAATGACCAAGATCCACACTGACTCACAGAAAGGATGGGGTGTAAAAGAAGGGGGATAAAATCGAACTTTAACCCCTTATAAGCACACTAAATCCCCCTACTACCTCCATAATTTTCCTACCACCCCCTTATAAACAAAACTAAAAAAATATTATCCTAACACAATTAAAACCCTTTAACCACGGAAATGAGGTAAAGCGAGAGAAAAATATAGAAGTATTAACACATCCTACAGACAAGCAGACGCATCAACTAACTATGAAAAGGGTAAGAGTGCCCACCATACAAAAATATACTATTACTCACTCACTATATTATCAGTCACGAAAAGGGGAGAGTATGTTTAAGTATTAGCTATTAAAGACAAAATATACCAAAGAGAAACCAACAAACACACACATAAAACACTCATATTTTGGCAGTTATGGACTAGTATTTCCGTTTCTGGGAGATCCGGGTGTCCCTCAAAAGGGCCGTTGGGGTGTTTACAAAAAGGTGGCTAAGACTGTTGGCATCGTTTTACTGTTCTTCTTCGTAAGTTTCTCCTTCCTGCAGGTCCATTGATCAATACTCTCTCTAGGGACCCTAGTTTTTTGTGTGCACTCTTCATTTCCACACCACTGTGTCTGTGGTCTTGGTGATGGCCCACGATAACTTCACATACAAGAGGCAGTGTGGATCAAACAGGATGCTGGAATGATAGTAAATGATTCTACGTTGGTCCACATCTTGACTTGTCTTGAAATTTGATGGCACATGAGACTAACGCATCTCTATATATAGTCTAAGACCGGATTAAACATGATTTTGAAGTTAATCAATCAGAACGCATGAAGGATATTTCAGTCAGGGCGTGTTCTCTATCATCCAATCAGAATACAGCGGACGTGTGACGTCATCTTTGATACCCATACGAATTTGTTCACAAGTGCCGAACAATTCTAATATAGTATACATAGCTGAAACGAACACTTTTTATGACGGTATGTCTGTAATGGATACTTCTTATATCTGGAGTGACAGTTCGACTGCTGCTGCTGTTGCTATTGACATTTCACGTAATGACTTGGATCAAGATTTGTTTTTTTTGCGATTTTTATCCTCGCAAAACATTGTCCGCTACCACCTCCATCTTCTCCTTCCTTATCACTGCCAGCATACAATGATTTTAAAAGGAAAACAAAGGAAGAGTTAGAGACATTTTTACAAGGTCTAAAGTAGAAGAACAAACTTGTGTTCAAACACAACAAGAAGAGGAAAAGAGAAAGCAACGAGAGGAAATGAAAACGATGAAGAGTGAAGAGAAGAAAGGGATTGAAAACAGAACAATAAGTCTATGAGAGGACATTTTGGTGGAGCTAAAACACCTGAGAAGAATGTATGAATCCTCTTTGGCAAAACCCAAGACATAGAAACCTCCACTTTCCAAGAATTATAAACTTCCCTTGACTACATCGACTATTTTGACAGAGTCAAACAACGGATAGAAGCAGAAATCCTCCTTGGAACAAGCAAGAATTTTGAAAGAGACCATGCGTGGAGTTCCTACAATGCAAAAAATCAAGAAGAACTAGCCCATCGCTATACGTTGAAAGTGTACTCTTGAGTAGATTGTGAGATCTTCTGTTTCAAGGGCCCCATTTTCCTGACGGAAAATACATTCACGTCCATCATCACCAAAATATGTTTGATGCCATGATTTCTTGGATACGGATGATATTGTGACAAATGTTAGCAAGAATTTAAGAATCGGGAGCTACATATTTATTGTGGAGACAGATGTCGTCGCTGTTTGCAGAGAGACCTTGTGTTCCTGAAGGACAACCATGATTCAGTGCTCTACAGGCAGACACACATTCGTGAGTCCAGCGTGTCACAAGCGACATCGAACGAAACATTTCCAGCAACAGAAAAGTACTTGCGAATAATTGACAGTGTCTTCAACCTGTAAGCATCATGTTCGTACCAATTCCGAAGATGTTCAGGAAGGAAACGATGTCGTATTCTTGGTCAAGTCGTCGAGTTGGTTCATTAGTGTTACATTCAGAAATATGACAGCAAACCCGAGGGATTATTTAACCACCAGAATAAAAAAAAATTAACGTGACCATCATGTCAATTTATTCTTTTACGCCTGTATTTTCAGAACACTGAGATTCACATTCCCAGTTTTCGCGTGACTTATCCCGCTTGCCTCGACTATATTCAGGAATGTTTTTTTCATCTTTGTCGAAATCGTAACGTGATTCCAGATGGACAATAAAGACATTGCGTGACTTTCATAATCTTTCTGATATCGCTCAGTGGGTTTTCGACCTCAAGGACGACACCTGGAACAAAGATGAGGTGAATCGTTACAGCAATTGTCGTCAATACGTTACAGAAATCGCTCATAATTTCACGGGATATGATGAACAATTTCGTTTGAAAAAATCCCCAGAACAAGGAACCGAGTTTCCAAAAGTTACCATGAATAGAGCAAAAACCACTTACATGAATGCGAGAAACGAAAAGTTTAAAGATTCCATGACTTATTTGGTCATGTCTTTGAGTAGAATGACTAAATGTTTGGAAAGACGGAAATGGTTAAAATATGTTTTCCTCACGTTTCAATACCGAAGAAAATAAACACGTGGCGCTCTGACATTTGCCCGAAGCCCATTACTACGACGACGATATGCGAACAGATTAGCGAGAAGATTTCCACGCCTGGTGACAAGCCTACTCTTCAGATCCTTTTTATTTTCAAGAAGAAAATGTTGAAATATCGTGTGTCCGATTTGAACGTTCTACGACGATATTTTGTATTCCTCAAGCACGGAAGTATTGATCCTTGAAGGAAGCTTCCACCATTGCCAAATATTAGTGTACCGAATGAAGTTATGCAGGAGAACAAACTAGCTATCCTACCACCTCAGAGGTGTGAACTCGTCACCCGTCGATATTCAGTCAAAGCTTTGCGTTGGTTCCATTAATTGTACCAAACTCAAGAAAAGTGGATAGAACATGCTAGAAACTGTGGAGAAAAGAAGACTGGGTCTTATTCCGTTGATGACTGGGACCTGGAAAAGCTACAGATCGAATACGAATTTTAG
This sequence comes from Margaritifera margaritifera, assembly GCA_029931535.1. Classification (NCBI taxonomy): domain Eukaryota; kingdom Metazoa; phylum Mollusca; class Bivalvia; order Unionida; family Margaritiferidae; genus Margaritifera; species Margaritifera margaritifera. The sequence goes on along the minus strand of JAQPZY010000522.1, from coordinate 83,131 downwards.
GGGTGTTAATTTCATGGATGCCCATGTGTTATTCTCACCGAGAACTGAAAGATCCCTAGACAGAGTTTACAATGGAAGATTTGTTCGACGAAACTTACCAACGACGTCAGAGCATAGAAAACAAGGTACCATGTAGTGGAAATGTGGGAACACGACTACAATCGATGTTTCAAAACAGATGCAGAATTTCAACAATTCGTCGAAGACTACAACGCGGTGAACATCGAACTAATTAATCAAAGCGACAATTTGTTTGGACGACGGACCAATACCACGTGCTTATTGTATGAAATTGTATGAAGCAGACCAGTCTCAAGGACAACAAATTCAATATATCGATGAGTGTTCGTTGTACCCTTGGGTGCTCCATCTCCTACGGGTCATCCTGAAAGTTTGACTAGACACATCGACGTCGAACACATTCCCCAGTACAAAGGTTTGATCAGATGTAAAGTTCTTCCACTGATTAACTTGCACCATCCCGTGCTGCCCCATCATTGCCATGGAAATCTGATATTTCCATTATGATGTACGTGTGCTGATACGTGTAATCAACAGCATCCTTGTCGTTGCGATGACCAAGAGCGCGCATTGATAGGAAGGTGGCACTTTTCTAGCATAGAACAGTACCAACAGGATGACGACACAAGTCGAGTATTTTTTTTTTTCGGCAAGGTCATGGAGTTTCTTAAATTGAAACAAGAAGCGAGCGATTATTCCTTCTGGTGTCATACTCCAGAAGAAAAAGAACAATTTAAACAATAGTACCGATCCCATAAATGGCATTGACGCGGAACACGTAGAATAGAACGAAAGAAGACGATCGTTTGCTAAAGTCATTCTGATTTGTTTTTGGGGAAAAGTCGCTTAACGCCTGTTATTGGCCAATATCGGATACCTAGTGAATCCAATGCAATACTTTCAGGCTATCGACAATAAAGAAAAAAAAAATCATCAAACATGTGGAATTTATACGTGAAGATTTGATCTTGGTAAATTACGAAGAGGCCATGGAGTTTGTTACACCCAATGAGTTTGGTCGTATCATCATTGTTGCTTAAGTGACAGCCTGTTCCCGTATAAAAGTTTACTCAGTGCTGAAACCTTTAGGAGACCGAGTCCTTTGCTTTGAAACCGGTAGATGCATGTTCATCAATCGATCTGAAGGTTTTCACCCTTACGCTGAAGACGAACGTTTAGGAGCGTGGACCGAAAAACATCTTGAAGAGATTATTTAAAAGTTTGCCCTGTGGTGGACCTAAGAGTTACGTCTACCAGTAATGACATAGGAAGGGGCAACTTCATACCAAATGCAAAGCGAAAGGACTGAAACTCAAGCATCATTTGAATCATGTGGTGAAATTTATTCGTGTTAAAAGAAGCCTTAAAGCCAGGTCAATATCAAGACCTTCGTCTCACAATAGTCGACCCTCATAATACTTTGTCAGATCACCACATGGTCAGTCGACCCTTAGAAAATGGTATTAAATCGTCTACGAGAAACGAGTGCGAGCTCCGGATCACAACACTGTATCGCACGGGTACTGTCCTTCAGTATAAAAAAAGAATGACAGAGTTCCAAGACAGAACCATGATTGGGAGTAATGGATCACTCCACCTAAAGTTGAAAGAAAACGAAATGTGATTATGTGCCTTGCGACAAGAGTGATGATATGTCCTGCTACAAGAGTGATGAAGACATAGGTCATGTAGCACTGGTTCACTCTCCAAAGGTAAATAAAGTCGAGTGTGTTGCCGCGCCTTGCGACAAGAGTGGTGTTACTCGATGCGACATTATCGATACAGCAAGACCTTGTTCCACTATCGAAATGGATGCCGTCCGTGTGCCTATCTATGAATGTCATCCGTGCACTCACAAACCTTTATGGATATCACATGCTCATCTAGAATCAGGAATCAAGGAGGAATACACGTATCTTGTGACTTTGCCTGGCTATTGTCATTTTATCAGGCGATTCCAGACGTCCAGATACCGTGTTCCATTTGGTGGCAAACGCCAAAGAATACAAAACTATCATCGAAGAAGCCAGACTCTACGTGCGACGTCTGGAAGTCATATCAAAGGTCGGAAACGACATTAGTATCCGCTACGATGAGTGGAAGTCAAAACCTTCAGCATCGCCTCTGGACCCCAATCCATGATCAAAGATCATGTCTTACAGTGTCAACTGCTTAAACGTGTGTTCACTATCATCGTCAGCAATGCTCCCTGAACGGAAATTTAGATTAAAACCCTTTCGGGTTCCAGCACGTAAACGTGTATAAGATGGAAGTCAACCGAGAGGACCAGACGTTGTGCACAAGACCTTTTGAACCTAACTTGGCCCAGAGGAATTACTAAAGATCCTACTTGACTCTGTTTGAAGCTACGGGACAATTATGAACCAAAAGTACCCACTGTACTTCGTACGACGACTATGCAGGAAGGCATTGTTTGTGGAGATTTTATTTCACTCCAGGCCAAGACAACAATGAGGGGCATTTCCACCTTATAATATCGGGCCAACTCCGTGTGATACGTCAGTTTACAGTCACCCTCGTGAACGCAGTGAACCTGATCTTGTATGGAGAGCTTGATAATATTCCTGAAATCAACTGTCGGATAGAAGTGATCGTAGACTATCAATAAATGGAACACGAATCTCTGAAAATAGACGAGGATGATATTTTCCATCCTGAATAGAAACTACACAAATTAAACCCCCAGGTCAAGGTGGAGAAGAGAGAAAAAAAAACAGAAAAAAAAACAGTAGTGATATCACGATTGCCAGAACGAGAATACAAATTCACAGATCAGCTTTGTAGAGCGGGAAGCACCCAAAAACTTTAGCAAACTAATATTAATATTGTAGGTATTTTGTTCGAGTATTTGTTTTTCACTACTCGGAACTGTTTTCTGATTGTGTCCAACATTCGCTGGCCGACACATATTTTTGATGCTTTAAGGCATTCAAAATACACGAATAGTCCATATGTTGATTAGTCAGCACACAAAATGTCCGGTGCAAGGTTATTCATGAATGCGTGCAATGTATGCACTACAACCTTTAGTGGATGGACTCTTAGCAGTACTTAACATACGTTTGTAAATTTGCAAACTTGGAAATGTCTGGTCGTAGAAGAAAGTCAGGGAATGTCGGGAAGCAACAGAAGGAGAATGAACAGAGCAGGATAGCAAGTACATTGAGGATTGGGGAAGAAGTTGATAAGACACAATCCGTGCCTTTGAAGGAGAGGTATCACCCAACAGACTTCCATTCTCCAATTGTTTGCGGACGGAAAGGAAGTCAGTCGGTGGTGAAGTCTCTTAAATTGAGCCACACCAAATAAAATTCATTGAAGATTAAGCAATATAAATTTAACCCAAACTTTGCTTACAATGACTTCCAAAGAGTATATTGACAACTTGCTCAAGGCCATGATAACACAGGATGTATTCAGATCCACCCTTGAGCAAGCAGTGTGCAAGATCAGTGAATATATCTGTAAAAAATACAAGAAGTGAATGAGGAAATAGAAAGAGTGAGAGGAGAGCTACTGGAGTTTCATTGCAAGAATGATAACCCGAGACAGAAAATCCAGGGTCTGGTATCCGAGCAAATACTTAAGAACCAACTGATTGCTGGATTACAAACTCGCGATAATGCTTTAAGAAAACAAACTGAGGAACATGAAGGGAGAACAACCTAATTATTTATAAACTACAATATAAGGTTATGAGGAAATCGGTTGATACATGCGCGGAGAAAGTGGTGGGACTATTCAAAAGCAAATTAGGAACGAAGATCTCAGTCGCGGACATCAGCATCGCACATCGCCTGGGCCATTTCTCTGAATCAGCGGGCAGACCTGTGATCTATCAGTTGATCTCCCGAAGGAAGAGACTGAGTGTCATCGAAAGGAGGAATACTTTAAAGGGCTCAAACTGTGTGATAAAGGAAGATACAACGAAAGCAACATATGGCTTTATGGAAAAAGTAAAACAGCATGCATTTTGTAGAATCAGTGTGGTTTTTCAATAGAGGAATATTTGCACAAGTATATAATGGAAAAAAAACCCCAGAATTTGGATGAAAAAAGACCTCTCAAAATTAAAGACTGCGTTCCCAAGGAACATCGGAGAGCAGAGTAAAATTTGAGCGAATATGAGTTGAACAGATAACTATTATGTAACTTTTTATGATTTTCTATATGGAAGTGTTCCTTCCTCCATGGTTTATTTTATGTTCGACATTTAACTTAGATAAATTGTTTATACAATAACTAAGTTTATTTCCTATTTATCTTCACAAGGAAGATAACTCTTGTTTAACGGTGCAAAATTGTAAAGGATTCCCACACTTGCCTATTGTTAGCAGTCTTCTTCTCTATATAGTTCTAGCTAGAAAGTAGAAAACTAATCTGCTTTTGTTACTCTAAATCATCCAAAAGGCATACTACATGATTGTTGATCATGTAAAACTGAAACTGGTCTTACTTAATACATTAGAAGGCGGGAGAGGGGGTATTCGTTGGTAAGTAAAAAACAACAACGTTTCCACCAATATCAAGAGAACAACAATGAAGCAGACTAATCAAAATTCATCATTTTCGTTGTACACTATTCTTAATATTAAGATTTTCTAAAGAGTAAGTTTTGAAGACGAAAACAGATAACTTGCCTATTTTGCAGTGAAACAACACCCACATCAATCACAAAAATACTATTGTTAAATTACTGAGCATCGGCTCTAACATTTGTTTTTGAAAACATTCTTGCAACATCTAGCTAGTTCTCTCAACAATACTGAGTGAACTTTAACAGTTATATTTTTTATATTCTCTTAGATATCACTTGTCACTTTGGTTACTTTTTTCTCTTTCCTCTCTCTCTCTCTCTCCTCTCTCTCTCTCTCTCTCTCTCTCTCTCTCTCTCTCTCTCTCTCTCTCTCTCTCTCTCTCTCTCTCTCTCTCTCTCACATAGACAATATGAATTTATTTTTCTATATGTAACCAAAGAATAACAAATCAGACCTTTACTATTGCAGTTTTGGATAAAAATGTCTCAGCAAATACTAAAATTATTGTACCCCTCAATGTCAAGTGTCAAGGATTTTATAATAAGGACGATGGTTTGGTTCATTGAGAATCAATTTGATGCCAGGGGTTACGAGACCCAGACAAAAGAAGGGATTTTTTTAACTACGTAAAAATAATAATATTAAACACATCTATTGTATGATTCACATTTTATATAATGGTGGAGCATATGTATCAGATCATCTTTGGGTTACGAATGTATCTTCAATTCTTTTACATCCAATCCAAGGCGAGTAGCTAGTTTACTGAACGACAACATTCAGTTTACCGTACATATAATAAAATCAGATGCAAATGGCAGCAATAAAAGTTTGATATATTTCAAATCAAAATTACAGGTTTATATTTATAAACAGTTATGGTCCTAACTTTGACCCTCCAAATGTTTACACTGAAATGAGGCAGGATATAGAGGACTTACAAATCAGCATACAATGATTGGAGGTGACTTCAATTTAGTTATGAATCAAGAACTTGATACATATAATTACAACTCCCTATATAACCCAAAGACACGAGATGAAGTAATTAATATTTGTGCCGAATATAATATAATTGATATATGGCGAGAAGAAAATATGGATACAAAATACAGTTGAGGGAAAGAACAACCCCATAAAGCAGGCAAGTTTAGATTTCTTCCTAGTTTCAGAGACTCCTTTTACAATGATCGATAATGCTTTTATAGAACCAGGTTATAGTACTGGCTATTCTGAAGTCAATCTATCTCTTATTTTTCGAAAAACAAAAAAAACACAGAACAATTTGGAAATTTAACAATTCTCTATCGAAAGATTTAGAATACATAACACTTGCTAAGGACTCAGTTCAAGAGTGCAAGAGAAAATATTTGTCTCACACACCACATTCTACCTTGGTACCAATTTCAGCTTAGATCCTCCAAAAATGATCAATTATTTCTTTGAATGCTCTTATTGGAAATATAATGTAAAACTATTTATTACGCTTCACACACACACAAAAAGACAACAAGCTCAACTGGAAGATCAAATTACAAATCAGATGACTATTTAAGAAGAGGAAAACGATATCAATAAACTACATAAATTAGAACAAAAAAAGAGCCAGTGGATGGAAACTCGTGCAAACAAATTAATAGGGGTCAAAGTGAGATCTAGAGCAAAATGGATTGAAGGCGGGTAAAGGGTTTTCAAAATATTTCTTTAATTTGGAGAAATAGAAATTATACAAGTAAGATGATGCTAACTTTAACTCAACAAGATGGAACATTGACAAAAAATGAGACAGACATTTTAACAGAAACTAAATTATACTATGAATATATATATATATATATATATATATATATATATATATATATATATATATATATATATATATATATATATATATATTATCACCTTGTAGACCCAGTTGATCGTGAGGCTTCATTGAACTTTACAGACATTCCTAAATTCATTAACATATAAAGTAAATCAATGAATGACCCAATTACGCTAATAGAAGCAACAGCAAGTCTTACAAACATGCCCAGTAATTAAAGTCCAGGATCAGAGGGATTTATAGTTGAGTTATTTAAAGTCTTTTGCAGAGATATTGGTCCGTGTTTGGAAAGAGCATTCAATTTTGCCTATTATAATGGTGAGCTATCATGAACTCGTACGAAAGGTGTTGTAATATGTCACCCCAAAGGGGATAAACCAACATAATTTACAAAAAACTGAATTCCTATTTTTTTACCTAACGTTTTATACAAACTCGCACCGGCATGCATTACAAATTGACCTAAAATCTATACTACCATCAATTATAAATAGTGCCCTTACGGGCTATTATAACGGGAGATACATAAGAGAAAATATCTGAACTCTTTATGACCTTATGTTTTACTAAAAAATGCAAGTTACCTAGATTTCTACTTTCCATTGATTTTGAGATAGCATTCGATTCTGCTGCATTAAACATTTCTAAACTTTCAAGGCTGGATCCAGCTCTTTTACACAAAAAATATTAAATCTTGTGTCACAATAAACGGACAATGTTCATCAGGGTTTGAAATCAAGAGAGCAGGTAGACAAGGTGATTCCTTATCTCCATACATGTTTTTCTTTTTAATGTACGTACAGAGATTTAGCGGATTTTATTGAAAAGTCGAAATATTAAAGGAATTCAAATAAAAAAACAGAATATCTTTTTTCACAGTATACAGATGACACCACTCTGACCGTATATGGCTCAGAGATGTCGCTTAAGTCAGCTCTGGATTTTATTTACCAATATTTTGAATATTCAGGTCTCAGTATACATATTGAATAACTAAATCAGTATACACAGGACATACGACTAGAAGTGGCATACAAATACTGTCAAGAATACAATTTAGATTGGAATGCATCTTATTTTACATATTTAGGTATCACTTTTTCCAAAAGAGTTAACTGATTTGTCAATCTAAATTATGAAAGAAAAAGTAGAGACGTCAAATCTTTACTTGTGCAATGGTATATGAGATCACTTGGAGAAATTGTAGTTGTGAAAAGATTACTCGCCTATTTCTAACTTGACTAAACTCACTTAAAGCTGATCTTCAAGAGTTACATGCTCTTTTCCATACTTTTATATAGGGTAGGGGAAAAGATAAAAACAAAAGAAAAATTTTATGTAAAGAGTATTTTAAAGGCGGTTTAAAAGTAACAGAAACAAATTTGTTTGTGCATTCTATGAAACTTACTTTGGTGCGAAGACTTATCACCTCTGGACTTAAATGGAAAGAGATTTTAACAATTTCTTGCCAAATATAGAAAAAGTTTTTCACTTTTGGCATACAATTTATGACAAAAGGGAGAAATACTTCGAATGCAGCTTGAACAGATGCAATTTCAGTATATGTTGAATTACATGATAAATCTACTGTAGAGGAATCCGAAGATTTCCTTAAAACACTAATATGGGTGAATTCTAATATTAAAGTTGGAATGTCTAGTTTTATGTACATGCACTCGGTGAAAAATGGAATTCTGTATTGCAACGATTTAGTAAATAAAACGGTTCATCGATTAATATAGATGAAGTTTGGAATGCATGTAAACTTTTTAGAATTTCAAGGTATACTCAGAACCATCCAATCTTTTTCTAACAAACTTAATATAACATTAATTCTAAAATATATGGCCCTTGGTACATAAATCTGTAATGTTCGTCATTTGGGAAAAAGGCTGTGGGCTTACATAAAAATTAAAAGCTAGTACTTCCTATCCAACATCAGTATTAAAATGGAATCAAGAATATGAGTTCATAGATGAGAGTGATTGGAATGTATACTTTTTCTTGCCTTTTAAATTAACTAAGTGTCCCAGGCTGAGATTGTTTCAAACCAAAATATTGCATAGAAATTTACAAACAAATAAATGTTTGAACAAAATTGGAAAAGTTCCTACAACCATGTGCCCACTATGTAGCGACTCCTTAGACACTTTTATCTCCTCTCTTTTAAAACTGTTCCAGAATCGAGTCAGTACTTACTAGTTTTATCGGGTGGATGAGGAGTAAGTGTAATCATCTGCACAATTTTCAAGTTTAAAAAAGAGAATGTATTTTTGGTATAATAGACCAAAGCAAAAGAGATACAGTTATCAATATATTTTTATTTCAATCAAATTTTAAATATATATAATGGATATTCCAGAATAAAACACGAACAATGACTCATTTAAAAAAGAAATGAAGTTTTACTACACGTCAGAAACATATTCCGCGTATAATCAATTGTACATGAAATAAGTTTGATCACAAATGGTAACTAAAGAAACCTCTTTTCGAATGATTCGTGCTATATTTTCAAATCATAATTATAATTTTGAAACAGCTCACATCGGTCCATATATGAAATTAAGCATGTGTGCATTGCTGTATGTACGGTCTCAATACTTTAACGCCTTTGTTGAGTATATTAAAAAGGAAAATAGAAAAATGTTCGCTTTATAATAGTTCTGTATACACATATATAAAGTTGAGCAATTTCAAACACGTTGATACTGCATATTGTGAAAATACCACTTGTCGCCTAATTTATATATTTTTATTTTTATTTTTTATTTCTTTAAGGAGATTGGTAGTAAAAGAAAATAATCATTGAAAATGATAACATAATGCAAATATTGTGCAACGGGTGATGGAAGTATTTACTGTATAAAACTTTTGTAATAACAAGTGACCGTTGAACCTAATGGTTACACACATACATACATGGGTAAATGTACGTATAGATGAGCGTACGGGTATAAAATGGTTACACTCAATATATTTTCTCTTCTCTCTCTCTCTCTCTCTCTCGCTCTCTCTCTCTCTCTCTCTCTCTCTCTCTCTCTCTCTCTCTCTCTCTCTCTCTCTCTCTCTCTCTCTCTCTCTCTCTTTAAGCGACATTAGTTAGACACTTTTTAACATTTGACTCCTTCTCTGATTTTATATCCCCTATAAAGTAGCTAATATTAAGTTCTGTATTGGGTTTTTAGTTAAGTTATGATACTATGTATTAGTGCTAACTATTATTCTCTGCAAAGTAACTCGCACCTTTAATGAACTATGAGGCAGTGAGTAGGATGGTTCCTCGACCCACTGCAACCTATGTACGGGCAATAATAAAACTCATTTAGTATTAAAAACAAATAAAATAAAAAATGATTTTATAACAATGCTGGTCAGTAGGATATGAGTGTTTTAAGATTACCTTTTCCCTTGTCCATGTATAGTCCCATAATGTTAAACCTATAAATATTTTTTACATAATATTTTCCCTTGTCCGTATGCAGTCTCATAATGTTAATCCTATGGGCTAATGTTAACATTGTCCATATAGTAGACAATCATGTTATTGCTTTGGGCTAATATTACATTTTCATAGTCGGTATAGGGTCTTATTTTAAAATGGATGCCTAATAAATTAACTTATTTAATAAACTATTATGATACCTTACTTCATAAACTTATGAACCTAACTTCATATATACCAACCTAAATAATTACTAACATACATACATACAAAGTTTGCATGTTTTCGCACAGACAGAAAGACAGACACACGTAGACATGATGGATACAATGGGTGCGTATACACCCATACCAATATCCTTGCAAATTCATCTTTCTCATGAGGCCAAGATGTCTTTATATTCATTATTTCGATATTACTTCTTAATTACAGAGGTTTGAAACCTACCGGTACTTCCATAGTGGGTGCTTCAAATTATGTTCCCCCTAAACGACTACTTGTCAAGTCAGTCATCCGTATCAAAGGAAGTTTGAAATGAATGCAAGTTCATAATGTTATATGTCTCGATATACATCGTACATACTTGTCCTTTAGTGTCTTCTTGAACTCTTCCACGGAGCTATTAGAAAAAATCCAGCGGTTTCTGGAGTATGGCGTGGCTGGGTTGACTGGTGGCACAATGGGAGCCATACTAAATAAATCTTCAGCCTTGCAAGCTATGGAGTCCATTTCGCCGTCGTGCCACGATCCAAGACTGGAAATAACAAGCAGGCCAGGCGAATGACCATAAACCATATACAGTATATATACAGTGCAATTTATATATACTTTTACTAAAACATGGGCATCCAGCAAGAACAAAAATTATACTCCTTTCCAATAGTATTAGTATCACAATGCAAATATAAGCTTTCTTCTAAAGGAACATACAAGTATCGGCCACTTTTAATAGGTAATTTGCTAATAGAACACCTGAATTTAGACAGCGTAATGCGATCACCAAGAGGTAATATTTATAAGTAATTCTCGAAAGTAAAATCCTTCTTTATTATTCTGAAGATTATACCTTTAAAAGAATTTAGAACGTCTGGATTCTTTTGTTGAAGATATTCACATTTTAAGAATATCTTCAGTTTTAGTTTTCAACAGTATATGTAGTAAAAGTTATCCTGCTGCCATATAGTCCATTTTCAGAAGAAGAAAAAAAAATGATTTGAATGGCCAGCTGACCAATCTAATCATCATGCAGAATGGGAATATTCATGTCAGTCAAGCGGTCTCTCAGAAGCATCAGTAGGTGACTTCCGATGCTTATACCATATACCATATGCAATTAAATGTCTTTCTAACTTAAACATCTCTCAACCAATTTTTATCAACATTTCACAACTTATTTCATTGTTCTCAGATTCTTAACAATATTTTTTCTTACGGAGAAAGTAAAAGAAAACGACTGTATGAGAATAGCTACGAGAATAAGTGGGGCTGATCATTTTCCTCAAATCTGAGAGGTTAGTTGATTATCTAACTTAATGTATTTTACATTGATCGAATAGAAAGCATTTTAAACGGCTCGGATGATACAATAATCTAGTGCTGGAGATATAGGGACCCGGAAACCCGAAATAAATCACCGCACTTGGATTGGCGGCCACTGACAGTTACTCATATGACAATCGGAAATCCAACATTGGGCACTAGAAATGTTAAGCGACTTAACGTAAATGTGGCGGAAAAATTGGAAGCCAGGTGTTGTCTTACCTGTGTCCAAGTTCATGTGCTGCTGTCCTCATCATCCAAACATAATCACATGCCTCGACAATCGAAGTTCTGGCACCAATCTCACATACTCCCCCTGTAAAAACAAGATCTGAAGGGAAAAGAGAGAAGAATACAATATATCATTATTACATTCTTTTAGGCTTACATTCAAGACTTACCAGATACTCTTATCTGGACAGATAAAATATATTGATTACAAAAGCGCACTAACCAGTGCTTAATTTATAAGAATGTATTTTATTGATCTCAATCAAATGGCATTCTACATACATTTCACTTAATACATTACAAAAGCAAAGCATATACATGCGTGACATACAAAGCTAACGACGCAGTGATTACGTCGACATAAACAGGTATGTCGATATACATAACATAAACAGGTATAGCAATATACATGCAGTGATTACACCCAATGCCAATAGCGATATTTGATGGCCCGATGGAAATGAATTTAATTACAAGATAACTGTACGTGATTCGTTACGTAAACTTGAAAGTTTATCGAGATACCGCTAGAAACGGATAAAACGTGTCTTTTACATACGAAATCAAATTATACCCAATTTAAATCCAAATTTCCTAACAACTATCAAAACTTCGAGTTACTCCCAATGGACTGTCGTCTTTTCGCAAAGCATCAATAGACTTAACAACGTTTTAAGGACGGGTATTTATTGCTTTCCCAGCTGAAAAGCTTACGGATATGATTACATTCTCTACTCATTACACATTTTTTGATAAAATAAATCAATCAATTAGCATCCAGCAGGATTAGCGTCTGAACTACTAGGTGAAGACCCTTGAAACAGGTTAAAGCTCTGACTGTGCTAGGCTAAGGTTAGCTTGTTGTACAAGTGTTAGTACCCTACAGAAATATTAAATATTGTGTAACACAACTATCAAGTCTGGATACCGTAGCTACTGCATTCCTTCAAATCATTCAGAGCCCTCTGTCACTTAGATGCATACAAGAACGCTAAATGAATGCAGTTAGTATGTATTTGCATAAATGTCAGCCAATGGGGTCGGAAACTATATATCAAAATAAGATTAAGCCCTTCCCCTACGGTATTACAGATATGCATGAATCGCAGATAAAATAAATAGAATTCCGTATAATATGTATGTTCAGGGAAAGACAATGTTAGAAATAAAATAAAAAAATGAGAGAGAGAGAGAGAGAGAGAGAGAGAGAGAGAGAGAGAGAGGAAAAGGGTAGAAATTAACCTGACATATTAGCCAAATAGCACTGCACGTGTACAGTGCGCATCAGAAGCACACAAACTGTAAACTACTCTAAGGCACGTATAAATATATATATGGTTGAAGTGATATCAAATTTTAACGCTGAAGCTTGGTACTTGCGAACATTCTTATTTTCATAACGGCTAACAGTTCAATGCTATTCTACATTCGCATCAAAAAAGTTGATAAAAATTTTGCCAATGACAATTAAATAAAAGATATAGCTCAGAAGTAAAATGAAACCATACCGACATCTTTTTGGTATTGAAAAAAACTACTTTGTAAGTGGTATTTTACCAAGTTTCAAGGTGAAACATTCAGATTTTTTTATTATGCGCCTTTCTGATGATACCTCGGACATGCATACATACATACATACATACATACATACATACATACATACATACATACATACATACATACATACATACAGTGAAACCTTTCTAAACTGGTCCCTTTATAACTCAACGCCATATGCAGACTGTACAAATATTTTGGTATCAATATGGTTGTTTTAATACTAATTGAACCTCCAAATACTTAACACCTTTCTAAAACGGCAGAAAATGTTTGTCCCTATCTATCTATCTATCTAGTTATTGTCAAACCTGCTCTAAGGACCACCTGCATATATGGTCCGCCAATATATAAAACCTAGTGTCAGTGATTCCAACAATACACAAACCAATGCAAGTTTGTCTGTATATAACAGCTATCTACCTATAAATGCAACTTTAAGGTGGTCCTCTGAGTGTTTATTGCTTTTTGAGAGTTGCAGTTCAATTTCTTTTCGTAAAGTAAAACGTCGTTTAAAGTAAAACGTCAGTGAATATGACGTTTTTTAGTGTCATATATCCGCCAATGACGCCATTAATACAATATGTGAAGATACTGCATAATACGCATCATGATGTCACTGAATTAAAAGTCAGCTCTCACAGGAATTATAATGTACCGTAAAACCTCAAGGACCACACCATATATAAGACCACCCCACTGACACGACCACTGAAATATGTCTTACGAGACCCCTTGCTTGACTTTAAAATGTAGTTTCTGAAGACATGTTGTCTTTTAATGCATATTTTTCTTGAACATTTCAAGTGTGAAAACAAAATCAAATTTCCTGGTGAATTAAACAGGTTGTCCCTTGATGTATTCCTCTATGTCTTTATGCAAAAATACAGAAATAAAACCCCTCACAACATCGATAATTTTGCCTTCTAAATGGTATTTCGTGGAGAAAGACATTTGTAGTTGTAAAGGAGCATATACTTTTTCGAAAACACAATTGATTTAATCAGCAGGAGATTGTTTAGGTGACACGAAAATTACCCTCAACATTTAATATATTTAATAATAACACCTGTTATACGGTCTGAAAAGGTTTACTACCAAATAATTTGGAGGCGACTTGAGTATGCCATCTGTTTTAATGGATACTGACCCCAAAATAATAAATTTATCTCGGACATTTTAAAGCATATTAAGAATTGGTATGACAAATTATTTATTATCAGATAGAGAGAGAGAGAGAGAGAGAGAGAGAGAGAGAGAGAGAGAGAGAGAGAATATGTTCTTACCGCCACTAGTATTAATACTAGGGGAATCGTCGTACAAGTCATACCTAAAAATAAAAATATCCATTATGTGTGCTTGGACAGTATGCTTTTTGACTACCTGGCAGAATATTTAATTTCGTTTACAGACAAACAATGGCATTCGTATCGAGATTTTAAAGAAAATTATGAGAACAAATCTGATGGAAAAATTAAAGGAAGGTTTTGTCATGAAATATAGAAAAAGGCTCGTATGAATTAAAAACAAATGTTAAAAGGGGGAGATAGAACAAACTTTAATTTCATTTGTAGCATAAATTTTTGGTGATCTGTGCATGGTCGAGATGGTATGGGGGTTGGTGCTTGCAGGAAAGGCGATGGGTGCGGTAACCCGCGGATCCGGGTTAGAATCTCCGTAGAGTACGAATTAAAATTCTCTAACCTGTATGATAATATTATTTATTCGTATTTCAAAATTATGTTAATGTTATCAACCATTCTCCTGTAGAATCCAGGGATAGCACTTTCCGGTCTGTTTGGTGTATATTTGTAAATCTCTCTCTCTCTCTCTCTCTCTCTGTCTGTCTGTCTGTCTCTCTCTCTGTCTGTCTGTCTGTCTGTCTCTCTCTCTCTCTCTCTCTCTCTCTATATATATATATATATATAGATAGATATATATAATAAAGTTTGAACATTTTCAACGGAAATCTTAGACTTTATAGAAGATGTTATTCTAATGAATAGGCGCGGTTAACTCTCGGTTTTTGGCGATTCGTTAGGTTCTACGTTACAGGACTGGAAGCGTGAGTGCATTGACGCATCCGAGGGACGATTCTTTCCCGATTTCCTTCATTTCAAATACTACCAAAACTAAGCCAGCATTTGCGCCGTTATGGGAACTTTCAGTAAGTTGTTTGAGCCTGTTAGACAATCGTAGCAAACAACAGCAAAAACAATAACAACAACAGCAATACTACTACTATTACTACTAATAATAATACTACTAGCAATAATTTAGAAGCTTGAATAGTGCGATCTTTAGAGAAATATTACAAATATTATTAGAAATACTCTGAGAAATATTCGTTTAAAGCAGTAGCTGGTTCGTTCATTGGTTGGTTTTACAATGGCAATTTCGGGATTTTGTTTAGGTATACATGCCGAGGAAATGAATGTTAAGTTCTTTTCCCAAGGACACAGTGAGGTAGCCGACCTGGGTTGACCTGAGCAGCAATATTATATTACTCCAATTTTCTTTTTTTTTAATAATTAGGACTCATATATGAAGACATATGGAAACATATCCTAACTGCATTACAATTTTTATAACATGTTGTTTCCATACAAAAGGCGCTGCCTAAAATTTATATGATGCCACCCATAATCGTAACGCAACATAAAGATTCGGAAAACGTCTGATTCTTGTTTATTTGTCCATATTCTGATTGGTTGGCGTTGGCATATACATGATTTAAAAGGAACGAGGATCTTCAAGTGTATTTGGTTTATTTCAATGAAAGTATAATAAAAGAAGTTCATTCATGATTCAGAAATATTGAACAGCCTCTAAGATACAATAAAACGTATACATCACTTTCTGACCTTATTCCTAGTGTAACCCATATAACGTTTATCCCAGCGTAATTAAGAAAATAAACATATCACAGTATTGTTACTAATGAGTAATTGCTTTTCAAAAGAACACTATAAAAGATATGCTTTGCAGGTCTGCACTGCCTTTTATACGTTTTGACAGTTAATACTTACTTATTTTTGCGAAAACATTATATGCAATATGGTATCTGAGGCATATTGTGTGAAGTACTTGGATAGACCACACCATATTTATAACAGGTAATCTAGTTTTCAGAGACAAGAGTTTCTGTGGTATTCCGTGAGCTACAACTTTTCTACAAAATATTACGCTCTAATGAGAAAATTGGGAAAATGTATATTTGCTTATCATTTTGTCACGCGCTTAAAACGTATTCTGCACGTAATTTTGGCTTACTCCACGAGTAGTCATTGTATCCTTAACGGTAGGGTTATACCCTGTGTACACACAATTACCTTGTAAAGAGCATTGCGCGGTCGAAGTCGGTAGATGTTTCGAGCCAGTGTCATAGTCCCAGTTTAATAGATCCTCAAGATAGCGTATTGCTTCGATACATTTTATTCCGTTGACTATCCTCACATGGGAAACAGTGTGTGGAAAATCGCCTTTATTCTTTAAACAAAATGGAAACAAATATAAACGTTATAGTAATTCCGGAATATCAATTTCCCATTATGGGGAAAACTGGAGGAAAACAAATTGAAAACTATGTTGTATTTTTGTTGTAGTCATTTCCTAATTTAGTATTAATATGCGCACAAGGCTAGCCATATAATGATGAGGGCAAATATTAATACAAGAAAAACGTCTAATGTACGGAGAGAGACAAACAGAGAGAAAATAAAGAGAGAGAGAGAGAGAGAGAGAGAGAGAGAGAGAGAGAGATAGAGAGAGAGGGAGACTGTTGAAAAAGTCAGCTATTCTACATTACGTTTACATACCAAAAACTAGTTAGAAAGGAATCTTGCAGTATATGAAATATGCTTTGAACATAAACACATATCATATATATGTTATAAATCTTGCAGTATATGAAATATGCTTTGAACATAAACACAAATATTATATGGTATATATATATATGTTATAATGATATATGATATATATCACACACATATATATAAGATCTGTTCATTCATCTCATCATGCTCAGGCAATATATACAGATAAATATACTAAAACCAATCACTATTGTTTCCATACAAGAAAAGATATACCTGAGTGTATTATATATATATATATTATATATATGCAAGGTAATGCTACTTTGATATAGATATGTGCATTAGCTTGTAATGTCGCTAATGATACATGCATATAAAACTGAGTCTAAAGTCAATGGTTCAATTAAACCCAGAACATCTTCTAACTTGACATTTTTTAAGGCAATGATTTTTTCAATCCCATGTTGCAGTTTAAGACATCTTTGATATGATTCTAAACATAGTGTCTTTTTCGTACACTTCTTTTTAAAAATAACCTTTCTGTTGTTAATAGTATGGGGATCTTTTCACCAGCGTGCGTAATCAGTGATTAACGTACAGATGACGTAAGTTACGCAAACGACCTTGCATAAGCAGAATTTCCCGTTTCAATAACGTTCCGTAAACTACGCATTAACGTAAATACTTGCGTAACTTTAAGGCGGGCATTTACCTGGCGTAAGTTTGCGCAAAGAAAAAACGGCGACTTTTATTATATTTGGACTGAATCAAAAAAAAAATTCTAGACGAAGTTTGCGATGCCAACGTGTGTTCTGGGACCGAACACAGGTCCTCAATACTTTGGATAACCTAAGTTTAATATCAAGATATCGCTTTCCAAGAAACATCATGATAGATTTGGTGAGAGATGATATAGAGAGACCAACACTGAGATCTCATCCAGTACCTGCGCATATTCTGGTTTGTAAAAAGCAATATTGATTAATCAATTCAAAAGCCAATATGCCAATCGGAAATACCCTGCTAAAAATAGCCTTTACTTGCCAAATGAGAATCTGCTCGCTGGCAGGGGGCTACGGCGGGATAATTTTTTTAAAAAGACTACTCAGTATGCATCGTTTGTGTGTGAAAGAACAAGAAGTTAGAATTAAAAAATTAAAAGGATACTATTAATAATATCGCAAGAAACGTGCCAGTTGAATTAGCTTTTGATTTAAAGTTGTATACAATTCTAAAGTCTTTTAACTGTGCGTCTTGCGACTGTCAAAGTATTGTCTACTCTCTCAATAATTTTCTTTTCAATACACTGATTTATTATTACGTTAGAGGACTATATACAATTTCCCTGCATTTCCAAAAATACAATTTTGTCACAAAGATTCACACAGATATACTATAAACATCAATTTAATAAATAGCTTCATGAAGACCGCTGAAAGCTTTAACCAAGATGATTATTAATCTTCCAGCAATGCTTCCAAATGATTATTTAGTATTTACCAGCAATTAATAAACATTTCAAAATGTTCATTATGACATTGGTAGATGTGGACTGTAACCCAATTCTGGCTACCGATATGTGGTTTGAAAACACTTAATGAGTTCACTTCAACCTGTCTTGAAATATTTGAGGCTCAGTTTAGGGGCAATATAAACATGTGGTTCTCATATAGGTTCGTTTTCATTGTGCTATAATAATTTTATTATATTATTTCAGCGACATTCCAAATATCATTATAAATATAATTAAGTTTAAATGATAATTGGTTTCTATACGATTATAATAAAAATGGTTTATGTATATAATAGAGGGTAAATGTTAGAAGTTTACACTTCAAGATTATCTTTTTAACTTCCTGGACAATTTCAGCTTTAAAAAAAAAAAAAAAAAAAAAAAAGGTAAACAAATTTCAATATTAATTTTCAGTTTTTTAGTGTCCATCGTCTGTAGATGTAAGATAATCTCTTTCTTTAATAAAAAAAACCTTCTTAATAAATGTGAATATATATAGATAGATATATAGAATGCTGGAAAGGAAAATAACAGATAGATACTGATTGATGGACTGAATTGCGATGACCAGATATCATAATGTAAAATATTACAGACATACATACAGGCAGAAATGCTGATAACTTATAAATCTGTCTGTATATATGTCTCTTCTGGGTGAATCAGAGTGTGAGGATGGGATGGGGAGGTGAGGTTATTTCTTACATAAGGTACAACCTGTGTTATTACACTTTTTAAATCAAACAACTTGCTTTACTCCAGCTCTATTGACATTGTGTATCAGAGGGCAAATGTCATGTATTATTGTTATAATTGTCATTGCTGATGTTGTCGTAAGTGCAATGCAAATAATTCCAAAATATAATGTAATGTCTGATAAACATATAAATCATTATTATACAAATATATTTAGTTTATATTTAGTATTTCAAAATTTGATTAAATTTCTTAATTTTAAAATTATGATACAAAATATCAGCCATTATTACGCAGCATTCATTTTATTTTTATTTGAATTCATCATTGATCTGGTAAAAAAATATTATCACTTTAATATTTTAATTATTATTTTAGTTATTACTGATTATTTTCTTGGAATGTGTGGCATGTAATAAAAAAATGATAAAGTCTATATACACTTGCATTACATTTTTATGATTCAGAGAATGTTGTCACTGTAGTTTCGTATCCTTTATTTTAATTGTACTGGTTATAGCGGCTGGTATCTTGCATGTTGTATACAGTATAAATGTACCGACTTTAATATTTACCTGCGTGAGCATCTGCGTCACAACCATGCACTTTACGATGGATATTATGCTGTCCTTCTACTAAAAATAGCATTTCCTTAAGATTGCATTCGCCGTTAACGACTTTATTTTTTTCAAATTAAAATGTTTGCGCAGACAGAACTAGGTTTAGTTTGAAATTTGCAAGGATTAGAGAGATTAAATAATCCTCATCTAGACAGTAACTGTGGCAGGTAAATACTTTCGAAGACCGTAGGTGGGATACGATTCATAATGGACCGGAGCCAGACTATAATAAACAAACTTACGAACTGAAAAGTTTCGCCCAAATCTCCTTCTTTGTTTTCTGTTATTGCAGTGGTGTGGCTACCAACAAGCTTGTGATAGTTTTCTGTAATTTGTATGTTAAGCATTGAATTTCCCCCTCAGACCAATTACTAAAGTATATGTCAATTTGGTCACGCAGGCACATTTACTCATCTTAAATTAAATATTAATTGTTGTACTAAAATGTAATAGTAATCTAGATTAACCAAAGTCTATTAAATCCTGATTATTGAATGCTCTGCACCCTGTCATCAAGAAACTTCAAGACAAAAATTATTGATCGCTATGGATGTTTACAATGGTGGCCAGGTACTAAACTGGGTCAAGAAAAGAGCACGTCCGGTCTAATCCTCACACTATAAGGTAGGACGAATTTTTGATTAAACATGCGTAGCTTTCATTGTGACATCACAGCGCGCGACATTCAATCCGGTTTGTACTGGATCACACCTTTATTTTGACTTCGTCCAAAAATGTCCACGTACTATAACATTGAATTTTGCCTTTGTGTTTCTCGGGGCGTTTAAATAATGACCTTCCAAAGGAAGATGGATGTATGAGGATCCACGTAAAGTGAACAATCGCCATTTAAAGGTATGTGTAATCAAATACTAAAAAAACGGTACTCGTTACTGAAATAGTCGGTACTGAACGCATACATGACATGTATGGCTTTTACTATAGACCGTGAATCTTGCTCTGCCATTATTGTCGTATGTCAAGATGTTTTTGTCGTCTGTGAAGCTTTCATTCGTGCCGGAAGTTTAAATCACTACCTACGCCTTTCTTCTCTCCTGTCGCTGAAGAGCCACAGGATTAAGCCCTACGACAGGTGCGCAAGTTGCGACGATGTATCGGATTTACATTCACGTTCGAGAAACGCTCACTTTGCATAAGTTACAGTGGGCGTAACTTTTTCCTTGGTGTATGCAAGTTACGCCAGTGTTAGTGAAACGATCCCACTGTATCCAACCTATATAAGGTTTGTTCCGACTGTCGCTCAATCTAAAACTTATATTTTACACTGTTAAATTAATTCAGTAATGTGTACCAAAATCTTTCTATTTTAAGACATTCTCCCAAAATATGAGAGTATTTCCGAATTTATTTTTTTATCATTCAGTATACCATTTTTAGTGAAATAAACATTAGTAAGTAGTATCGTATGTAATTTTAGTAAAGAAAGTATTAGTACGTAATATCCTCTGTCAAGGACGTACTGGATTCCCGAATTCACAAAATTTCTTACCTTGAAAAATATAAATTTACAAAGGCTGACGCTGATTGATAAACTAGTATCTTCTATTTGTTTGTAGCGCAGGTTAACCTGTGACAAAATACAAATAAATTCTTTCACAATGTTTATAATTTACGATATCAACATGAAAATGTACAAAATATTGCTTTTTAAAATTATTCTCAGACGATGTATAAACATTACGTGCATAATTATGTAGGTGTGACAGAAAGAATGTTACATTTGTAAATAAAGATGAAATGTCTCCTAAACCGGACACTATCAATATTAAAAGTTTGGCCGTTTCATAGAGGTGGCCAATATATGAACGTCTGCTTAGTATTATAACTGCATTTTTGGGACAATTTTTTCCCCAAGTCATACAGAGCGACCTATTTACAGAGGTGGTCGGAAGAAAGAGGGACCTGTTTACAGAGGGGCATGCTCTGGGAAGCTTCTTTGTAATTACATCTCGAAAAATATAATAACGCCATTTGGCGGACTTTTCTTTAAAGAAATGCAATCAAGTGAGATGCATCCAAGTAACTCGAAAATCTTCCCTGTTTCGGCAACCAAGACGAAATTCTTTATGTCCTGTTGGTTTACACATTGTTCCATTCAAAATCATCATTTTGTTTTGAAATATATGTGGTATGTAAATGAGAGGAATGTTAATGTGTTCAGTGGTTAAGAATTCATTACTTACACCGTTCATAATGTGTGAGTAATATTCTCTTATCTTTTTTTTCACTTTACTACTTCTTGTCAGGGGATTGGAGAATTTTACCATTGATGAATATATGCAAGTAGAGATGAAATATATACTATATATATGTGTGCATGCTTTGTGCATGTGTGTGGTTTTGTGTATGACAACATTTACGTACAATATGCACAATAATTTGATAAATGATCTCAGTCTGAAGAAAAAAGTAACAGTAGTAAATTTACTTGCATAAAAATTGTATGCGTCTTGTTTGCAACTTGCATGACTTTTGCTACGCGATTCGGATTCGAGAGAATAGAAACTTGCAAAAAATATAGGATTTCAATTATCACAGTGGGTTCATCATTAATTATATCCTCGAATCGCAGTGCAAATTCTCAAATAAAATAGCACTTGAAATTCGCCGAAATTCCATAGGCCAGAAATTCTGTATTTGCGTATAAATAAAAACTCAAACATGAGACCTTCGTTATGTATGTATTTATTTACGCTAAGAACTTATTGATATATAGATGTCTAGATAAATGAATTGATATGTATGTTAGCATGCAAAGCGATGACTTACAAGTGCCATATTCCTGAATCTATCAGTACGGCGACCTTGACGTAGTAGACTTTCTTTATCTGGCGAGATTTATCTGTGTATATAATTTGCGATGAGAAAACATATTCATGTTATATTGTACCAGCCTTTAATAATAAATAGAAATATGTGTCATTTTTATACATTTAATGTAGAATACATTGCTGCAATAGTGTTTACGCTAGTTTCCATGTAAAATGTTATATTCTTCTATACTAAGGTATGTTCTCAGAAGGCATGTAATGCTTAAGAACATTAACGTTATCTTACCATCTTCATACGTGATAATATTTAACCATAACCGTTGTTTCTTTCACTATAACTGTTCTAACCTGTTGCCCCTCTATTATGTGAAGATGATACATTTCGGGATGATAACGTAACGTCTGAGCGAGTAAAATGGTTTTGTTTGTATTGTCCATTGAAATGTCGGAAAAGAGCTATAAGTTCTTGTTCTACTTCTTTCTCATTGACATTTGTTGCATCTGCAAGATGAGAATTTTTTTTATCAAACAATAGGATTGTGAAGTAAGTTTAATTTGATTTTCCTGCATTTTGTCATGGTCCTCTACCTTCAAACAAAGACAAAATCGAATAGGGATTGAAACATAGGTCCCTCGAGAGAGAAAAAAAGGGCTATGATCATAGTGATATTTCCATAATTTTTCCCGATATCATTTTTCTTATAAATCAAGAAGAAAAAAAAGTTCATTCAACCGTAATTGATACAGTTACATATAGCAATCATTGCTTAATTGAAATTATAACAGAGAAAAGATATTGCAAAATAAATAAATGATTTCACATTACTATATTAATGTATATATTGTTGCAAGACCAATTGTTAAAAAAGAATTGTACCATGAACTTTAAAAAAAAAATCAATATCTGAAAAAGTGAAGATGAAACACACCATGTATACTATTAAACGTGTTCAAAAAAGAAATTATAGCTTCGTGACTTTGCAGTAAAAAAAATAAACAAATAACGTTTCTACATATTATATGCTCCCAATATAATAAGATATTGCAAACCTTTATTTTCGACTGAATTTTCTCTTCAGATATATGCTTGATCCTGGAGAACATATCGTGTGCCAAGACCTGGAACTTCCAACAAGTTTCTTGATATGACATCGGTCTCCGCTGGTCGAAGGTCGTAACTACTGTCTCCTATTCGTATGTTTCCGTTCTAGAACACATATATGTATTTGTATATAATCAAAGAGATAAGTCAGATTGGGTTTCTCCTGTCTCTAGTTTTCCCTTGAATCATGTATACTTTCATTTTAAATATCAGTGGTGATGGTATGACTAGTAGAGGAAACAAGAATACCAATTATATAAATCCGGTTATATCTAGATTCATAACATTTGGTTATATGAGTACGTGCTACCGCATGCAAAGCGTGATAAACTAAAATATATATGAACGACTCTAGAAATAACGTATGAATCAATTGGTACCCTTTTTCTCTATGTTAATATGGTATCTACTCAGTATACAAGTTGATAAAACACTGTACTCTGTGTACTATTTCTATACTCCTCTTTATACCTAACGAAGTATGGATGTATAACAAGTATTAAGAGGTATTAAAAATATCGTGCTGGATAAAAATGGATAGACTAGCGGAGAAAATGCTTAAGAGAGTGAGAGCAATAGTACCTGCAAAAGTGGCTGAAATGCTGACTGAAAAGGGGGTTAATATATTTGCTAAATAGACACCCGAAGAATCACTGCCTAAACTATTATGCATAACTGAACCAATACCTAAAAAGTAGGATGTTTCCAAACGCAAAAAGGCAGCGTAAAATACATATCATATGCAAAATTGTTGGCTGACTATGCCATTAAAGATAGGGTTCATTTAAACCGCCAGGAGAAAGTGCACAAATCTGGTAAAGATGCTACAGATTTATTAGAAAACTACAACCTAACAAAAGAACAATACAATTTGATTATTTATTTTTGAGAGTCATACTTTGTTCCAAGCTGAAAGTGAACTAGTGCCGCAAGTAACGGCAACTATCGCCTAGCTTTCATGCATCAGCGCCCAAATCCAAACGGCCATGCTCAAAAAAGGATGGAACAAAGTCTATTGTAAGGACTCTAGGTGCACGGAACTATAAAAAGTTTAGCCCATCCACCCAACAACCAATCACGCCTCTGAAAACACTCGTCCTCGAGCGACCCAAGAAGCCATACTACTCTTGAAGCACAACTAATTACTGCACTAAAGTCGACCAATGAACCGATTTGTTTCAAATGTTCCCATGTAGTGTTAGAGAACCCTTCGATAGAAAAAAGTCTTTACGTATCAAGAGATTAGACCATCTAACACCTCACTCAAATTCAGCATAATCACTTAGCACATAACTTCTGTTCAAACAAATAATAATCCAGAGGAAAATAAATCCCGAAGCGCCACTCTTTATTTAATTAAACTTTGGGTGCAATGCCTGATGCAAGAAATTTTGGAACGGTTGAGGAATAAATAGGTCTGAATCGTAGATTCGCCACTTTACCTCAGACTATAGCTACAGCATAATCACTCGTTACTTAAAACTAGAGATAGCAAAATAATACAAAAAACTATATATGGGCCAAGCCAACATGAAATTGATTCCGCAAAATCTCAAGATTTTAAACCTACTACTGAGCTCTGATAGCAGGTCATCCTGTGGATTCGATCTCATATAGTACTGGTTGTGAGACTGTTTCTATACATAAATTGAAGTAAACCGACAGCTGTTCTATTCGGACACCACCCATACTTTGAATTTATGCCGTACAACGAGCAGTTCACACATTATTGGTCACACATCCAGGCACTTCCAGCTACCACGACGAAGAAATTTCTGTTAGAGAAGATCAATTCTTTATTGGCTGTATTCTAGTTATCCAATTAAACATTTGCATAATGTCAGCTCCCTACTACTGGCAGCCTCAGACATCGCATCTTTCTACCAAGATGACAAGTGTCCCCAACTAGGCCCTTTCCACACTAAACAGCGCTTAACATACTTCGTCGACTTCAAACAATATCAGCATATGTTTCATGCCCACATATACAATCTCTCTCACTCAAAAGAGCTAAGCAGCTGCTTTAGTAAGGACCAGAACTTACGATATCTAAATGATAGCATGGCATGCTCGTACCAAGATATCCGGTCAACAAGCGGTAAATTAGGAAACCTTACATATATTCCAGTGTCAATCATTTTCGTTGATTTCACCAAATTAAGCAGAAAGAGCGGAAATAAACCGTACTGCGTCTTTAGTATGGGCGCATCAAGTAACATGTTGTTTGTATGTCCTCCAGTTGCAGTGCGTACGATTTGACTATCTCAAAGTACGAAGGGAGCTGCTTTAGCTCAGTTGTTAGAGCGTCGGACTCGTAATTCAAGAGTCGCGGGTTCGATATCTGCCCACGCCAGCCAGGGTTGACTGCCTCAGTGTGTCCTTGGGCAAGGCATTTAGCCCTAATTTCCTCGGCATTATATACTTAATAATATGTCAAAGTACCGTTAAAACCAACAAAGCCAAACAAACAATCCAACCATCTAGATGTGCCATAATGATTCCAGAACGAACACCCCTGCACAAGTCAAAATTTCCTGAGAGTTTCATCATAACATCCCTTGCAAACCAACATAGCTGTGGTATCCCGCCAAACTGTCAGATCCCACCACGGCCACTAGAAATATTATTAGCCAAGGGTCTTATCAGAATATGACGGCCAGTAACGTAAAAAGAGAACCCATGATTTGCACGAGGACCAAGTGAATAAATGGTAATCAAAGATGAGTGAGTTGGCTTCCTGTCGGTGCTAATAAATCCAGCGTCGCTAGATAGCATTCGCTGTCGCTAGAGGGTTTTTATGCTATATAAATACAAGCTAATAGAATGTACATTGTCTTATTAAGACGGCAATCTTTGTCTATTCAAAATATGACCATATAGGTATCGAGACTCTAGCTTCAGATTTGTATATGGAACCCACTCCATATGAACCAAAATGATCTCACAAGCTGAACAGAATCACATATGAATCCTTCAACATCGATGGTATAGACATAATACATAAATAAACCAATATTATGTCTTAAGCATGACGTCGAGCTGGCCTTAAGCCTTCTGTCAATATTACGATAATAATCTTTATATGACTGCATACATGGCAAGCCCGTATTACTAATTTGCCTAACTTTCTACTCAATAAAAGTTCGCAGACAGTTCCTTCGGGCTTCATAAATAAGCGAAGGCCTCCATCTGTGCAAAATAGCGGGATGCAGAAGAAAAAATCTGATATGCTCAAGGCTAGCCATATAATTCGCTGAGAACGACCCAAACTTCTGCACTAGGAAGTATCATTTTATTCTTTAACGTAGCAATTCTAAAATGAAGGACCACCGGGCTGCAGCTCAGTAAGAATTTGGCTATCTGTAAATTTATAAAGCTTGCTTAGGCCTATGTTCAGCTCCCACAAGCACGATACTAAACATATTGTGAATCAGCGACGCACAACAAATCGTTTTGTTGGATTAAGAATTATCAATAATGACTTAGTATAACTATTAATGTCTACGGTGTGGTTGATTATTCGGTGTGAGAAATATGTTCTCAACATCAACACTTCATAATGAAACTAATAATAAACCCTATCTCTCGAATTTACAAATGACGACAGGAATATAAATAACTCAGACACCCAGGTTGTTACAATTGTTACGGAATCATACCTCTTTTTCCTTTATATAATGATTTAATTTATTAGTTTATGATCTCTGTTCTCAGTCTGAACTGCGGTTACCATATGAGTATACATACGACAACCTTTCGATCGATAAATGGTCACATGACTAATTGCGCGCGAAAAAGATGTCGACCTAGTTCTGTACTTTTAGAAATTAACATTGCAAGGTCACATTCCCATTCTGAATCAACATGATGTTTACTGGTTAAGAGTTTAAGAGCGTGAGAATGTAAACATTATGACGCATAACTTAGTTCCTGATTGGTTCGTAGAGAGTTGTATTATTTTGTAATACCATGTTATTAAAGACGGAGAATGGGTTTTTCAATTTGATTCTGCGCACTTAGTAAAGTATATATAGGAAATAGTCTTGTAATTATCATTCTGTTACAGTTACATAGAGAAGAGAGGTCATAATTGAATTTGCAGTTCAGTGTGGAATATATCTATATTTATTTGGAGATTCATCTAATATCTATACAGTACATTTAGGAATAAGTACTGTCTTCATCTGAATTATCATACAGTTCCGTGGAATTATCTGGAACATTTCTAATACTTGTGAGATTCCAGACTTACAAGGATTATTTGGATTTATTTAGAACTTATCAACATATTAGCACCGTGCAGGCTATTTCATTCGGAATACTACATCCGGATTATTTGAATTAACTTCCGGAAGTGAACTTTAAAACAATTTAGGACTTTTTAGGATATTCTATACTGTAAGTTATTTTTAATTCTTTCACTTTGATTGATTGTTAACTATTTTAATTCTTTTAATGCTTTAGAAAATTAAAGATTTGCATTTTAATCTTGAAAGCTTGTTTGTGTCTTTTATCTTGTTACATTACCCCTAGAGTCGTAACAAGATAAATTGGGGGATCGTCCGGGATTAGAAATTCTAATAATTTCGGGATCCGAATTTGAATATTTTGGAATTTAGATTTAATTAAATATTTTCGAAGTTTAATATTTCAGAGATTTTGATATTTTGGAAAGTTTTCTTTTGGGATTTGAATTTCATTGTTTGAAATTTTAGTGGTCTTTTGATTTCCAGACTAAGAAATAAAGAGAAACGAACAGGCTTTCATAATGACATCCAGAGTAGAGAGTTTCTTAGCTGATCCTACCCAGGAGAAATTTGAGTCCTTAAAGAAGGACGAATTACTTGAAATTGCTCAACATTATAGTCTGACTGAAGCGAAGGCTTCCATGTTAAAACAAGGTATTAGAAGAATCTTGATACAATATTTGGTACAAACAGGTATTTTTGAAGATTGGGTTTCAAGTGTTAAGAAAAATTCTCCGTCTAGTTTGGGAAAGAAATTACAGATAGCTAAGGACATAGAGATTGAAAAGTTCAAACTACAGCGGGAAATAATGCAGATGCAAGAAAGAAGGGAGGAAAGGGAAAAGATTAGGGAAAGGGAGGAAAGGGAAAAGATTAAGGAAAGGGAGAAAAAAGATAGGGAAAGGGAAATACAAAGGCAAGATAGGGAATTAAAAGATAAGGTAAGGGAAAGGGAAAGAAAAATAGAGAAGGAATTAAGAGATAGGGAGGATAAAGTAAGGGAAAATGAGATACGAGAGGGGGATAAATTAAATGAAATACAAGAGAGGGATAAAGTAAGAGATAGAGATAGAGAAATACAGAGGGAAATAAGAGAAAAAGAATTACGGGATAGGCAGGAAAGAAATGAAAATAGGGAACGGGAATTTAAATTAAGGGAATTATAATTGACCAGTTGAGGGCACTCTCATGACAATACGGATTCACATTTTAATATAGCCAAACATCTCAGATGTGTCCCACCTTTTAGAGAAAAGGAGATAGACAAATATTTTCTCAGTTTTGAGAAAATTGCCAAGATTCTGGAATGGCCAAAAGAGAAGTGGACCTCATTATTGCAGAGTGTGTTAACTGGGAAAGCTAGTGATGTCCATACTGCACTCTCATCTGAACAATCTGCTGATTATGAAGTGGTAAAAGAATATGTCTTGAGGGCTTATGAGTTGGTACCTAAAACTTATCGTCAGAATTTTAGAAATAGTCGAAAGGAAACTAATCAGACTCATGTAGAATTTGCTTGGGAAAAATAGCGTTCGTTTACGAGATGGTGTACGTCTAAGAAGGTTGATAAGGATTATGATAATCTTAAACAACTGGTGTTGATTGAGGAGTTCAAGAATTGTGTCAGCAATGACATTAGAGTATACCTTGAGGAGAAAGGGGTTGAAACCTTAGAGAAAGCAGCTTATGCAGCTGATGTATATTCTTCAATTCACAATGTTCGATTTGAAAATCGATTGTTCTCTCAACAAGCTTTTGTTAAGAAACCATTTCAGAATCCTTTGAGTAATTACGGACCTCAGGTTGATGTAACTGTAGAGAATCAAATTTCTGATAAGGAGTATTAGAAAACCTTACCTCATCCCACGTGTTCCTATTGTAGGATGAAAGGACACGTTATTTCTGATTGCTTTAGGTTGGAAACTAAGCAACGGAATTATAACAGAGCAGTTCCAAATGCTCTAGTTATTAAGAAGTCAAGGTCAGGGTCATTTATCAAGAATGATATTTGTTTGGAGGCTAGCTTACCTCAGTCTGATTTTATAATGAAGGATTACGAACCATTCATGTCGAAGGGTTTGGTGTCACTTGTTGGTGACTTGGGTACGACTACTCCTATCAAGATATTAAGAGACACAATAGCTTCTCAGAGTCTATTATTAGATAGTACTTTGCCGTTTTCTGAGAAGACTTCTACTAGTGAAAGTGTATTAATACAGGGGGTAGAATGTGGATATGTTAATGTCCCTCTTCATTGTGTTAATATGTCATCAGACTTAGTTTCGGGACCTGTGACCATTGGAGCAGTGGCTTCTTTGCCTATTAAGGGCATGCATTTATTACTAGGTAATGACAACCCGGGAGATAAGTTCGTGGTTAATCCATTTGTAACTAGTAAGCTTAGTATGGATCAACGAGTTGATCATATTGAAGTAGAAATCCCTGGTTAAATCCAGCTTGTGAAGTTACTAGAGCTATGGCAAAGTATGCTCTTGAGAATAATGTTGTTGAACAGGATGAATTTCCTTTAGCGGACACCTTTTTGGGTCAGGCTTTTCATGAGGTCACTTCTGCTCCTCAATCTAGTATTGATCATAGTGATACTCTTTCAACTACTACGTCTCATAAAGATAATCAGGGTGTAATAAGGCAAACACTAGTTGTCTTACAACAGGGGGATTCAGATATCTCCTGTTTGTTTTAAGGGGCTATGACTGAAACTGAAGCCACGCAAGAAGGTACTTGTTACTTCTTGTCACATGCCGATTGGTGGAAAGACTTAACTTCATTGATCACACTGAACTTGTAATCGTTGGCGTATTTCCGCCGAAAACAAAGACGGAGTATCTCCCATTATGAATTTCGTATGTGTCATGATATCCTTGTAATACTATCCCGCAGGTCTTCAGCAATGCATTGCTATGCAAGTAATGGTTTTTAAAAAAACAATACCGTCAAGAATATGCACCAGCTGAATGCTAAGGTGTACATCCTCATTAATAAAGAGGATTTTTATAAATTGTTCCCTTCTACCCCGAGTGAAGAAGTCACTATGTTGCTACACATATAAATGTTTGTTATTACCCACAACACTGCTTGCATCTTAAGGTTGTTTTCGGAGAAACGGAAGAACATCAAAGTTTAAGCAGTAATGAAGCTGACACTAAACTCTGTCTTATATTCTTTGTCTTTCTTCGATAACATTATAAACGGTCACGAGACATTGTTGTTAAGGGAGTTGTCTTGTCGATAATAACAATATTAACCATCTATTTGTATGTATAGTTTTCACTATTGTCTAACACAATAAGTGTCACAGAGATAACAATATATGGATACATAAAGGTATTTATCCATTTGTTGTTCTTTCTATCATTAATTCTATTTCATAATAATCAAACAATATTAGGTTGCCTATATACCAGAGTTATGGTTTTGATTTCCCAGCATGAATGGGCTTCACGTTCAATTGCTGCTTAAATCAAAATTACAACTCGAACATAGAGTAATTTAACAGATGTGTCATTTGTAAAAATAAAATCTACTAATTTATAGATGTGACAAATTTAGACTCTTTACACTAGGATGGGAAGAGTGTATACAGATGGAGTGAGGTGGGGTGGAATGACAGATATGAGTTGCCTGAGTAATCGATAAAGTAACAACAACAATATAATAGCTGATAATGTTTAAACTGTTCAATTTAATACACAATAAAAAAATTGAAAGATAACCTGAAGCTTTCGTCCTTGTACTAAGGACTTCATCAGCAGATGTTAACATCTGATTGTTAACATCACCCGAGGGAATAGTGAGCGATGTTAACAAATTGTCCCAGATATGCGGCAGATTTTAATGGCCCGCGTCCCTGTTTAGCGTTGGTTTTGTGAGCACGGATGTATGTAGGCTCTTTAACCCTTGCTCAAACCATGATTGTCTTCGATCTGAGATATTTACTGAGTCCCAATATACCGTATGGACCGGGCAATGTGTGGATGTGTCGTCTTACCTCAGACGAACTTGAACTTGGTCTTCTATGTTCGTTGAATCTCGCTTTCAATGTCCTTTCAGGTTTCCCAATGTAGTTGTGATGGCACTGACTGTCACCTTGTCCTTCACACTTTATGTGATAGATAGGTCCACACATATCTTTCTTATTAGACTTATCCTTTTGGTGAACAAGCATCTATCGTAGGGTCCGGTATTTTTTTAAAACACACATTAATTTTCTGTCGCTGAAACACGCATTTTGAGACATTCGGAAGTCCCTTTCACATAAGGTAGGATGATATTTCCTTTCGAGTCACTTTATTTTAGTTATTGGCAGACTCGTCCTGGTACTGTCACTTTCACTAGCCTTCAGCTTGTTGGTAACCTTCTTAATCGCCCAATCCGAATAATGACACCTCTTGAGGGTAGCATTGACATGATCGAGTTCTTGTTTTAAATATGTGGGGTCACATATCTGGGACAATCTGTTAACATCGCTCACTATTCACGCAGGTGATGTTGTATAAATCATTCTGCTGATGAAGTCATTAGTACAAGGACGAAAGCTTCAGGTTAGCTTCCAATTTATTTATTGTGTATGAAATTGAACAGTTTAAACATTATCAGCTATGAATACTACTACACAGTAAAGCTTTCACCAAAACAACAATATAACATTTATTTGGACGTTAGATTAAAAAAAGGAATGGATACATGTAGGTTTCAACGAGCTTCTGCACAAGTGAAAACGTTCCAAACAGGATGGTAGCACTATAAATATCAAATAAGCGAAAGTTATGGAAAGATCCCTCCCTTATGTTGTATGACCTGTAAACATCCTCGTGATGCACTTTTGCTCCCAGTTTGATTCCGCATTCACGTGTATTGTAATAAATAGCTTTTACTTTGCTTTACATGTTATTCAAATATTACATTCACATTTAAAAATGCATGCCTCAGGATTTTTGTAATGGCTCTCCATCAAATACTCATTTCTTTAACATAAGTCAAATTAATAAATGCTGCCATCTGAAAACACGTAATATAACTTATGGTATAAAAAGGTATACAGATTTTCCTCATTCTTCAGCAATACTAAATAGCTTTTACTTTGCTTTACATGTTATTCAAATATTACATTCACATTTAAAAATGCATGCCTTAGGATTTGTGTAATGGCTCTCCATCAAATACTCATTTCTTTAACATAAGTCAAATTAATAAATGCTGCCATCTGAAAACACGTAATATAACTTACCGTATAAAAAGGTATACAGATTTTCCTCATTCTTCAGCAATACTAAATAGCTTTTACTTTGCTTTACATGTTATTCAAATATTACATTCACATTTAAAAATGCATGCCTCAGGATTTGTGTAATGGCTCTCCATCAAATACTCATTTCTTTAACATAAGTCAAATTAATAAATGCTGCCATCTGAAAACACGTAATATAACTTACCGTATAAAAAGGTATACAGATTATCCACATTCTTCAGCAACACTCATGGTATAATTCCAATACATCAAAAGGTTTATATATGACATCAAACTGGTTTAACTAAAAGACGACACGTACCATGTTCCTATTTCTGCATTATATGGGATACGTGCGCCTTATTTGTTTCATATTCAAGTCTCCTTTTTCGTCCATTGCTTGGAATTTCCCATACAAGGGTTCGCACAGTTTACTTGGACTTTCTAATTTCACACAACGTACATCCAATTAATAATTATTATTATCTAAGATACATTGAAAAGTGATTAATACAAATTTACTCTAATCAAGTAGAATTAAGACAATCAACCTGATGAGGAAGTTTTGCTTACATTTTGGACACTCTGTACAGAATGAAGGGGAGCGGACGTGGATTTGAATCTTAGCGTTACAACTGTTCATTTGCCCCGATCATGAGAATATTCTGCACTTTCTGATCGAGTAGACAGAGTGAAACATGCTTGCTTAAAAGTCACCTCTGATGTCTTCATTAGTTCTTCTACGATTGTATGAATCTTTAAAATATGAAATGGCATTGCATCTATTATACATGTACCTTTATTTGTTTACCTTAAATATTTGTTTCAAACATTAAGCATATAGATAGTGCTCGATTTTAGCCTATGTTAACTGAAAGTTTGATCTATACTGTATGTTTCGAGAAGCAGAATAGAGTTATTTGATTGGAAGAGCAGCTCCCTATTAACAATAGCTAGCTCAGCATGAAAGCACCGTAAAAAACCAATCCTTATTAAATAGCTCTTTTCTAAACCGTGTCGACCCACTGTCACATTTTGTACTGTGGACTAGGGTCATTTGGCCTTTTTGCGAACAAACGATTACGTATTCTGTATTATCTTGTTATAGACGAGGGATTGCATGAAAATTAAAACAATATACGTTTTTTCACTTTGAAGCAAACAACTAATGCATAAAGAATGAAGGCAAGAAAGAAAGAAATTAAATGGTACATACATGCATGCATGAAAAGAGGGATAGAATGCTTAGGTATCATTTATTTTAGATTATATCTCTACCACATCCGCTACCAATGTTCCCCCGAATATTTTAGTCGTGTGCGAATCTGTTAGGTCTACTTATGTGAGAATGGACAATGGGGGCAGCTGAAATGTTGGGTACAAAGGAATGCTGCTTGAAAGATTTCCATCTAGGATGCAAGAAATGCGTGCATATTTTCAACTTATCTCCTCAAACAATTCGCGCAGAAATATGTGCAGATAAAGCAATTCGGAGAAAATATTGCATTATTAATAGTATCACAGCCATCTTTTTGACAAGGGAGGCGGAGGAGGTGTTAACATAATTTTGGCTGGGGAAAGTGCCTCCTTTGATCACAATAAAGTACTCAGTCATATATTAGAGTAAATTAAATTCCGATACAATTCATGTGGCAGTAATAATGTTTTTGTATGAGTCATTTAAAAGTCGGCAACGATATACTGGATTATGTATATAAACACATACGAATTCATGACAACAAGGATAGGGGACCCATGTTGTTTCATGTGAATACCCAAGGGTTTAATGTGTTAAAGTGGACATATTATCAGCACACCAAATGGCATTCACTAGCATTCTAGTCCTGAATTCTTGCCTGTGTCTACATATCGGGTCTGCTTATCCGAGATTGTATCGTGATGCACTATTCTATTGATAATATCGGGGCTAGCCTGGCCGTCATGTTGTCCTACAAGAGTTAAAGAATGTCTAGAAAGGTTGACTGAAAGATTTGTGTATTTGCATTAGATAAATAAAAACAACATAAACTAAACTAAATGCTATGTCTCTTTCAACATTCTTTATTGTATGGTACCTAATGTGTATTACTTTCTAGAAGATCAAGCAAATGGAGTACAAAACATTAGTCTATTCTACCACATATATATAGCACATTTACAGCAGATGTTTTGACGCAAATACACGTTAGTTATCCCTTGTCTATTTTGGAGGTAAAATACTATGAAAAGCACCTAGTGAAATAAGACACTGAACATGCCAAATTGTATGCATTGTGTAACAATAGACGAAACGGGTATTTTTGCGGTCAGACGTGAATTGAGTCTTTATTATGGATAAAAAAAGGCAAGTTAGAAAAATAAAATAATTGTCATCTGATCTCTTTTACATGAACGCAGACATGTCGTAGGTATATTCTACAAAACGTGCTTAGTTATTAAACTGTTTCAAATACCCGCCGTTTTGTTGACAAAACGTAATCAACACACAAAATGTGCAAAGGAAACCTTTCCTTGTTCTGAAAATGTTCAACTTAGTTGGATCTTAAATGAAGCTTCAAAGATAATTTAATGACAAATTAGAACAATTTAATATAAAACAAATCTCGATAATTTAAGAGAAAATTGCAGGACATCAGGTTCTTGTATTATTATCATACAAACTGAATAATATATTAAATCGTTTTGATAAACTATCTACAAAGTCTCTATCGCAAAATATATTTTTTAAAAAAATGACACAGAAGCAGCACATACGTCAATTTTTGTATATTTATTTAATTTTTTTTTTTGGGGGGGGGACTGAATTTTGAAATATACACCAAATCTTTTCATCCACAGTGACTTAGGTGGAATGTCAATGCAGGTAGTAATATATAGTATAATACTTAAGTTCTGGCTCAAATTACTAAATATCACGAGTTCTATTCCCAAAACAAAGCTCTAACATACAGTTATAATTGGGAGAACACCGTGAATGCTGGGCAAATCAAGTTCAAAATATATTGTTTTCACACGGAAAGGGAGAAGTTTGAGTAAATCAAGGGGTGTGTGATGAGAACCTCTTTTTTCATTATTTTTAATTAACTATGTAAAGATAGTTTTCTACAAGAAGTATATGGAGATTTAAATTCAATGGACATAGTACAGTTTTATAATTTGATCAGAAACGAATTGCTTTTTAATACTATATAGATTGTTTAAATTCCTCATACAGTATTATTATTATTATTATTATTTTTTTTTTTTTTTTTTTCAGACAGAACCCTGGGAATAACGCCTACAGGTAAAAAATATAACATTACTGGTATTGCTACACACCCTTCGTTCATGATTTCTTCGTAATTTCCTCTCTCTCTCTCTCTCATATTTTCACTTTCACTTGTTTTGCAATTCTGTTCTCAAACACAAATAAAGAGTTTGTACATGATACCAAATGTATGTGTAGCTTTACTCCTAAGAAATTATCAGTGTGATACACGATATAGGCCCAACATAGCAGGACGTGAAGTAGAAACAGGGTAAGGGAGACTATTTGTAGAAATAAATTTATGCTTCTTATAATTATTTAAACATTGTTATTGAGTAAATATCGCGTACCATCTGCACGTAAGGACAAACAAGAATTACATACATAAAAATGATATAAAGATGCCCTAGTAAAGGGAAACAATTGAGTAGCAAGACATTAAAAGGATTTAAATCTTGCTAGCTCCTCTGCATTATACATATGTACATAGGGATGATATGTACATAAATTTGAAACCGCAGAGTTTCCTGTTTCAACTCTCAAATTATGATAGCTATCCCTCTGATGACTTGCGACCTATGACCAAACATAAAAACAGCAAATGAAACCTTAACCTGGATCTTAATATAACCTTGACCTTGTATAAGAATCAGAAGGATAATTGTAGTTCATGAATAAAAAGGGCATAGTTTCCTGAATGGACAGTCCAAATATGACGGTTATGTCTCATTATGTGGTTAACAATTCATAGGAATCAACATAATATATTACACCCACACACCACAGCCGACGGTAAAATTACTACAAATCTAAAATTGACATTTTTTACCTCACATATCCTTGACTTGTAATGATTGACCTAGTGTGGTTATTTATAAACCTGGTCATAATCTAAACTCCAGTCTTCTTGAGATCTGAATTGTTTTAATGCTCGGTGAAATAGAACGGTCTCCATGCTATCCAGATGGTGCTGGTGGTGGTGGTGGTGTGTGTGTGTGTGTGTGTGTGTGTGTGTGTGTGTGTGCGCGCGCTCCCGCGCGTGTGTGTAACAAAAGGCACAATTACAAAGGTAGCAGCTTTGACCTCAGACAATCGGTCTCCAGAATTGATTCGGTAATTCTACCAATGATGCGTGATGCAAATTGTAAAATATATATTATACAGAAGACACTAATACATTTCACGTTCATATTTGTCCTTTGATCTAATACAGAGCTGCTGCTCTATCTCAAAAGTAATGCAACAAATTGGATAGGGGGAATCTTTAAAAACGTGACCATACCATGTGAAAACCAAAATTAAAATGTTAGTTATGTTGACCCTGATGTTTAACCTCTTGACACGAGAATTAACAAGGAGATTTATCTGCCAATGTATACATCACATGTGAAGTCTTATAAATATTTGATCCTTGAAACGTGACATTTCGAACAGAAAATCAAAATTGTACAATCTAGGCTCCGTTTCAATTTATATTTTACTACCTGACCTCAGAATCGGCAGGTGCCTCCCTTTTGTAGTCTCCCTATAAAGTTTGATAAAACTTAGGCCAAGGAATCTTGACTTAACCTGCAGAAAGAAACATTGCATTATAAACTCCAATGAACCAGACGTTGAACATACCAAACCCAAAATTAATTCAGTTCTCTCTTTAACAATGGCATATATCATATTTGAGAACAATAAGACAACAAACTAAAGCTCTATCGGGGAAAATACGTCGTCTATCAACTCTACCACGAACAGACGGATAATCGGTATAGCTATTAACTGCCTATACATTTGCTAAGAGGATACTGACCTTCAGCGAAAAGTTTTTAAAAACATATTTTTTGAAAACTTTTATAATTTCATCAGGGTCAGAGGGACTGTAATGGTGCGTAAATATGACAAAGAAGAGCTTCCTGATTATCCAGTTAAACTATCATAGATATCCCTTTCAGGATTTAGGAGCGCAGAATATATGGACATTCTGTAAAAAAAAAACATTAAGCAAGATGTTCCCGTGACCAACACCTTTACAAAACTGACAATATAAAGGAATTACAATGCTAGTCTATTCTATGGTTCACATACAAAATGTATCACACGAAGGTAAGAAACGATACAGAGAAACTATAACTACTACTTATTTAGGAATTTTAAACAACATTCATCAGGATCTGGGAGGGGGAGTCCACGCAAAGAGTGGTAGTTTCGTCGTGCTGAACGAACATTTTACTGATTTACTCGTCCAGATATGACAGCTATCCTTCTTAAGGTTTGTAATATACTGACATAGGAAAATATTGACCAAAAACGCAAGCAAGATTTTCTGGATGAATAAATAAAAGAGAAGTTTTAAAATCTTCTCTTCTCGCAAACTCCTCTGTCTCTTCCAATTATTAGATGGAAGAGGAATATAGAAGACAGAAGAAATACGGCGTTCATATACAGACTGGAACAGACGGAAGGCTTGCTTTCTCATACAATCTGATTGCCATAGAGAACAATAGTGCGTACTAAGCCTTAAATCAGAAAATATAGCTCAAAATGAAATAGCAAACTTCAGCTAAGATTGAGAATGCAGAAAACCAGTTCTGCGATCATTCGCTATCATATCAGCTGTGAAAAAAACAAACTATGGCAGCACATGTTATCATCATGTAATATGCGTTTCCTACATATCTGACTCCTGTTTGTTATCCCGGTTCCAGTAATTTACAAGATTGTAGGATCTACGTTATGTAAAAGAGGACAATGGCAGCCCTTTGAATTCGCTATTACCAAGCAGTGCTGCCTGAGAGAAGCAGAATCCACAATGTAAGAATATACATGTGTATTTTCAACTTTAAAAGCTGCATGCATACATAGGTACATTTTGTCTCAAGGGGGTATACTTCTGGATGATCGAGTGCTGTCTGTCATGACATTAAGGCACTGAATCGTACAATACTCTACTTTTGGATTTTCAAAGATTCAAAGGTGGGCAACGCCAACATTTACTACATATACAAGCACAGATTAATTAAGGTCAGCAAAGAAAGAGACCCATGGTGTTTCACGTAAATTCCTCACGGTTTAATTTATTAAGATGTACAAGATACTGCCAAGAAAGTGTTACTGCAGGTGATTTCATTCAAATGTAACTTTCTGAATGAGATACGATGTCGTTGTCCACATATGAATGACTTTATCCTGACATAGCACTAGTTTCTATTCGGTATCGGGGGTAGCCTGGACATCATGATGGTCTGCGAGAGTTAAACTTTGATTGAAGCTATATTTATTTTGCATGAGTTGAATAACAACAACATAAATTGAATTATATTCTAATACATTCTTCGTAGCAACATACTTATTGTGTATCACTTAATAGCTGTTAATACATGGATCATAAACATATTAGCATGCTCTAACACATACATAATAAACACATTTGTGCTACACAAAATACATGGTATTTATTGTGTAGGTAGATTTTCACGCAAATCAACTAATGAAACAAGACACCGAACATGTCAAATTTGATGGCATAATGCTCTGTTGTTCGTCACTAACTGGTTTGTTTTTTGTGAGTACGTGAGTGGCTAATCAGACCAATTTGTGCTTTGAACTGTATGTGGCACACTGGAAAGGAAATGCCACTTGGGTTTGCTTGACCAGTATAGGGGGTGCTGCAATTCTGAGATTTACGCTGCTCACCCCTCCATACTGCCTCCGCAATTCTCCTCTGTTCATTGTCTTTATCTTCAGTACGGATGAGACTCCGCCAGGCGGAGTATTCCGGTGTGTGATCTTCCCAAGACTCAGGGTCAATGTTGAAGTGTTTCAAGGATGGCTTGAGGGAATCTTTGAAGTGTTCCTTCTGACCACCCTGAGATCCCTTTCCCTCCTTCAGCTCACCGTAGAAGATCTCCTTTGGTAGTCGCTCGCATGACATCCTGGTGGCATGGCCTGATCATCTCAACTGTGATTGCATCAGCTGTGTGTGGATGCTTGGAAGTCCTGCCCGTGTGAGTAACATCAGTGTCTAGGATCATGTCACCATCAGTTTCTTTAGGCAGCCCATGTGAAAATGTTTCAGTTTCGCGTCTGTATAGCGTCTAGATTTTGCAAGCATACAGCAGGGTCGGAAACACACTGGTTTTGTAGACCTTCAGTTTGTTTCTATACTGATGCCTCTGCCCTCCCAAAGACCATACTTGCTTTGCGATTCTAGCGTTGGTTCATCATCGATGTGGACCGACGTGACAGTGTGTTGCCAATATAGGAGAACTTGTCCACTGCCACAAGGGTTTGGCCATTTACTGTGATGGTAGGTTCTATGTAAGGCTTTCCCGGTGCAGGTTGGTGCATAACCTATGTTTTCTTGATACTTGTTGTGAGATCGAAGTTGTCACAAACTAAAAAAACTGGTCCATGCTGTGTTGCATGTCAGACTTGGATCTGGAATTCAGGGAACAGTCGTCAGCAAAGAGGAGATCGCTAACCGTCACTTCCCGTACCTTTGTCTTCGCCTGTAGTCTCTTCAGCAGATTGATGAGTTTGCCGTCAGTCCGGTATCTGATGTCAATCCCAGTGTCATAGTCACGGAGCCACGGAAGGCATCAGTAAGCATACATAGAACGTTATACTGATTAGGGTTGGAGCCAACACACAGCATTGATTGACTCTATTTGGTAAATGGGAATGGGTCAGATGATTCGCCGTCGTCCACGACACAATCGAGCATGCCATCATGATGAACGTGTCTGGGCAACCATATTTTGCCATGATCTTCCAAAAGCCTTCACGGCTGACTGTGTCAAAGGCTACTGTCAGGTCAATGAATGTCGTGTATAGGTTGGAGTTCTGTTCATGGAATTTCTCCTGGAGTTGACGAGCTGCAAACACCATGTCTGTTGTCCCTCGTCCTTTGCTCAAGTAACAGAAACTCTCTGCCACGAGCCCTTGATTAATGTGATGTACAAGACGATTCAGCAGAATTCTGGCAAAGATGTTACCGGTTATTCACAGCAAGGAGATGCCCCGATGGTTCTCACATTATTGTATGTTGCCTTTCCGCTTGTACAAGTGGACGACGGATGCATCCTTGGATTCTGGGCTATAGTTCCCTGAGTCCACATGGACTGAAAGAGTTAAGTATGTTTCTGTGCCATGCGCAAGCCTCTGATGGTGTAACATCTGCTTCAGGTGCTTTGCTATTTGGCAGCAGGTTAATTGCTAATATAGTTTCAGTCAGCATTGTGGGGTCAGCAAGCGACATGTTTATTTCCATTTGGGGCAGTCGATCAATTATCTCATTGCTGATAGATGACTGTTGATTGAGGATGTTGTTGAAGTGTTCTGCCCAGCTCTCAATAATCTTTTCTTTGTCAGTAAGTAGCGTGGCGTTGTCAGCGCTCAGTATTGGATATGTTCATGGTGAATGTGGAGCGTAGATTGTCTTCAAAGCATCATATAAGTTCTTCATGTGATTCCTGTCTGCGTAGGACTGAATCTCATTCGTCCTATTGCTCAGCCATGAGTCTTGCATCTAACTGAGTTTGCATTGGACAGTCCTCTTTATATTGTTGCAGGCTGCCTTCTTAGATGATGAAGTGCTGTCTTCTAAATAGGCCTTCTGTAACAAATATTTCTCATTCAGAAGTCTCTGCATGGAAGTATCATTCTCATCAATCCAATCTTGATGTTTACGCATGGTGGGACTAAGGGTTTTGGGCGCAGTTGAGGATACAGAGTCTTGGCTGCACAATTCTTCGACAAATGCCTGTTTCACATTCTCCTGTTTCAGTTTGTCAACATTAAGCTTTTAGGACACTTTTTTGCCGTGTGGTCGTCTGCTAGGCTGAATCCGAATATTGAACTGGGAGACTATGAGCCTGTGGTCAGTTCAGCACTATGTGCTGCTCATAACCTTCGTCACACGGACATTTTGCCTGTCTCTTCTCCTGACGATGATGTTGTCAAAAAGATGCCAGTGCCTGGAGCTTGGGTGTATCCAAGACGTCTTTTTACGGTTTGGCAAGCGGAAAACTGTATTAGTGATAAGAAGGCCGTATGCAGCGCATTTCCTAAATATGACGAGTTAGTTGTTGTTGCATTTGCCAAAGCCATTTTTGACAATGACACCTGGCCAGGTCTGGGGATCTGTGCCAACTCTAGCATTAAAGTCAGCCGCTCCAGAAGAAGGTCTAACCAGCTCCTACTTTGATGAGTTGCTTAACGTACAATTACATATACAGAGTATACTTTTGGTCCGACGTGAACAAACCCTGATTTTATATAATGAAATTCAAGTTTGTTTGGTTTCAGATCTCTCTCACTTGGCCTTTTGTAGAATGTATACTTTCATTATTTCGGAAATATTTCATATACTCAAACATTCTACACAACTTGCTTAATTAATAGTCTTTTTTAAAATTCCCATAGTTTCTTAGGCTAGCCCGAGAAAATAGACTCACACAATATGATTTAGAAAGCTTATATCTTTCTCTAAAAATCATTAGACGGATTGCAGCTTCCAAAATTAATTGAATGACAAAAAAGAAATTTCAACATAAGACGATATATGAGTCATCATGGTATGCACGCTTCGTGAGAGAAATAATTTCTTAAAATATGTAGGCACTGACAACAAGTCAAACTTGCCGTGCTATTTCTATATCACTAAGAGGTGAGTACTTAAATGGATTTTATTTAAACATGGAACAAACACTGGTCTTCTGCATATGCTTGTATGGCTGTGGCTGAGGAATATAATACAAATTCAGTGCACATTAATGACTGTTACGTTGCGAAGAGCATTGCCCAAATTCCATACATAGATAGCAGTACTTCACAATGATGCTGACTGCAAAGTCCTAATTCTTTAGCAAATAAATTCATACTAACATAAATGCAAGTCTATAATCTTGTCCTGGGGTTTTAATCAAATCACAATCGTGAGGTGATGAACGCGAAATAACCAGTTATAGACCAATTCATCTGAGATAACGATCCAATTATGTACTTAGAACTTAAGAAAGTGATGCCTTATGATTTAACGTCAGGCTTTAAAGATGCACGCAAACGGACATTAAGTACCAACTTCCCGTCATATATGAAAATACCCACCTCCACTGCGGTTGTATTGATTTGGTAAACCTTCCATAGCATGATTATTGAATGATATACTAGTTTATAGCATTGGTAATGAAAGGTGTCAGTTACACAATTCATGTTACTTGTGATTTGCAAGACATATTGGCTTCGGTTAAGTATTTAGTGTGTAAGAACATTGTCTGTACTGCATAAAACACGGGAGTATATTCCATATGTTGATGAGCAATTCATTTTTAAGGAATATGATTTTTGACGATAAGGAACATGCTCTGTGAGTTTATTTCCAAGCTCTCTCTCTTTCTCTCTCATCTCAGAAAACAGTAGCTGTAGTAACTTGAGTTAGGTACGTTACTTTCAATAAAAGTCTGCACAGTAGGTTTAATAACATGGTATTTTGTATTTTAAAAGCGATATAATTTGGTCCAACCCCGCTAAAGAGCTATTAGTGTCTTAGAGGATACATTATCACCATTATGTTACATCAAGTAGTAGCAAGTAAAGAAAACTATTTGTATGAATAACGTTGCTTATTCTTGCGTTATTATTATGATTTGCGTTATTATTATTATTATTATTATTATTATTATTATTATTAATTCTGACGGAGAATTGGGCGTAATATCTGCAGGTAAACACTTGCATTACTTGAAAGTGACAACAAATTCAAAGCAATTGTATGTCTCAGCAACTCCTCTGCCTTATGGAGCTATATTTTCACATTAAAATAACATTGAATTTGCACGACCGCTAAAGGGATGGCAGGTACATACAATTGGGATGGCAGGTCTCCTGATTCTACCTCAAAATATGATAGTTATTCCCCTACCAATGTTTGAGACATGACTATACAGAAACACTTTAAGCGAAACAATTTATCTAGGCTTTCCATGACTTTGATCTTGCATGAGAGTCAGAGTCTCGGGTGGGGGGTGGGGTGGGGGTGGGGATACTGTGCATGATATAAAATGTCGGATCTTCTTTGTTTGAGAGTCCAAATGCGACAGTTGCTTCTCACAAGGTCTGTGGGATCTATGACCATACAGAACGTTAACCATCAGAAAAATGACAAATAACCCCTATCGACCGTAACTATTATGAACGTAAAGACAACATAATTGTATCTCAAAGTAGCATTGGCTTGTTTTTATTTTATCTGATATCATCATGCATAAAGCAAGTAAAGCTCTAAATTCCATTCACCTTGAAATTTGAATTGTTCATCCTTAATAAAACAAAAGGAACACAATGACATTCAAAGGGAGGTGTGCTTAACACAGCTTACAATTTCAATGCAAACAGCCTCTACCTTAGACGTATCTGCTCATAGAAATGGTTAGGAGACAATGCTCTCTGCAATTGTATTATATCTATGAAGTTTGATGAAAATCGGTTAA
Organism: Margaritifera margaritifera; assembly: GCA_029931535.1. Classification (NCBI taxonomy): domain Eukaryota; kingdom Metazoa; phylum Mollusca; class Bivalvia; order Unionida; family Margaritiferidae; genus Margaritifera; species Margaritifera margaritifera. Next base: position 38,188 of record JAQPZY010000522.1, on the reverse strand, counting down.
ATTTAAGTTAAGTTATTGTATGCGTGTTCACGTCCAGTGACCTTATCTTTTTCCCTGTTGATTGACGATTCGAAAGAGAGCTCATATAGAGCCTTAATTGCAATATTAGTTCAAGTAGCATTTGTTTCTCTGGACCCAAGAATGAATACGGCGGTGCCACTGCCATTGTGGCGCCTACCTACAAAGTCTGATGAATACTGGATTCAAGAAACGAAGTGTTTCGAACGGATACCAAACAAAATTACACTGTCAGCTCTGCTGATCTTGACTTTGCACAATTAGCCCCAGAACCTATACGGAATTCAACCTAACAAGGGGTGGTCTACTTATGACGTTTGCTGAAAATAAGAGCAAAGAATCATGAATAACCATGCAGAGAGCCAAAGTGCATATTCTTGTAAATATCTTTACAAGAGATTTCCCTTGGATGCGGGTTAGAGAGAGTATAGAGGTCATTTAATCGTATTAGGCATAGTTCGTGAACCTATAGTCCAAGTGAGATACCTATTCCCTCCAGTTTTTAAGACCAGTGACCATGTATAATAATAATAATAATAATAATAATAATAATAATAATAATAATGACTTAATAGGCCGCTTATTATTTTAAAAAGCTCTAAGCGCTTTACAACATAACGTTAACACATAAAGGCATAAAAAACAGTTTGCATACAGACAACGTATAAAAACATGAAACTATCTCACAAACAAAAAACATGTAACGACACACTTGTAATGCAAATTCTCAAATCAACTTAATCTTCTTAAGGCAGAAGGAGTGGGATGACAGTACATATAAAATATGTGCTTTACATATGAAAACTATATTTTAAAGGTTTGGAACTAATGACGATACGACTTTTCAATGACATGGATCATGCGTTGGGTACTCAGGAAGAATGGAAAGGTGAAGGCGATGAAATAGAAATTCCTACGGATTATGCCGTCCATATATGCTACCTTTATTATAAGGGTTTGCGATTTTGGCCACAAGACATATACTTTTTTATATCGGATACCTTGCTTATGGAAATATACTAAAATTGCTGAAAAGAGAAAATAGCAAATATCGAGAATATTGTGAATGTACAAATTTTTTTATTACATATTTCGCCATCAATGCAGTAGTCAAGAAAAGAAGTGACTGTTAAGTTTACTATCTTATAATATTCTACACGATTTAGGTGATTCGTATTCCATATCTTCTTGGTATTCTATCCAGACGACAGTCAAGCACACCGGCCACCAATAGAATGTATTCTCTTAAAGGGAACCGCCCAAAAGACTAATATTCTTGCAAACCAACTCTCCTGTAATAACCTTATCAACATACAATCACATTTTGTAAGGTGCACTAGGTCCACTTTGTCTTTTTGCAGATATGCGATTCTTTGTTCTATCCTCTTAAAGAAAAGGCTATCTACTATGTGAAAACCAAAACAAGGGTGTCTCTTTGTCCTTAAAAAGACATATTGGAGAAAGAAACCAAAAACAATGAACGAAAGGAAAGTTCATACATATATACATACACACATACATACACACATACATACGTACATACATACATACACACATACACACATACATACATACATACATACATACATACATACATACAAAATGGACATAACTTGTAGGCAAAATGTGTTTTAGTGTATATACTTACCACTACATCCCCGACTCTAGCCTGTGTTGCTGGTTCCAGTGGCCATCTACTGTACATTGGGAGGGGAAAGGGGAGAATTGTTAATTACTAGTGGAATTAATTTTACATGCCTGAATGGTAAAGTGCATACTTCCTTAATATCCTTTCTATGCATTCCAGTCTTTAAATATTCTTATGTCACATATATGTCATGTCTTTGTTGAATTAGACTGTTTTTCATCCTCCTCTGTGAATGCCACAATGCCACAAGTTGTTTTTGTTTCTTCCGGTTTTAATTTGTCTGGCACTAGTTTTGCAATCATGTCCAAGCTCTTTTAATACACCTGATTGCAATCAGTACATCCCTGAATGCTTTGTCCATAACCTTTGACTTATGATACAAATAAACCTTACTGGAATGTGTTTAAATGTTTCCATTGGCATGAATATATATATATATATATATATATATATATATATATATATATATATATATATATATATATATATATATATATATATATATATATTTGATGCATAACTCTAGTATAATTTGTAGTACGCAGTATCAATATATTGTGTACAGTACGATGACAATTTCAAAATCCCAAAAAACAAGATTCGGAACTTTACATTTATGCTGGTAATTGTGCAAATTTTCAGTTGCGTCATTTTCATACATTAGATATATTGAGTTGTCTACACTTTGGTTTCTATAAAAAAAATTAAGCATTATTTACAAATATATTTCTTCCCATTGTTTGCTTATTTGCCATAAAACAAATTTTGAAAAATCTTATATTCCAACATAATGATATATTTCGTCATAGCAGTTGGTATGGCTATCACTTCATGCAATATGAACATTATTTCAAAGTGTCTGACTTTCCCTATACCAGCTATTTTCATCGGCCGAATGTAGCTTATATCGTCTTTCATGTGATTGAACCTTCGATACAAGCCTTGTCGCTTAGCGGCAACATCTCCCCTTTCCTTTATAAGACTATCGAACTGACGTTCAATGCTGGAAATACGTTCCATTTTTAAATGATATTTATTGAACCAATGACTGTATCTCTCTAGATTGTATTTTGATAGCCTTCCTTGATTTTGGATGGAAATATTTAAATTGTCTCTATAGAGTGCAAGACACATTTGTTACCCGAATTTATTTTACGATTATACAAGTTTATTGTTCTTAACCCATTCAGGAAAACCTATATCTGATATTTCTCAAATCAGCTGGTATTTATTTATTTGCAGTGTTATATAATTCTACCGTAAATATGTACTGATGTAAATTTGTGCTAAAATAATCTCTAAGTCTGTTAGCTATGATTCTTTTTACATTTCATGTATGTATACATTGTAATTATTTTTGACTTTGAATGCGTTTTAAAGAAGCCTTCGGTTGTTTCTCACTTGCTTTGTATTTGTTAGGTTAAGTAAATGTGTATGAGCAAGATATAATGATATCAGTTGGTGTTTACTTTTAACATGTGTGCACTGTTTATGTGTGTTCATAAATCGTGGTTTTAGAGCATACTGACTGTTGAAACTAACATTAATTAATTTACTTTATGTGATGATACTTTCCTAAATCCCACCTAACTTATTTGTTCAGCAAAACGTTGTGTCAAGAATATTCGTCCCATGCCCTTTTTATAATAGGGCCAGATTAAGAACTAAATGTCACTGACCTGTAATTCTTCTAAGGCTCTATGGAAACAATTGAGATTATTGCTTTTTCGTACGTCTCACCAAACTCGATTTGCCAAACTCATCCCTACATTAGTTCCTAGAAAAACTTGTGTTGCAGTTAGTAAACACAAATTTAGTCTTTGTAGGCTATGCAAAGAGCTGAAGTCGTCAAATGCAAGCCCAAAGCCATTATCTTCACAGATCTTCAATACTGTATTTTGTATTCACCACAGGGACATACTCTGTGGGCTTCATGAGCAAAAATGGTGCAGTATAATTAAATATCTCAAACTATAATTAAACGCAATGCTGAAAATAACAAATAAAAAGTGACTTACATCTAGCTGTATTTACAAATTTAGGTTGACAATCTCTTTATAAATGTTAGCATCCTCTAGAAACAATTTCGTCCTTGTCGCTAAAGGACAAGCATGTTGCTCTGCAGCAACTCCATTTCAGACTTAACAAACAATGACTGAAGCCGTCCGTGTACAATACTACTATTGAATGTAAAAAGCCACATATGCATCAATATAGTGGCACCACTCGTTACCGAGCATAATCACGTGACATTTTATTTCTATTGGGTTGTATATCTTAGTACTCTTGTGTCATTATATATGTTAATCTCCTTAATGTTTATTCTTCTCTCCATCGATGGACAATGCAGAGAATACAATTTTGGTCAAAGAACTATAGTTTTGTTTAGATTGTTACGACCTTATGGCCTAAAAATATGTAACAGAAAAAATGAAGCCAATACAAATCAAGTAAAATCAATAAGCAATTTATGTCTAAACACTTACAGTGAAAATTCAAAAGGCGCTCACAATAACGTAATTAAAGTATAAATAATTCTAAGTGTCTAAAAATATAGAATGTTTCCAATGAATTCCAATAGTTCTGAATGTCCTATTGCACCACAAGTCTTGAATGTCCTAATGCACCACAAGACTTGAATGTCCCGAAGTATCACAATGATGTAATTCGGAATGTTTTGAATGACTTCACGTAAATTCCCAAAGGTCCTTACATCTATGAGCCTTTTAGTATTTCTAATGAATAGTTTAACTCAATAATTCCTCTCTCTGAACTATATCTAGTTTTTACAACTGGAACATCTGATTCTTAAAATAGCTTCTTGAGAGACTGATGTTTAGAACCCGAATAATATCTTGTTTACTAATTAGATATATATATATATATATATATATATATATATATATATATATATATATATATATATATATATATATATATATATATATATATATACCACATACATTAAAAATAAAATGACTTTTAAAGTGTTGATATAAAGCAATTTGATATACCAATACTGTTGATATATCAAATTGTGATCCGCCCATGGCGCAAGAATACGCATATTTAAACATGGTTAAACTGTGGTTATTGCTTCTATACTCTATAGATCAGTGATGAATTTCCACTTATTAGTCATTATTGACATAAGAAAGTAACGAGAACAAATCTTAATAATCGTCCTTTTCTATATGAATTAAACATGGTACACAATTTCATCGAAATCCCCTCTGCTTTCCCTTTATCTTTATCTCGCTCTCTCTCATGCATAAAGGACACACATACGTGAAAATCTATGGAGAAAGAGAAAAAAAAAATAATTTGAGCTGGATGAACGTGAACTTACACTAAGTAACCTACAAGAACCTGGGTCGTCTTAATGGTATGCTTACACTTTTCATGAGATTTATCTACAGTGTTCACAATACCAATGATACATAGTTGCAATAGCCTGTCGAAACTGAACGGTACATTTCTTGTTTAGGAGGCACACACATACTGTAATCTAATTAATGGTTTTTTTTTTTAAATATTAAAATGTCTGAAGGCCCCCCCCCCCTCTCTCTCTCCCTCTCTCTCACTGTGTTGGTTGTTCAGGCACAAGAATAATCGACCAACAGATAAATATAGGGATGGGCAATAAAACAATGTTAAAAAATCTTATGCTAAGTCTCCCTAAACTCATACCCCACCTCTCTCTCTGTCTCTCTCTGTCTCTCTGTCTGTCTGTCTCTCTCTCTATGTTGGTTGGTCTGACTCAGCATATCAGTTTATCAGTTTTACCATTGTGTATCTCTCTCTATATATATCTTTATATCTCTCTCTCTCTCTCTCTCTCTCTCTCTCTCTCGCTCTCAAACTGGACCATCATCCGTGAAAAAACGAGCGAAGTGGATTGTCGTCAGTCATGCGACGATATCTTTGGACCTATGAATGATGGTAAAATTTGCAGATAGACCGACCAACAGAAAGGGGAAAGAGAGAGGTGGAAAATAAAAACAATCTTATGGTCTCTAAAAATGTTGATTAAAACATAATAATAACGTAGATCAACTGTAAATAAATTTAAATGTTTTAATTACCTCTTGTTGGCTCGTCATTTAGCTTAGTATATATTCCACACTCGTTTCAATATACTTGACGGTGACTGAATGACTGCGCGTTCATTGTTCAAGAAGCTAACCATGCTCTGTTTGTCGTGCTCTACTTTCTTCACATAAACCATCTTTCATGTTTAAATCATAAGTGTGTCCTTTATTTATTGTAATCAATATGAATGAAACTAGAAGCTAAAAAGAAAAGAAAAGAAGCAACATATCAATTAGCCAAGAGAACTGTGAATAGCCGCAATAGGTACAGAACTACATTTTGTAGCAGACACACTGGGCAGGGATGTGAAGAGTTCACTCACTCCGTCAATACACAGTTTCCTGTAGTGAATCTTAACTCCGTTGGAAATGATATTATGTGTATTTGTATGTGATATAAATAAAATATATGTATAGTATGTACACAGTGGAAGTGTTTTAACTCGGCAAGACTCATTTCCTTTTACTGAAACATTTATACATCTCGTGGTATATTAATGATACAGGGTACATACTATACACATATTCTATATATATATATGTATATATATATATATATATATATATTCAATGCATGATGTTTACAAAAAGAACATAATCTGACTAAAGAACAACTTACTATCATGGATACATATTATAAATTCAATGTACATAACAATATTGATTTAGAAATATTCAAATATTTGGAGATCTTTTAATATAGGGTAAGAAGATGTTTAAACAGGTTCGAACTAGTTGACTTTGTTAGAAATTATATCAGTGTTCAAGAAATATTCTTGTATCGAGGTACAAGAACGTTTAAAACAATGGAACTGTTTTAACCAGTTGATTGTTGTAGGGCTTTGTTGGTGTTATATATGTGTTGTGGTGTAGGATTACGAGTATATTTAACCGGCTGGGGTTTTCAATGATTTATTAGTGTTTTATACAAGTCCTTATATAGAAGTACGAGAATGCTGAAACCAGTTTTAACCTTTTGATTGATGTCGATCAGTCATCAGACCTCCCATTACATTATTTCTAATCATGTCAATGGGTTTAAATTACATCACAATTTTATTGATGATGAACCCTAGACAATTGGTTATAGACCTATTCATCTGAGGTATGGATCCAATCATGTGTTAAGAACAGAAGAACATTATACCGTTTTACATACTGCCACACTATACAAATGTACGTAAACGGAGGGCACGTCCATACTACTACTATAGCAATCATATCGTAATTACGCACTCCCACGCGCAAGATTTGGGTCGGGTGTTTATATTTCCATACCAAGACTATACAAATATTGAATCGTTTGTACCATACGTAATGAATTGTTCCAGTAGCACAGTAAACCTCGATTGTGTTATTGTAATATACACTGGTTATTTATGCTTTGGATACAATACATATTGGGTTATTTGTATGTATGTAGTGTGCAACTTAAACATTATGCAATGCATTCGACATGGGGCATGCTCTGTTAGATGAGAGACAGTGTTCTTTGCGTTAGAAAACGATACTTCTCGTAAAATTACAGGATTTTTAAAGTTATATTTCTCTCTCTCTCTCTCTCTCTCTCTCTCTCTCTCTCTCTCTCTCTCTCTGTCTCTCTCTCTCATCTGTGTCAAGGAAACATCTAAAAGCTCAAGCTTCCACATGTGTAAAGCTTATGTTCAAGTGCCTCATGGTTTAATTCGAAATCTTTACACGAGGTTTTAATACGGTTACAAACTTCAAATTTTCGCGATATCACTGAGCACTCTCTATAAGTCCTTCTCACTCTCTTTTCTATATATATATATATATATATATATATATATATATATATATATATATATATATATATATATATCTTTAAAATATAAACATACGCTTGGTCATTAGTGAGCTAATTCATGTCCTCCACTTTCAATATACGTGACCACAACAGATTTACTATCAAGGATTCAGCATGACCCTCAAGGAACATCGTTCATTCGGCGCATTCAACTTATATAATTTCTTCTTCCCTTCTCAGTCCCCTCAAGCTCAACGTTATCCTACTCAAAACTCAAAAGAACAGAGTTATGTATATAAAACCAAACAACAATATAGTGCACCGCTCCTAAATAATTGGTAGTGTATTGTATCATGCATACACGGCTTAGTAGTACATTCCATAGCAGCATACCTAGAAAGAATGTTCTTAGGAACTGCGTTATATGTTCTAAATTGGTCTCCTTTTAATGTTTTCAGGCACAGACATGACTTTTACATCTACAGGTAACCGATATACTACTATTTTTTTTTATTTACACACAAAAACAAAACAAAACATTTAATGATGCTCTATTTAGGTGATTCAATTAACTTGACAAGAAAGCCAAATGAACTATGTGTCTCTGTTATTAATACTATAAAAAAATAATTTGATCTTAAATGAACTTGAGATTATCACTTGGCTTGACATTGCTATGCATAAACTAAAACAAATATTAAAAATGAGATTGAGATTGAATTGAGATTGAATTTGCTTCCCTTAATGAAGTTCAAGCCTCTCCAAGTTCCTCAGACCAAGGTGCATGTATGTTTTTGTTTGTGTAATACCAATAACAATTTCGGGTTAGCAACCTTGAGTTTAGACTTATCGGCTGCGAGACTGTATTAAAATATGCTACTGTATGTGTGTATTATGCCAATGAAGTTTGACACAAAATGTGTCAATATAAATTCGAGTATCTAATTGCTGATTCAATAGAGATCTCATCATTCTCAAGTGTATTGTAACTATAAACTTTAAAGACGAATATTTCTGGGAAACTTGAGGTACATGAACTGATTATGTAGAACTCAAAATTAGATTTTTAGTTTCAACGACGTTGATGTTAAACCTCTTAAACCCAACATGTAATAAGACTGTATGATTGCTAATGTGTAGGCTATCTACGCAGTCTAATGCAAATTGCATTCAGAAAACGTTTCGAACATATAGAAAAACGTACACTCTTGGCTCCATGAAACTGGAGTTTTTGTAGTCTATCCATGAAGTTTCGTAACAATTAGGCAAATAAAGTATCATATTCGACTCATCAATCCTTGATTTTGATTTTGATGTAGCAGCCCCAAATAAATACAATGCTGTCTCTACCAGTGAGAAGGACATATGAAAGGTTTGAGAAACAAGTCTAAGGCAAACTCAAATTATTAATATCCAGTTGCAGACAAGAGCAAATGGCTGCGGTCAAAAACAAAATACTTAATCATCAAGTGAGCTGTCCAAACCACCTATGTTCTTATAAATGTATTGCGATGTAATAAACCTATTATAAAACGGTCCTAATGTCGGATGTTCATTGGGGCCATTTGCTCCTGTTGCAAAGAAACGTTTCCATACTTGGCAGCATTGCCAATAGATTATACATAAATTTTAAACATGAGTGGATTTTTTTCCGTAAAAAAGAAGATATTGCTGAAAGTACGAAAATACTGAAAGAGAAAACGAAACGAAAATTCACAATTAAAGATGGATAGAGTTCAATAGGGAAATGTATTTCAGAGTTTGTATCTACCACTACATCCCCGACAACAACAACCCAGACACCTGCCTGTAATGACGGATCCAGTCGTGAGCAAGACTGTTGGATCCACTTATGTGTGAAGGGAGAATGGCAGGCCTTTCATTTTACTGCTACAAAGGAGTGCTGCTTGAAAGAATTCTACCCAAATTGTGAGAATTTATATATATATATATATATATATATATATATATATATATATATATATATATATATATATATATATATATGTGTGTGTGTGTGTGTATTATATGTATATTTGCAACTTACCTAAAATTTCATGTATGTATGTATATCTGTGTGTGTGTTTGTATGTGTGCATGTGAATGAATGTATGTACATTGAATGTGCGATGGAAATCCTTACAAGGGATTTCGATCTAAATAAAAACTTTAAATCTCTCTCTCTCTCGCTCTCTCCGAAATATCAATATATGCGTGATCATTAGTGATCTGAATTAAGTGTCTCACTTTCAGCAAACATCGTCTCAATAGATTTAATATCAAGGATTTAGTATGACGTTCAATGTATTTTGCCTGCAATTTCTTCTTTCTTCCCCTTTTTTCACTCACACATAATATAGCAGTCTACTTATAATGCAAATAATATAATGAGTTGTTATTATGTTGCATGATATAGAAACGGTATTGTAGTTTATGTAGTAATCGCGTGCAAAGCAATATTTTGTTTATAAATTGCGTTATAGCTACTTATTGTTATCCCATATGTTCTTTCAGGCAGAGAAGTTGGCTTTACATCGACAGGTAACCGAAATACTACTAGTACCTTTTTAAAAAAATAACGTGACACAATTTCACGACAAGAAATTTATCAGAAAATATGTCTCACCAACTCTTCCGTTTTATACAGATATATTTCACCTTCAAATCCCCCTGATTTTGCACTACGGTCACAGTGACAGGTAGTTCATAATCTTGAAAAGGCAAAGTCTTATTAGTCTGCCCTTAAAGTATGATAGCAATGGGACCTATTTATATTCAGATAACGTTAACCAAAAGCATCAACTTGACTTTCAGATGACCTTGACCTTGCATGGGGGTCACAGCAGAAATAGGGGTGCATGGATAAGAAAGAGAAACGCTTCTTCATTCGAGAGTCCAAATATAACAATTAGCTATCACATGTTTTGATTACTACGACATTACACAGTAAATAGCCAACCGAAGAACGGTTGATCACACGGACACACCGTTGTTATTTATATTGTGCAATAAACATAATTTCACCTCAAATAAACTTGAGGTTATGACTTGGCCGAACACCGCTACGCATAAACTAAGAAAGATATTAAATTGCAAATAACGCTGAGATTTGTTTTCCTAATGAAATACAAGGCTCCCCAAGTTCCTTAGACCAAGGTGTATGTATGTGTAACAGAATGTACAGTTTAGTGGTAGCAACCGTGACCTTAGACGTATCAGCTCCGATAATGGATTAAAAGCTGATACTGTCAGTCTGTAATATATCAATGAAGTTTATTAAAACATACGTCAATGTATGTTAAATTAATATACAGAAGCAAAGAATACATTTTTAGGTTCATTGATCTTGATTATGGCCTACTGATAACAGATTCAATAGAAAGCACTTCATCCGCAAGTGTAATGAAACCATAAACGTTATACACAAAGTTTTCTGGCAAACATGAGGCATCTGGACTTCTTAAACTGACCACCAAAATGACAATTTTCGTTTCTGCGACCCTGACATTAAACTTCTGAATCCAAACATCAATAAGACAGCATGAATGATAATGTGTAGGCCAGCTGCAAAGTCTTATATGAACTTACACTCTAGGCTCCATGAAACTTGAGCTTTCACAATAAAACCCTTGGGAAACTGCCCCTGCCTATGTATAGTCAACCTAAGAAGGTTCACGAAAACTTGGGGACGACATTCGCATTTTCAACTCCTGCTATCTTTACCTTGGACACCGCAGCCCCAAAAAACTATGATGCTGTCTCTACCAGTGGGTAGGGCAAACATAAGGCTGGAGAAACGATATTGAAATGGGCATTCGTGTTCAATCCACCGTCGAAATATGCCAGCTGTTCATCTAACGATTTTGGGATTTATGTACATACGTAAGATGTTAATCAAATGCGTAACCGATATTGTCTAATACATTAAACATTACTTCTGGGAAAAGTTACTATTCTGTTGAAGTTGCACCTTTCATCTAGAGCTGATAGCCACATATAGCTAACGTGACGGGAGCAGCCAGATACCCATTCAGATTTATTATTTTGAAAGGGGAAAATGCCTCTTCTTGCTTTTTAGTTTGAACGTTTTCTTCTGACGACTTCCTCTGTCTCTTTGCAATACAGGATTACAGAAAACAGTATAAATATGACTTCTACATACACACTGGCACAGATGAAAATATTACTCACTCATAGTCTAAGGTCCTTAGAGAAAATTGGTGAGTGTCAAGCCTTCCAAGATACACACTGAAAAAACAATATCAACATTTGGCAAGATTGTGAATTTACAACTTATTTAATCTAACTTTCTTCATCATTTCTACTGTTAAAAAACATTGTGACAGTGAAGGTTTCCATCTTGTAATACTGCGTGCAGGTTGTTGGTTAATTTGGTCTAGACTCCGTTTCTCGCTACTCAATGGTCTCTTATTCAGCTGCAGCCAAGAGCAAATCGAACCGGCAAAAAAAAACAACAAATGCTAAGGCATAAAGCGAACCGTTCAAATTGCCTATATCCTTGTAATTAAATCCTGCTGTAATAACACCGTTCACAAACAGTCATATGGTCTAATGGGCTCTAGGGCCAGTTCTGGTTTGAAAATAGATGTTTCCATACTTTGTCATTCTTGCAGAAAGATGTATATTAGATCAAAGTTAAAAATAGGGGGGAGGGGGTATTTTCTGCAAAAAGTATGAAAAATTGAAAATTGAAACGAAATGAAAGATCATAATACCTACATGAAAGGTGGATAGAGTTCATATGAAAAATTTATTTCAGAGTTTATATCTACCACTACACCTCCGACCACAACAACTCCGACTCCTGCCTGTGCTGATAGATCCAATCGTGAGAATGACTGTAGGATCCTTGTATGTGTGAACGGAGAATGGCAGGCCTTTGAATTCACTGCTACAAAGGAGTGTTGCATAAAAGAATTCCACCCAATGTGTGAGAATATATATTTATATATGTATTTTTTTGCAAAATATAATGCAGATATATATATATATATATATATATATATATATATATATATATATATATATATATATATGTGTGTGTGTGTGTCTGTACATAGTTGTGACTTCTTAACTTCACTTTCTCCTAATTCCATCCGCCATCTAATGAACATTGAGAGAAAGTGTGGTGATACATTGTCCACGAATATCGGATGGAATTCTGCATTTTTGAAATTTAAAATGCCGTCGTCATGGATAGCCCCTCTGTACATTTCAGTAATGGGATCATGATCACTCATCGCGACATTAAATACTTTTATATCACGTATATGACATGGTTTTGTTGAGTTATATTGGTTCTCATAACTATATGTTCTGTTTTTATCCCGGTCTTCTTTCATCATACACCATTATTCCGATCCTATTCAAACTGTTGTTTAACTCCATGAATGCATTCAGTATCTCTCTACATGATTGCTCTATGATATTTATGAATCGACTTAAGATACATACAAAGCCTGATGTAATATGTTTAAATGTTGCATTGCCCTTCGATATATTTCTTCGGTGCAGATCATTAGAACGATTTTATAGTAGGCAGTATTGATAACATGAGTTCTGCACGATAGTACTTTCGCATTAAGCAAAGATTTTGAACTTTTAAGTTCTGTTGATACGTCTTCTTTTACTTTTAGAACTGAGCCCTTTCCAAACGATATATATATATATTGAATTGCCTTCAATGGAACATAGTTCCTTATAGTCAGAAATAAATCACGCAATTATCGCATATATATTTATTCGCATCCTGTTTTCTCATGTCATAAGATCAATGTAGACAAATATTGTATTCCAACCTGATGATACATTCCGTCATACTAGCTGTTACGGACGTCTTTTCAAGCGAACATTTCAACGTGTCTGCCTTTCTCTATGCCAGCTATTTGAAAAGATTTGATGTACTTTACATAAGTCGACCTGTGGATGATGCTTCTAGAAGAGCCTTATCATGTTGCAGCAACGTCTTTGCCTTTCATGTACATTTAAAGGGATATCGACTTCAGGTTCAGCATTATGTTTAAACCTTCTGAACATTTTATTCTGCGATGGAAATCTGTACACAATATTTCGATATGAATTTAAACTTGAAATGTTGATGATCTCTAACTCTCTCTTTCTCTCTCTCTCTCTATCTATCTTTCTCTCTCTCACCTCTCTCCAAAATATCAATATAAGCGTGGTCAATAGTTATTCGAATCATTTTTCTCAGTTTCACTAAAGGTCGCCACAATGGACTTAGTATCAAAGATTCAGCACGATATTCGATGTACATTGTCTGCAACTTTTTTTCTTCCTCTTATTTTCTCTCACACACAATTGGCAGTCTACTCATGATGCAAATACTACAGCGATCTCTCCTAAAACTTGCTATTGCGGTGCACGGTACGTAAACTGAGTAGTAGTTATGTAATAATAGCATGAAAAACAAAGTTTTATTTAAGAATTGCGTTATTGCTACTGATAATCATCTTTTTTCATGCACAATAATGGGATTTACAGGTAGCCAAAATACTAGTATTACATTTAAGAAGAAAGAACGTAAAGTTATACAACTGATAAGACAAAAAATTCCTCGGAATTGTATGTCTCAACAGCTCCTCCGCTTTATGCAAATACTTTTTACATTTTCAGCACGCTTTGATTTTGCACGATGGTCACAATGATAGGTACTGCATACCCTTGGAAGGATATAGCTATTTTATTCTACCCTTAACGTATGATAATATTGGGACTTTATGGCCATTCGGATATCTTTTACCGAAAGCTCAACTAGGCTTTCAGATGACTTTGACCTTGCATGTGGCTTACAGGAGAAATAGTGTTGCATGGATAAGTAACGGATGAGCTTCCTCATTCGAGAATCCAAATATGACAATTACCTCTAGTAGGGTGTAATTCCTAGGACAGTACAAAACAGATACCTAACCGAAGAACGGCAGATAACATGCAACAACCGTTGCTATTAATATTGTAAAAACATAATTTCACCTTAGATAATCTTGAGGTTATGACTTTGATCTGACACCGTTATGCATAAACTAAGACAGATATTAAATTGAAATAATGCTGAGATTTACTTTGTTTCACTTAATGAAATACATAGTCGTTAAAGTTATTCAGACAAAATTGTATGTATGTTTTTGCATGTGTAACAGAAATTAAAATTTCGTGGTAGCAACCTTGACCTTTGACTGATCAGATCCGAGCATGAAGTAAAAGCTGCATCTGTCGGTGTGTATTATACCAATGAAGTTTGATACAAATTGAGTTAATGTAAGATAGGTTATTATACAGACACGGAAAATGCATTTTCACGTTCAGTGACTTTGACTTTTGACCTACTGACCGCAGATTTAATAGAGAGCTCATCATCTTCATCATCCTCTAGTGTAATGTAACTATAAAGTTCATGAACACAATTTCTGGCAAACTTGAGGTACGTGGTTTTATGATATCGATCCCAAAATTACAATTTCAGTTCCTACGAGCCTAACATTTGACGTCTGAACCTAACATGTAATAATTCTGTATGATTGGTATGTGTAGGCTATCTATGAAGTCTGATGAAAACTGGAATCAGAAACTTGACTTTTCAAACATATATGAAATACATACAGTTAAAAGATAGAGTTCATGTGGGAAATATATTACCTCAACACCTCTGATTACAACAACTCCAACTACTACCTGTGCTGATGGATCCAGTCGGGAACAAGACTCTATGATCAACTTATGTGTCAAAGGACAATGTCATCACACCTCCCATCAATATATTTCTTATCTTATTCATGGGGTTTAATTACATCCAAATGTGTTAGGTGATGAACTCTAGAAAATTAGTTATAGACCTATTCACCTGAGGTATGGATCCAATCATGTCTTATGAACCGAAGAAAAGTATGCCGTTTTACATACTGCCACACTATAAAAATGTACGTAAATGGAGGGCACGTCCATGCTACGTGCAATCAAATCGTAAAATAGTCACCCACCCCCACGCGCAAGATTTGGGTCAGGTGTTTATCCGTCCGTACCAAGACTATACAAATATATAATCGTTTGTACCATACGTAATGGTTCCAGTAGCACGGTAAGCTTCGCTTGTGCTTATCATAGTATGCAAAAGGTCATTAATGCTTTGGATACAATATATGATGGATTATATGTATGTAAGTAGTGTGCAACTTAAACATTATGCAATGCATTCGACATGGGTGTATGCTCCGTTAGATGAGAGACAGTGTTTCCTTAAAAAAGGATAATTTTAGTAAAAGGTACAGGATCTGTAAGGTTAGCTGCATGCTATTCCCATCTCTCTCTCTCGCTGTCTGTCTGTCTCTCTCTTCTATACGAAACAAACGTCTAAAAGCTTAAAAGCTCAAGCTTCCACGTGTGTAAATTTTCTGTTCAACTGCCTCAAGGTTTGATTCGAAATCTTTACACGAGCTTTCGATACGGTTACAAACTTCAAATTTTCGCGATATCACTGTGCACTCTATATAAGTTCCTCTCTCTCTCTCTCTCTCTGTCTCACTCTCTGTCTTTCTTCAAAATATCAACATACGCTTGATCATTGGTGAGCTAAATCGTGCCCTCCACTTTCAACTTTCAATATACTTGGCCACAACAGCTTTACTATCAAGGATTCAGCACGACCCTCAAAGAACATTGCTCATCTGGCGCATGCAGCTTCTGTAATTTCTTCTTTTTTCTAAGACACCTCTATCTCAACGTTATTCTACTCAAAGCTCAAAAGAACAGAGTTCTGTATCTAAAAACAAGCAACAATGTAGTGCACCCCTCATACAGAATTTGTAGTGTATTGCATCATACATAAAAGGCTTAGTAGTACATTTCATATCAGCATACCTAGCAAGAATGTTCTTAGGAATTGCGTTATATGTTCTATAATGGTCTCCTTTTGAATTTTTCAGGCACAGAAATGGGTTTTACATCTACAGGTAACCCATATACCACTATTTTGTTTATTTATTTATTTTTATTTACACAAAAAATAAACAATGCTCTATTTACGTGATGCAATTGACTTGACAAGAAAACGCAATGAATTATGTGTCGCACTAGCTCGCCAACCCAATACGGATATATTTTCATCTACAAACAACTGTCATGGTCACAGCAATGATAGTGCAATAATTTGGACGGGAAAGCTTTCTGCTTCTACCGTCTAATTATATATAAGACTTTACTGAAAGCTCAAACTAGATTTTCAGATAACTTGGACTTTGCATGTGGGTCATATGGAGAATAGTAGTGCATGGATAAGACAGAGAAGATCTCCCTAGTTTGACAGTCTATATTTAACAATTATCTCTCACGGGGTCTGGAACCTACCTCCATATAAAACCAATAGTCAACCGAAGAACGGATGGTCATTGCACCCGCCGCTATTATTAATACTATAAAATAAATATAATGAAACCTCAAACTACCTTGCGATTATCACTTGGCTTGACATTGCTATGCATAAACGAAGACAAATATTAAAAATGCTATACCCATGAGATTGAACTTGCTTCCCTTAATAAAGTACAAGCATCTAGAAGTTCCTCATACTAAGGTGCATGCATGGTTTTGTTTGTGTAACAGAAATAACAATTTCGTGGTAGCAGCCTTGACTTTAGACTTATCAGCTGCGAGGCTGGATTGTAATCTGCTGCTGTATGTGTGTATTATACCAATGAAGCTTGACAAAAAAATGCGTCCATATAAGTTCGATTATAATGCACAAACGAAGACCTTTGATTACGGATTCAAAAGAGAGCCCTTGATTCTCAAGTATATTGTAAATATAAATTTTATAGGCGAACATTTCTGGGAAACTTGGGGTGCATGGACTCATTATGTAAAACCCAAAATGACAATTTTAGTTCCAACGACGTTGATCTTTAACCTCTGAACCCACAATATAATAAGACTGTATGATTGCTAATGTGTAGGCTATCTGCGCAGTCTGATGCAAATTGGATTCAGAAATGTTTTCGAACATATAAAACAGTACACTCTTGGCTCCATGGAAATTATGTTTTTGCAGTCTATCTATGATGTTTCGTAAATATTAGGCAAATAATTTATCATATTCAACTCACGCTATCATTGATTTGTATGTAGCAGCCCCAAATAAATACAATGATGTCTCTAGCAGTGAGAAGGGCATATAAAAGGTTTGAGAAACAAGTCTACAGCAAACTCAAATTATAAATATCAAGTTGTAGAAAGAACAAATGGCTCCGGTCAAAAACAAAATACTTAATCATCAAGTGAGCTGTCCAAACCACCTATGTCCTTATAAATGGATCGCGCTGTAATAACTCTGTTCTCAAACGGTCATATTGTCTGATGTTAACTAGGGCCATTTGCTACTGTTGCAACGAAACGTTCTATACTTTGTCAGCATTGCAAAAAGAAGATAAATTACATCAAGTTTAAACATGGGGGGGGGGGGGTCCGTAAAACGAAGATATAGCCGAAAGTACGAAAATACTGAAAGAGAAAACGAAACGAAAGTTCATACTACTAAAGATGGAGAGAGCTAATATGGAAAATCTATTTCAGAGTTTATATCTACCACTACATCGCCGATCACAACAACCCCGACTCCTGCCTGTACTGACGGATCCAGTAGTGTGCAAGACTGTAGGATAAACTTATGTGTGAACGGAGTATGGCAGGCCTCTTTTTTTGCTGCTACAAAGGAGTGCTGCTTGAAAGAATTCCACCCAATGTGTGAGAATTTAGATTTATATTTGTATCTTATTGAAAACATAATGCATATATATATATATATATATATATATATATATATATATATATATATATATATATATATATATGTCTGGACATCGTTTCGACTTCTAGAGTTTGCTTCCTCCTAATTCCATCCGCCATCTACAAAACGTTGAGAGCAAAAATGATGATCTATTGTCCACGAATATAGGATGGAATTTTGCATTCTTGAAATTTGAAATGTCTTCGTCATGAACAGCCCCTCTATACATTCCAGTAATGGCATCAAGATCACTAATCACTACATTAAATCCTTTTATATCACATACATGGCATAGTTTTGTTATATTGGTTGTCATAACTATATGTCATTTTTTTCTGCAGGTTCTTTTTTCATCGTATACCATTATTCCGATCCTATCGAGACTGTGTAAAACTCACTCAATGCTTTCATTATCTCTCTAGATGATTGGTCCATAATATTTATGAATCGAAGTAAGATACACACAAAGCTTAAAGGAATATGTTTAGATGCTTGCATTTCCTTGGATATATTTCTTCGGTGCAAAGCATCAGAACAATTTTATAGTAGACAGTATTGATAACTTGAGTTCAGCACGATGATATTTACGGAAAAACAAAAACAAGATTCGGAACTTTTAAATTCTGTTGATCCGTCTCATTTTTACTTTCAGAACTGAGTCCTTTTCAAACGATATATATATATATATATATATATATATATATATATATATATATATATATATATATATATATATATATAATGAGTTGCTGTCAGAAATAAATTACTCAATTATCGCAAACATATTTCTTCCCATCCTGTGTTCCTATCTGTCATAAAATCAGTTTGGACAAATATTGTATTCCAACCAAATGGTACATTCCGTCATACTAGCTGTTAAAGAGGTCTTTTCAAGCAAACATTTCAATGTCTCTGCCTTTCTCTATGCCAGCTATTTTGAAATATTTAATGTAGTTTATATAAGTTGCACTGTGGATGGTGCTTTTAGACGAATCTTATAATCTTGCATCAACGTTTTTGCCTTTCAACATTTCATATACATTTAAAGGGATATCGACTTCACTTTAACAAAATATGTTAAAGACTTCCTGAAGATTTGATTGTGCGATGGAAACTTTACACAAGATTTAGATATGAATTTAAACTTGAAATCTTGATGATCTATCCTTCCTCCCCTCTCTCTTTCTCTCTTTCTCTCTCTCTCTCTCTCTCCAAAATATCAACATATGAGTGGACACTAGTTGTTCGAATCATGTTTCCCAGTTTCACTTAAGGTTGCCAGAATGGACTTAATATCAAGGATTCAGCACGATTTTCGATGTACATTGTCTACAATTTCTTGTTTCTTCCTCCTATTTTCTTTCACACATAATTGACAGTCTACTTATGATGCAAATACTACAGCGATCTCTCCTAAAATCTTGTTATCGTGGTGCACTGTACATACACAGTGTAGTAATTTAAATAGTAATAACATGAAAATCAAGATTTTGCTTAAGAATTACGTTATTTCGACTTACAATTATCGTTTTCATTTTCAGGCACAGTAATGGGCTTTACAGGTAACCAAATACTAGCATTACATATAAGAAAAAAGAACGTAAAGTTATACTATTGATACGACAAAAAAATTCCTCGAAATTGTATGTCTCAACAGCTCCTCCGCTTTATGCAGATATTTGTTCATCTTCAGCACGCTTTGATTTTGCATGACGGTCACAATGATAAGTAGTGCATACCCTTGGAAGGATAGAGCTTTCTTATTCTACCCTTAACGTATGATAATATTGGGACTTTATGGCCATTCGGAGAACTTTTACCGAAAGCTCAAACTAGGCTTTCAGATGACTTTGACCTTGCATGTGGCTTACAGGAGAAATAGTGTTGCATGAATATGAAACGGATGAGCTTCCTCATTCGAGAATCCAAATATAACAATTATCTCTAGCAGGGTGTAATTCCTACGACAGTACAAAACAAATACCTAACCGAAGAACGGCAGATAACCTGCACCAACCGTTGCTATTAATATTGTAAAAACACATAATTTCACCTTAATCTTGAGGTTAGGACTTGATCTGACATCGTTATGCATAAAACTAAGACAGATATTAAATTGCAATAATGCTGAGATTTACTTTGTTTCACTTAATGAAATACGTAGCTGTTGAATTTATTCAGATCAAGGTGTGTGTGTATGTTTTTGAACGTATAACATAAATGTCGTGGTAGCCACCTTGACCTTAGACTTATCAGATCCGAGAATGGAGTAAAAGCTGCATCTGTCGGTGTGTATTATACCAATGAAGTTTGATACAAATTAATATAGGTTATTATACAGACACGGATAATGCATTTTCTCATTCAGTGACTTTGGCCTTTGACCCACTGACTGCTAATTTAATAGAGAGTCCATCATCCTGATCTTCCTCTAGTGTAATATAACTATAAAGTACATGGACAAAATTTCTGACAAACTTGAGGTACGTGGACTTATTATGTCGACAGCAAAATGACAATATTAGTTCCGACGAGCCTAACCTTTGACGTCTAAACCTAACATGTAATAATTCTGTATGATTGCTATGTGTAGGTTATCTATGAAGTCTGATGAAAACTGAATCAGAAAATTGACTTTTCAAACATATATGAAATACATGCATTTAAAAGATAGAGTTCATGTGGGAGATGTATTGCAGAGTTCACAGTTACCACAACACCCCTGATGACAACAACTCCAACTACTACCTGTGCTGATGGATCCAGTCGGGAACAAGACTGTATGATCCACTTATGTGTCAATGGACAATGGCAGTTATTTGAATTCACTGCTACAAAGGAGTGCTGCTGGAAGGAATTCCATCCAAAGTGTGAGAATACATATGTATATTTGCAAATTATCAAAAATAGTCATGCATATATATATATATATATATATATATATATATATATATATATATATATATATATATATATATATATATATATATATACACTGGCTATTAGTTAAGGCCGTCAGTTCAAGTGAGCATGACCAGCTTTTCATAATATAATACTTCAACGTATTTGCCTTTCTATATTTCATATACATTTACAGGGATCTCGAGTTCATATTAGGCGTTTGGCATATATGGTATTTTCACCGAACATTTACTATCAATGTGAACCTGATCAATATATCTGATTGTGAGATGGAACTCTTTACTCGAGGTTTTTTATGGACTTACCCTTTAAATCTTGATGATGGCCTCACTCTCTCTCTCGTTCTCTATCTCTCTCTCTCTCGCGATAATAGATGTAATACTAAGATTTTGCATGACCTTCAAAGCACTTTCAGTCCCTATATTGTATACTCTCTTCTTTTCTCTCATTTAGTATGACATGCCACACAGAACGCTAAGAATAAAGTGGTCTGTTCAAAAATAAATTAATATGATGTATCCCTCATAAAGAGCAGTTGGTGTGTTGCACGATACTGAATCAGCTTAGTAGGACATGAATTAGCAGCATGAGAAGCAATAAAGTTTGACTGCGTTGTGTTTTCTTTCTTATAAGTATATCATATCATTCTTTTTCAGGTAGAGAAAGATTTACATCTACAGGTAACCAAAATACTAGTATTACTTTGTTCATAAAAACAATCTGACAATTATCTTAACAAGAAATTTCATATATATATATATATATATATATATATATATATATATATATATATATATATATATGTATATGTCTGTGTTTGTGTATGTGTGTGTGTGTGTGTTACTAGCTTCGCCGCTTTATACATATACATTTTCACCTGCAAAAATCTTTATTTGGCACAACGATGGTAGATTCATTCGCCTTAAAGAGATAGTTTCCCGATTCTACCCGCAAATTATGATAGCTTTGGGACATAATATTGTACAGAAACAACTTTAACCGAGATTTCCTCTTAGATTTTCATATGACCATAATTATGTATGAGGGTCACATGCAGTATATAATAGGAAAGAGCTCCCTCATTGGACTGTCTAAATATGAAAGATGTCTCTCACAAGATCTTGGACCTACGACAATACACACCATTCAGACGGAGGTGTATGAATGTGTTTGTATGTGCAACACAAATTACAATTGCATTGCTAGCAACATTGACCCTTAGACCTATCGGCTCAGATAATGGATTAAGAGCTGTTACGCTCCATATGTATTATACCTATAAAGTTTTATTATAATTTGATAGGTGTTCGTTAGGTTATTATACGGGAGCCAAGAATGCATTTTCATGTCCAGTGACATCGACATTGGGTCTATTGATTGCAGGCTCAAAAGGAAGTTTATCCTCCTCGTGTGTAATGTACGTATACATTTTATAAAAATAATCCCAGGAAAGTAAACTATTATGTAGAACCCAAAATTAGTTTTAGTTCAGGTGACCCTCACCTTTAGCCTCTGGATGCAAGGATAAACAAGGCTGTATCGCTTTGAACGCGTTGACTACCCGTGAAATCTGATGCAAATTGAATTCCGAAAAGGTGTCTTTTCGAAGGGTTTGAAACAGAATTACAATATCGGGGTTTATGGGTCTTTACAATTCTCCCTACCTATGTGTAGTCTAGATATGAAGAGTAGAACGATGAAACCTTGCTTATAGTCTTTTAATCAATTGTGATCTTGTCTTCGCACCTTGCATTCAAAAAAACTATCTAAGGGTTTACGTTTTACGCATATAAGAAATAAATATTAAACAAAACCGTAACCAACATTTTAATCTATCATATACTTTGTTTCTTGGAGAAACATTTAGCCATTATATGTGTACCTCTTGCCATAGAGCTGCTAACCACTTATAGCCAATATGACTAGATCTGTCTTTTGGTCAGTTCGATTTAGTATTCCGAAAGAAGAAGTCTATTCTTGTTGATCAATTTGACTGTGTTCTATTCTCATAAGCTCATAGATCGCTTTGAAATATCCGAATACAGATGCCTACAGCATCTGCATACACTCTGACAAATATAACATATTGCCCTCTCATAATGTCTAAGGTCCACAGACAACAATATTTGCAAACCAAGCCATTACTAAAACATAGCTCAGACTAAAATGTCGAAAATTCGGGATGATTTTGAATGTACATAGTTATGTATTATATCTTTCCCCATCATTGCAACTGTCAAACAACGATATGGCTCTGGATGTTCCATCTTGCAACTCTACGTCCGGGTTGGAGATCTATTCGGTCTAGGATACATAATGTGCTTTTATAGCAGTCGTTTCAATGCCGCATGTATGAAGGTATCATGAAAAACACTTAATGAAAGAAGATTTTGAATCTATGTGAGAACAGATGCATAATGGACAGATGTATACACACACACACACATATATATATATATATATATATATATATATATATATATATATATATATATGTACATATATATATATATATATATATATATATATATATATATATATATATATATATATATATATATATATATATATATTGTTACGACTCTATGGTCTAGAAAAATGTAACACAAAGAAAGTGAAACCAAGAATTCAAGTAAAAATCAAGAAGCAATTTATTTCTAGATAATTAAGATGAAAAATTAAAAAGAAACTTACAGTAATG
The DNA here is from genome assembly GCA_029931535.1 of Margaritifera margaritifera. NCBI lineage: Eukaryota > Metazoa > Mollusca > Bivalvia > Unionida > Margaritiferidae > Margaritifera > Margaritifera margaritifera. The sequence goes on along the minus strand of JAQPZY010000522.1, from coordinate 14,227 downwards.
TGTATTAATATCCAAATAATCCAATAAGAATTAGTGTCCTAATCACAATCCTAAATATAGAATGTTCCGAATTCACGGGTATCCTTGAATGTTGTGATATGCCAATGGTCTTTAAAGTCCTGATGTACTAGTAGTCTTTAATGTGCTGATGTCAAAATGAAGTACTCCAAAATATCTCTGAATAAGTTCACGTAAATTCCAAAATCATCAATTAAAAATCCAAGGTCCAAAAGTCTATGAGCACTGTTATAATCCAATGAATATTTTAAATAATTCCTCTCTTAGAATTTGGAATTACTTTTCACAACTGTAATAACTCTTTACAAGACTGATACAAATGTCGAAACTGAAAAACTGTCCACCAAACATGGTATATATATATTAAGATTGGTCACATGACAGAATGTTCTAGAATATGTGTCATCTTAATAGAATTTAACTTGTATGGACATGACTTTTTACACATAACTCTAAGGATTTTCCAGTTTTATCTGTAAACAAAATCAACCTTGACCTCAATTTCAGTAAACATTTTGTTTATCAAAACTACCCTTTAGCTCAAATCTGAAGTAAACAACCTAATTCAAGGACACTAGTTAAACATATTTTTCCTGATAAACAACATTAAGATTTAAGCAAATATTAAAGTCAAGAAACATTTATAATTTCCTAAAATATCTATAATATTATATAAAAATCATACATAACAATATATATATATATATATATATATATATATATATATATATATATATATATATATATATATATATATATATATATATATATAGACAGATAGACAGACAGACAGTGAAAGCGACCGAGAGACTGGAAATATTTGTAATCACATGTAAATGAAGCCCCTATTGTCGATATCAAATCTCGGGTTTTTAAAAGATCAATATCACTTAGTATTAAGGTAGACTATAGGCCAGAGATTCTAATATAAACTTATGCGTGCAATGACGGGGTGAAAATACCAAATATTAGAATCCTAGAATATTGGTCAACTGACAAGTGATAAATATATACGGTTCGAGTTAATGTTCCGAAAATGCTACTCAGCAGAACCTTACAACATGATTGTTGGCCCAAATTTGCATTTGCTAGTGAATTGTATGATAGATGTAAATCAGCCCATGACGGAGTGTTTTGATATAAGTTTCATGAATTTGTAAACATTCTGAGGTTGAATGATAAGAGTTTTATATCAGGAACGTTATATCTTTGTTCTTAACTTTATGATTTGGCTATTGTGTGCATACAAGAGCATATAGTGCCTCAAGAAAAACTACACTTTCTACAGAGAATAATCAGAGTATTTGTTTCTTTTGCGCGACCTTATAACATAATTCAAAAGTCAAAGGAAAAGTGTGGAGACTGATTCGTAATTCTTTTCGACATGTCAGATCCCTCGTTATGTTCAATTGCCAACGTTGGAAACCATACTCATTAGACCGAGGTGTAGGTAATAAAAAAGCCTTCAGCGTGGCTATTCTCATTATTGATAAATGATTTGTAATGTCCGTATTGGAGGCGAGAACATATGTTATACAAGGTGGTACCTTAAGCATCCCATGTGTTCTGCTAGCTGATGAAATATATCCCGCTATCCTCGTCATTTAATGACATAGGTATTTTGCTTTGAAACCTCCACTACTTTGCAACTACGATACGCCACTGAATGAGCATTATAGTCATATTTTCTGTTCAAAGAAAAGCTTCCCACAAAAAGCCTCTATCCCGCTTGATGATAAGCTGATTCCTATAGTTACATTAACACAATGTTCTCGGCTTATTCTTTACTCAGGCATTTCTAATATTGTTGCAGTGAAAAAGCAGGTGCAAAGGAAGGTCAGTATTGTATTCCTTTGTAAAGATAGGCATGGGACAGGATGGTATATATCCAATTAATAATGCTAAAATCTGGATAAAGATAGATTTTGCATGCTATGACATATATGGGTACAAATTGTAGTTAAAATTCACTCAATCACAGATATATGACCTGGACGTTTGCGAAAGGAAAGCTGCAAGAAAAGTTCAAAGTCTCAATCAGCAATCATCTAAAAAGACAAGAATAAAAAACCTTGGATTGTGGTCAGTTTAGGAATATGTAAATACAATCAAACTCGTTTTTTTTATTTTTCAAAGCTATCAGCATATAGAAATATGCATTAGCATTTAAAACTGTGTTCAAGACTATAATTCTTGATTTCCTGATGTCTCAGTGTAAGAGCACTGGATTTGTTAAAACACCAAGTTTGAGAATATTTCCATTTATTGGTGAAAACTCATTTTCCCGGGACTGAATATATTTAGAAGAGAAATTTTCCAACGGTTCACTATTTGGAAGAGAGCCTGTGGAGCCTATCCTAGAATCTAAACCCAAATATTTACATTATGTAAGCATACAAACTGATCTTCAACCACTCGCTGTATATAACATTGGAAATATTTCCCTGAAAACACTTGGACTGTTGCTGACATTGTATATTTGTTGGTGTGTTAAATTTATTTGAAGAATGAGGATCATTGTAAACTGTGAAAGATTAGTCGCAGACAGAGTCAACTATATTCGATTGTACCCAAATCTAAAACATGAATGCAATAATAATAATAATAATAATAATAATAATAATAATAATAATAATAATGGACTATATTAATATAGTAGATTCACACTGGTTTTTCGATCATGACGATGATACTTTACTTCACATCATGTTGTGTAAGAGAGTAGAACACTTTGCCTTTATAGATTACTATACATGGCAAATACGTGTTTGATGGCAGAAGGATTATGTTTGATGTACAGAAGAAATAAAATAAATGAACTAAAACATGCTATCTGCCAATACGCTTGCAGATTAGAATAGGTAAATAATTCCTGATATTACCTATATGTTGGCACTTTTTTAAGCATGTTATTCTTTACGTTTTTTTCTTCTTCTTATAATTTTCATTTGTGAGTTTTTTTTCTCTCGTATGGCTATAATAGCAATATATGTATATATGGTCTACGCAGCTGTTTCCATTTCTGGGATATTAATCTAACACTTGTTTCCATTTACTTGCTTACGTTCACGTATACGTGCATATATATATATATATATATATATATATATATATATATATATATATATATATATTTATATATATATCTACATACATTGAAAATCTACACATATGCACATGTTATTGCGTGTTCTAGATATAGTCTGTATATTATTGCTTCATGTTTAAAATACAGGAGTAGTATATAATAATTCTATTTCACATCAGATATATGTTAGATTGCATATAGTGTACGGTGTGCCGTATACTTATATTTAACTCGTTAAATTCATTTATTTTTTTTAAAAAGATTTTTGAAGATGAGACATATATTCTTGCATTTTCCGTGCTGTTTATACTGGTTATCATATTTTTAAAATTGAGGCAGAAAATAGATTCCTAATGCAGAGGTTTAATGACAATAATTGTACTTTTTGTATGTGTATTGATATTAATAGCGTGCTTCCTATTCCTGAAAATCATCTTACAGTTTCTAATGCTGTTATTTGATAATGAAAATGGCTAAATATAATCTCTCTGAAAGAGGAAAATAAAGTCAGTCAGACATACGTAAAAACATACAGACACACAAACATACCAAGATGAATATAACTCTTATTTAACATTTATTTCAGAGTTTACATCTCCGACCACAACATATCCGACTCCTGCCTGTGTTCCCGGTTCCAGTCGTGAACAAGATTGTAGGATCTTTCTATGCGAGCACAGACAATGGCAGGCCTTTGAATTCACCGCTACAAAAGAGTGCTGTTTGAAAGCATTCCATCCAAAATGTAAGAATATATGTGTATATTTTTAAACTTATAAAAGCCTTTCGGTCACGTTGGCCAACAAGCTTTGAATAAGTAGCAGAAAAGTTGAATGAATCATTGGTCGATATCCATCTGTTAAATAGAACAACAAAATCTCAACTTAATAATATCTACAAGACTACACAGATTGTCGTAATATCCCTATTGTGAATCACATTCAATAAACCGAAGCAACTGGATAACAAAAAATGTTAGCCTATTCTCTATCATATATAATTTACATTTATAGCAGAAGTGTATATTCAATATCAAATAAACATGGGTTTTATTTAAACCGAATATAGAAAATAAACACTACACCTTTTGCATATATTTCCAAGGCAGTAGCTAATGACTTGACGTCCAATGCAGTGCGCATGGATGACTTTATCATCAAATAAGATTCCTAATATATCCTACACTCTTGGTAGAGACCATGCTTTACAAAGCTCCATGACAGTAAAGTCCAAATTCTTTAGCAAGTAAACACATATTTTGATAGATGCGTACTTTCCTAATCGTGTTGCTGGTGTTTAGTTAGATCAAAGGTTCGAGGCGATGGAGTCGAAAAGATTGAATATAGACCCATTCACCTAATATAACAATCCAAATGTCCACATAGTACGGAAGAAAGCAATACCTATAGATATACCACAGGGCATGATAAATGCACTTAAACGGGCGACATGTCCCCAAATTATATCATATATCAAGTTATTCGGTCCGCATTGGTAGCGGCGCGATGGTCAACTTATCTTTGACTAACTATTGAAAGTAACAATAGTTCGTGACACACATAATGAGACTTTCCAATAAGGTAACTAACCATCTTATGGGTTTTGATATTATGTAGATTTTATACGCTTTGAATTAAAAACAAAATTGCTTCAATTAATTATGTATTATTTAATAAAAAACAACATACCTGCATTGCATTCAATATTGGAGAAAGATTCTTAAAATGGTGGACAATTCTTTCAAGGGAGGCGAATATTTAATGTTAGGGACATGATATGGGAATTTAGTCGCTTGCTCCCCCACCCCTTGTCTCTTTCTCTCTCTCCCATTGTTTCCCGTTATAGTTTCGTCAATGGTCGTCGACATCCCTGTAACACCTTAGAAATAAATGTTTATTTATGTTACATGCTTTCTACATTCATTGATACATATCTGCAATACTTTTGAGATGTATGTTAAACCATAAGATGCCGGACATTCACTCTGTGTGTGTGTGTGTGTGTGTGTGTGTGTGTGTGTGTGTGATAGAGAGAGAGAGTAGAAGGTGGGATGACACACATTCTTTAAGCTCCTGATTTTACGTGTAAATTCAGATATTGTCTCGATAACCGCCTGAAGATACTGGAGACTTTCTTGAAATTTTAAGCCGTACATTTTAGCTATATCCCCAATCTCCATATTCCTCTTTCTTTCTATATTCGCAACAATATAAATTTTGCAATTTATTCTTTCTCTTTATTTTATAACATTCACATTATGTACCCTTACCCAAAATAACCGAATGTTATAAATAAAACCAAAATATTGATGTATATCTCTCCTAAGTGTCATTGTGGTACATCATACAGGACCAATACAATAGTGTATATAGCAGTAGCAGGAGATGCAAGGATGTAGGATTTAAATTCTTCTTCTTCTTCTTCTTCTTCTTATTATTATTATTATTATTTCAGGCGCCATACTGGGCATAACATCTACAGGTAAACACAACTCTTCTGCTACTAAAAATGAGCTTCATGATTCTAACTGCGAAGAATGATACTTATTATTATTTTGTCACATATAACTATACAAACTTTAATCAAACCACCAACCAATATTTTCAAATAGCATTGGCCTTACACTTAAAAAGATTACTATTTTAGGGTTAGTTACCTTGGCCACAGATATATCACCCTCAGCATTACAAAAATTGGGTCAATGCAAATTAATTTATTATGAGAAACCAAGTAGAGAATTAGTATACAGCGACCGTGACCTTTTATATATTGATTGGAAATTAAACACCTTAACCGAAACCTTAATGAAGATTATTTAAATGACCTTGACCTTCTAAGGTGGTAAGAGGGAGAGTCGAATTACGTGAATATGAACGGGACGAGATTCTTATTTTACACTCCAGTCACGATAACTACCCATTCCAGTTTACGATCTCTGACCATACAGTAAATCTTCAACCCGGAACTTAACAAAGATTTCCAAATGACCTTGACCTTGCTCATGAGATAAGATGTGTGTGTGTGTGTGCAGATGAACATACAATGCTTACTGATTATATGGGCTACACATGAAATAATCTCTTCAAGGGTTAAAAGTATGGACCATACATAAAGTCTTAAACCAAACTGAACAAGATGTTTCAATGATACCGATCGTGCTATATGGCACATGGGGGGTTGGGGTCCATGGGGATGAAAGGTAAATGCCTACAGATTCCACAATCCAAGCATAATATATATCTCTATAAGGTATTGCGACTTATTATTATGCAAAAAGGTTGACCAAAACCGTAACCAAAACTATTAAGTAGGGTTGACCTTGCTTCAAGAACAATGTCAACCAATCTAATCTCCAAGTATGATCCGATTCTCTCAAGGTTTTTATAGTTGTGATCCTAAAACTTAACTAAGATTTTCAAATGAACTTGACCTCGTCTGATGAGGTATATAACTGGTGTGAGTGTATGGAAGCAAAAGACCAATGTTTGCTAATCATATGGTTTAAGTGTGAGAGCAATCACTCAAAGGGCTAGGGATCTAAGACCATAGAAAAAAAAAAAAACAAAACAAAAAAACAACAACTTGAATTAAATCTTAAGAATTGATGATGGCGACGACAACCGCTGTCAAAATGAATGAGTCCTGTTTTGCGCCTATGCTAAAATAGGCAAGACAAAGAGTAAGGAGTCAGTTGGTTACATTTGGCCTTTACATTGAATCAGTTTTTCCTTAGGTAATTGAATTGTCATTAAGGCAATGTGACAGTGTTGTATAATATCAAGAGAAGATACAATATTGAACAAAAACACAAAATCATATCAAATGTGATTTTTATGGAGGAAACGATAATACCGAACAATCAACCATTCGAATGTACGAGCTATATAGTAGATTATATACATGTATATGGACCCCGATATTAGCATTATTATCCTTCAAGTTATTGAATTACTGCTTGAACTATTGTTTATAAGTGATATAGAAATAATAAAAGTATTAAAATTATTTCATCAATATTTCGATGCTGCTACCGATGATACGTACCGCAAACTAGATAGTATATCATTCACACAGCAGTCGCAGAACAACTGACATCCACTTAAAAGCGCATGGTTAACTGTGACGCCATAAATATAACCCTCCAAAAAAGGAATATATTTTTGTCATAATTCTCTAACAATCATGTCATATGGCTATCAAGGTGTTTTTGTGCACTAATGCCACATGGACTATTTGAGAACGAAATATTCTGAAATATTCTGAACGAAATATTCTGAATTCTTTTCAAAAGAACGATACGTTTAGTGTTGTCTTTTACGTCACAGCAACATAAGTTGGTATTTAATGCCGCGGCAATTGGAGTCAAGTGCAGTTTCTACATGACACACCAGATTTGTCGACTCAGACTGATCCGATGATATTATTTGACCGGCACACTAATCACTACGCTATCACAGCTCCAGCCGCCATTAGTCGCCTCTTGCGTCATACAAAAGAGAGTACATGTCGTATTCTACAAGAGCTCAAAGAGTTTGAAAAGGACGGGAGATTGCGTGACAATTCAAACATAGGAGGTGGGGTTTTCTCTTTAAACAAAGAAAGAAAATTATAAAGATAAAACGTACACGGTAGATAGATACAAATATGGATAAAACGCTTACGAATCATTTTTTTAGTCTTTAGGTCTTCTACCACATCGCCGACTCCTGACTGTTCTTCCATTACTAGTCGTGTACAAGACTGTGGGGTCTACTTATGTGAGAACGAACAATGGCAGCTTTTTGAATTCTTTGCTACAAAAGAGTGCTGCTTGAGAGAATTCCATCCGAAATGTAAGAATATACGTGTATATGTTCGACGTATCTTATAAAATGTTCATGTATAAATATGCACATCGTTTGGATTCTAAGACTACTTTGCATTCTACTGACTCGTCTACCATCCCTGAAAGTAGGATATATATATATATATATATATATATATATATATATATATATATATATATATATATATATATATATATAATCAATGCGAGAAGTTGAAGCCAATACAATACAAAAATGTTATGTTAGCCGATTCTAACACCTCCGATTTAAAAATTAAATTTACGGAATAATTTCGGTTACACGTGCATGAAGATTCCATAGAGAACCTTAAATGAAAACAAAAGTACTATCATCTGGTATTTTTCTATAAGTGTGCAGACTTTTGATTTTTCCTAAATAGTATATACACTCTGAAATTTTACTAAATGTGCTTTAGTCTCAACCAGTTTGAAATTCACATCGTTTTCTGGGCAAGACAAAACAGACGCAGGTATGTATTTTGAAAAGCTCTCCTCGGAAAATCATCAACTTAGTCGGATTCAGCTTCCAACAATAATGGTAAAAATCAAAACAATTTCAGCACAAGTGACAATTTACGCAAAAACTGCTAAACATCCGGTAATCTAGTGATTAACTTGTAAACGGGGATTATCGGAAGATGATCTATATATTATCATCGTCATATACAGGTCCAAGGAATACATATAATGCTTAAAATTGAATCTTTTGACCACATATCAAATATATGTTTTCAATCGGTTGAAAACAAGATCGGTAATGTTACTTTAATTTCATTGGTATAAAACAAAACTGTCACCTTAGTTTTATTTCGCTGAGCTTTGAGCATTTAACTGAATTTTATTGAACCAGAATCCAGGAATCTGGCATATATTCCCATGGAAGTGGCTGATCACTCGATTGGCACACTAATGCGCATGGATGAATGTGAAGTCATAATGTAGATTCCAGACATGTCCCATACTACGTGTAAATAACAATAGTCCACAATACTGCCTGGCAACAAAGTCTCAATTCTTAAGCAAGCAAATCCATATTATGACAGATACGCAATTATATAATCTTGTCCCTTGGGTTTTTATAGAACCAAAGTTAGAGATAATAAACCCAAAATTATAAAGTATGGACTTATGCACCGTATGTAACAATACAATTGTGTTCTTGGAATGGAAGAAAATTATACTTATTGAAATATTCCATGGTCACACACGAACCTGGACGCTCACGCTTCCACTTATGTAAACTAAGTTAAATCCTTCATGACCTTGGTATGAGGGTGGAATAATCAACGTTACGTAGTAGAACTATCAAAATAAATATTTTCTAATATAGGTCATGACAGGTTACAGTAATACAAATGACTTTGTTTTGGTTTTCATAATACATACATTACTGTTTTTTTTAATTCAAGACATAATGGCTTCAGTTAAGTAACTAATGCATAATACTATTTATATACAAATGTTTTTATCTACAATGCATTCAACAAGGAAGGATAATCCATAAGATGATGGACCATTCAATCGATGGAGACTATTATTTTAGAGTGGGAACATAATGTGGGACTTTGTATGCTCTCACACTCTCTCTCTCTCTCTCTCTCTCTCTCTCTCGTAAAATGACAACAACAAAGGTTTGGACGCTCATGCTTCCACATGTGCACATTCAGTAAATATATGTATGACATTCGGTTCCACTAATTTTTATAATATTCTGAATATATAATTTTGTAAAAATGTGTTTTTAACAGGAGGCATAAATATGGTTTGAATTTTTTTTTCTTGACAACGTCACTACTCTTCCCCCATCTCTCTCTCTCTCTCTCTCTCTCTCTCTCTCTCTCTCTCTCTCTCTCTCTCTCTCTCTCTCTCTCAGTAGAACAAATGGCCACACAAAACCTGGATGCCTATGCTACATATGTAAATTCAATTCATTTAGTTTGACCGTCGGAAGATATAATTTTGCAATCGATTCATTTTTAGCCTGGTATATCGTTAATGTTCTTCTTTTTAATTTTAATTTTGACAATGGTATTCTGTCTCCATCTCTCTGTCTGTCTGTCTGTCTCTGTCTATCTCTCTCTCTTAATACTAGCCACATACACGATGTGATTAGTGAGCGGAATCATGTCTACCACCTGTAATAAGTCTCCACAATGTATATAGTTTCAAACATTAGGCATCCGTTTCAAAGTATTTGCTTACATTCAGCGTATGTAATTTCTTCTTTATCTTTCTGTATTCAAACATTAGGCATCCGTTTCAAAGTATTTGCTTACATTCAGCGTATGTAATTTCTTCTTTATCTTTCTGTATTCAAACATTAGGCATCCGTTTCAAATATTTGGTTACATTCAGCGCATGTAATTTCTTCTTTATCTTTCTGTATTCAAACATTAGGCATCCGTTTCAAAGTATTTGCTTACATTCAGCGTGTGTAATTTCTTCTTTATCTTTCTGTATTCAAACATTAGGCATCCGTTTCAAAGTATTTGGTTGCATTCAGCGTATGTAATTTCTTCTTTATCTTTCTGTATTCAAACATTAGGCATCCGTTTCAAAGTATTTACTTACATTCAGCGTATGTAATTTCTTCTTTATCTTTCTGTATTCAAACATTAGGCATCCGTTTCAAAGTATTTGCTTACATTCAGCGTATGTAATTTCTTCTTTATCTTTCTGTATTCAAACATTAGGCATCCGTTTCAAAGTATTTGCTTACATTCAGCGTATGTAATTTCTTCTTTATCTTTCTGTATTCAAACATTAGGCATCCGTTTCAAAGTATTTGCTTATATTCAGCGTATGTAATTTCTTCTTTATCTTTCTGTATTCTCAGTTTCACTTGATCTGTTTTGTACGTATGTCGTACATGTATAAGTAGCAGCGAACGCAAGTTTAGTTGTAGGAATTACGTAATTTATATGTGTAATGATCTCAATATTATTACTAGTTTTATTTTCATTATTATACTTATTATTATTATTATTATTATTATTATTATTATTATTTCAGGTACAGCGCTGGGCATAACACCTCCAGGTAAATGAAATTCAAATATTCTTAAAAACAAGTTTAGAGCAATTAACAAGAAATTCCAAGGAATTTTATGTCTAGCCTGCCCATCTACTAGCTACAGCTATATTTTCACTTTCAAATGACCTTGACTAGGCATGATGGTCAAAGGCTACATGTGTTTCACAGGGCAGATTTTCCTGATCATACTGGTCTTTTATGCTAAGTATTACAAATGTTAAATTAATGTATTTATTGCCTAAAAAAATTGACCTGTACTGATTTAACCGGATATCGTTATACATAAACCAAGTCATAATCTAAACTATAGTAATCGAAAGCTTTGACTTTTTAAAAATTAGTTGAACTAGAAATCTCCAAATGCTATTCAGCGTGAGTGCGTGTGTGTGTGTGCTTTGTGTGTTTGTGTGCGCGTGTGATGTGTGTAACAAACATTACAATTTCAATGTCACCAACCTTGACATCAGACCTATCGACCTGCATAATAAATTAGGAGCTGCTGCTATACAAGTGTAGTACACCTAAGAAACTTTATGAAATTAGATTCATGTTAGTTAAGTTATTATGCAGAAGCCAATAATGCAGTTTCATATCCAGTTACCTCTAACTTTCATCTATCGATCGCAGACTTAATAGAGATTAGCCTTTCCTAAATTGTAATGCAAATATGGAGTTAATAAAGGTCACTTGCTGGAAGCTAGATGAAAGTGCACTTATCATCTGCAAGCCAAAATGTTAAAGTAACGTGACCTTTGACATCAGGGTCTGATAATCATTGAGGATGTGACTCTGCCCAATCCTAGTTTAACAGTGAAGTCTGATAATATTTGGATCAATAAAACTTGACTTATCGAACAGAAACAAAAACAAAAGATTAAAATATTGTATGCAGTCACCTTTAACTGTCATCCATAGGCCTCAGAATCAATAGTCTCTGCCCATATGTGATATACGTATGAAAGTATGATGAAGTTGTTCATAAAGGCTTTTGAATGTGTGGGGATAAAATACGAATATTAACTGATTCTTTACTGAGTATAAGGTCTATATATAAAATCAATTGCTAAATGCATTAGGGGAATCTGATTTGGAATCAGAGTCTCGGGGTGATTAGCCTTAAACAGCCCATTTACTTCACGGGAAACCAGCATTGTATTTCCAATATCTTAAACATGATGAACTTGTGATCGAGACTTGCTGCCATCTTATAGCTACAAAACATACCGCAGCCAAATGGCTAATTCGATTTGCTATACTTGAAGAAAAGGAAAATAAAAATATATGTTCTTGTTGTTCGATTTCAAATTTCATTATCATAAATTTCTCTACCTCTTGACAATACCCAGTGGAAGTGAAATTATGTTTTAGCGTTTACGTACAGAGTGGCACCGATGAAAGACTAGCTCTCTCTTAAAGACCATATGTAACTAAAAACAATGGTACAAACTATGCCTATGCCTTCACAGAGCAAACATAGCTAAAAGCATAGTGGTAAATCTCGGGTAGGATTGCTAATGTATAAAGTTAATTTTACCACCTCTCTACATCATATCTACGATCGCAACTGGCAGGAAAGCTGTGGCAGTGGAAGTTGCTCTTTTCTAATAATGTGTCCGTGTTGATGGTGTATGTGCTTTATACGCTGTATTCTGCTTCTTCTTTGGTTTACTCACTAGTTGTAAAAAAGAGCAAACAGGACAGGGTAAAAATAAAATCCCTTCAATAAGGTTGCATACATGAGCACGCCTTGACCTCCTAGCCAATGCCATACAAGTCTCAAAACCATATGCATCTTTCGATATATTTGTTATTCACTTCTTTTTTGTCAAATGTGATTTGACAAAGTACTTGCATAACTAGCACGCTATTGTCCTGCATCAAATAGTATTGGATTAAATGTCTTTATTTAAACTTGGGTAGTTTATGACAGACTCTATTTTGTTTTCTTTCCAAACCATGTTTACCGTAACATTCTGATAATGAATTGTCATACATAACTTTTTTTTAAAAAGATTGTAGCACTCAGGAAGTTCCAGCTGTAATGTTCACGAATATCAGTAGGCTCATACATATATCTCTCTGTAGGATGTTTAAAAAAGCACAAACAAACACGGAACATGGGTGTAATAAAGTGAAGAGAAGAAATATAGGAAACAAAATTAAAACCCTACTAGAAAATCATTGAATCACTTTATTTTGACAGTTTGTTTCACCCTCTCATCTAGTGATTACATTCCACTTGATCCGTGCTTGTTTCTTTTATTCAATTCTAAATCTAAATTTAAGATCGTCCAAATTCCATGTAGTGTGTCTTTATATTTTTTCAGTCGCTTCTCACCACTCTTTCTACTTCAGTTTTCAATGTCATGTGCAATAATCTGGAAACATCGAAGATGACTTTGGATACACACTCCCCAACTGACTGAGATGAACAAGTTTATATCATATTTCAAATGCATAAACATCCAAAATTGCATACCATTGGCTTGTAATTCTTCTAATGAGTTTTGCATGTTTTGAGTATCACTCAGTTTGTCTTTCTTCAAATGCAAAAAGGCAGAGAAATTAAGAGTTTCAAGAATGTAGATATACAAACATATCTAAACATACAGATAGGAGCTGCTCGAATAAATCCGACTTTTGAAGAGTGGTTAAGACATTGTATCACATCCACGAACCTCAAATAATTGGTTATATGAGGTATATATGAGGTAATGGGATTAAGCTGATTGGAGTGTGATAATATAAATAGCATTGTTACCCACATGGAAGAATGTTCATGTCCTAATTTCATGTTTAAAAACTGGAACATTCTGCGTTCGGTGTGAGAAGTGTTACATCATGTGCTTAATTTCAATTTTAGATGAAAGCTCACCAAAAGACTGGCCCCAGACAGCTCCTTATTTCCCAGGACGACTAGATGTATGTATCAACAAAATATTTTCTGATGTTGTTAGATGTTTATTAATTGTTTTATAGAATATTTAATAGTTTAGAAAATAATTCGATTAGTTTGCATGCCATTTTTGTTCCACTGGTTTTCGGCTTTTAGGTAATTGCATTCAAAAAAATTAGTCTTCCTATTGTTTACTGTTATAATTTAATCAATAGGAATAAACTGGACATTTCAAATATATTAATATCACCTATAAATAAAACCCTGCTACTAACATAATCTGTATAATATATTGTGCTTCATGCAGTGTTTGTACACGAAGCATTAAAAATATCTGCGAATGTAT